>MU619725.1:0-340966 GCA_025201785.1 Xylaria longipes
TATTTTTTTAACTTAAGCTATTAAATAATATAAAATATTAAATTTAAAATATTTAAGTTTAAAATATTATTAATAAAAATTAGCTTTTAATATAAATTATAATATTATTAAAATTAGTTTATTTTTTTATATATAAAAAATATTTTTATTAATATAAAAAAAAATATTTTAATATAAATTAATTATATTAGTTTTAAAAATAATAAAAAACTAATTTATTATATTTTTTAAAAACGTTAGTTATAAGTTTTATATTTTAATAAAGCTTTTGTTTTAAAAAACTTTAAAAAAATATAAAGTTATAAACTATTTTAAAATAATAAACTATATTAAATAGCTTTATAATTTTAAGCTTTTAAAGCTTTTAAATATAAATATTAATATTATTAAATTTTTAAATTATAATAAAGCTATTACTAGCGTAAATAATATTTTTTTTTATAAATAATTATAGGTTATTAAATTTATTAATTTTATTAAATATATATAATATAGTTTTTAAGTTTAAAATTATTAAGTTTTTTAATAAATAAATATTTTTTATTTTTAAAGTTTTTATAATAAATAAACTTTATATTAATATTTAGCTTAATTAGTTAAACTATTTTAGCTTTATTTTAGCTTTTTTTTTTTTTTAAATATATTTAATAGTTTTTTTAAAACTTTTATTTATTTTTATTTTTTTTTATATTAATTTTAATATAATTTAGCTTAAAAAATTTTTTTTTAATATAATATTTAAAAAAGAATAATAGTATTTAAATATTAAATAAAAGCTACTATATTTTTTATAAACTTAAGCTTTTAATTTATAAATATTTAAATTATTACAAGGTTGTTTTTATAAATTTTTTATATTTTTTTTATATTTATGTTTTTTATTATATTTTTATAATAATAACTAGTTATAATTATTTTTAAAAAATAAATTTATTTTATTAATAATATTTTTTAAATAATTAAAGTTTTTTTTATTAAATTAAACAGTTTTAAATATACTTAAATATAACTATCCGGCTGGTTAATAAATAATAACCTTTTAGCTAGTTTTATTTTAAAGATTTGCTCCGATTTTTTAATATATTAATATATTATTAATAATTTTATTTTAATAAATTATTTTAAAAATAATAATTTATATTTTAAAAACTTTATTTAAATAAATTTTAAAATTTATAATTAAATAATTTATATTTTTTAGTTTTAAAATATTATATTTAAAAACTATTAAAATAATTAATTTTTATTTTATAGCTTATACTTTAAAATTTTTTAAAAATTTTTTTTTTTTTTTATATAAGTTTAATATTAAACTTTTATTTATAGTTATTATATCGTTTTTAAATATTTTTTTAATTTTTAAAGCTTATTATATTATTTATTAATTAATTTTATAAGTTTAAATATAGTTTTTTTATAGTTTTAAAATATAAATTTATTTAGCTATATAATAAAATTAATAATATATTTTTAATATATTTTAAAGTTTTATTTTTTTATAAAATATTTACTTTAGTTAGTTTAATAAGTTTTTTTATTATTTTTTATTATTTTTATTAAATTATTTAGCTTATTAATAAAATTAATATTATTTTTAATAATAATAATAGTTAATTAAGCTTTAGTTGTTTTATTAATTATTTTTTTAAAATAATATTTATATTTAGGTTTTTTTAATAATTATAGCTATAAATATTTATTTATAAGTTATAAATACTTTTAAAAGTTTAAAAAAACAGCCTTAGCTATAAATTCTTTATTTTAAAGCGTATAATTGTTTAACTTAACTAGCGTAATTTTTATATTTATTAATAATATTATTATTACTTAATTAATCGTTTATTTTAGCCTTAAAAATAAAATTAATATAAATAAAACTTTTAATTATTAAAATTAAACAATTTTAATTAAATATAATAAATAATTAATTAATATATTCTATTATATTATAAAAGTTCTTCTATCCTATATTAAATAGGTGTATATAGGTAATTTATGCTATATAGACCGTTATTTTAACCCCTTAAATCTGACAGCATCATCCACAATACCAAAACTATTTGGTTTGGGTGATATTAGTGTTTTTGCCAGTCCCTTATCACAACCAGAAGATTGCGTGCATTACTTCCGGGAGCTCGTTAAAGACCCTCCCCTAAGCCACTTCAGCAACAGACTACTCCTTATCAGGTATCGTAAAAGCCTCGATGATTCAGAAGACCATTATGATTACGAGTATGCAACTGCGCTTCCTGTGCAAAGAGAGAGTCGCAAAAGATCGCATGATGGTCAGGAGCGCATACTTTTGAACCCTGCTCGTCATATCCGCTGGATAGGAACCGAGGACCGGGCGACTTATTACGGCAGGCTTCCAGAAGCGCGCTTCAGACACTGGAGAAAACAAGGCGAAGAGTGCTTCCCCAGCATGACAGAAATTACTAGAGTCAAAACAATACAATGGAAGGGCCACCGGAATTACTTTATAAACTGTGGGATTTTACTTCTGATCAAAGAAGTATAACCTAGGACGTCTCGTATGCCAATTATTCTTACGAAATACAGCTTCTATGCCAAAAATTGGTAGCCTACTTCTTGTCCTACTACTTGTCCACGAAGAGAAACGTCAAGGGCTATGGATCGAGCGAGGTGAGGTTAGTTAGCAAAATTATGGGATGTGAATTCAAGTCTCAAAATTGAGTTGGTGCAGCTTGCAGCTGTCACCGAACCCTTCGCGACTAGATCAGTGGAGGCGTGTATGCATAATAAAATTGTACGCATTCATGAAAGATAGGCGTTTTAGATGCGGAACACAACTGAATACGATAACAATCACCCAACTCGAATTATTGGCATCTCGGCAGACTTCTTTATCTTTGCTTGCGTTGCATTAGGCCCTACAAGGTGGGGATGGGGACAAGGTGCGTCTTGCGTTATCAGATACGTGTCCGGCAGGTGAGTCGTCAGGCGCCACAAAGACTGGCGTGTAACAGACACATCTTGGAAGAACATTCTCGGAATGACACTCCAAGCAGCTGTGGCTTTCTCAAGAGGCATCGAACCTAGTCGCAATGGACGAATACGATCTGGTAATTACGAATGGCGTTTGCGTGACTGCGGCTGATGTTGCGCCGCTCGACATCGCTATCAAGAATGAGAAAGTCGCTCTCCTAGCCCCTTTAGGATCGTTGAGCAAGGCATGCACGAAGCGGCTAATTGATGCCGAAAATGGCTATGTCATGGTACGAAACCTTCCATGATAAATCTATCTTACATAGAGGGAGGATTAATTCGGAGACAGCCTGGAGGTGTCGATTGCCAGTACGTCTGCTCAATATAGTGCTAGTTGATTGAGTTGAAACAAGGCTTGGATGCGCCTATCACTAACTACCGTTGTTGGGTAGCGTTCACCTGCAGGAGCCGAGCATGTTTGGCATGGGATCATCAGCCGACAATTATGAAACAGGAACAAGGTCCGGGATTGCGGGTGGCACAACGACCATCGTGGCCTTCGCTCCGCAGCAGAAAGGCCTAGATTCAGTGCTGGTAGCGTTGACGAACACGCATGCGCTGGCACGGAACAATAGCTATTGCGACTATGGATTTCATCTGCTGGTAGCAAACCCTTGCGAAAAGGCCCTCTCGGAGTTCGAGCAACTGGTCTCGGTCGAGGGCGTTACATCACTCAAGATTTATATGACGTACGAAGCGCTACAGTTGCGCGACGATGACATTCTATCGGTATTGCTGGCGGCACGCCGCAACCACATCTTGACGATGATCCACGCTGAGAACGGCGACGTCCTGGCGTGGCTGACGGAGAAGCTCGAGGCCGCTAAACTCTTTGCGCCCAAATACCACGGTCACTCTCATGCGCCCATTCTCGAATCCGAGGCCACAAACCGCGCCATCGCCCTCAGTTCGCTCGTCGCCGACACCCCGATCTTGCTGGTGCACGTTAGCGAGCCGGTAGCCGCACAACGGATCCGGGACGCGCAGACGGCAGGCCAGCCTATATTCGCCGAGACTTGTCCGCAGTACCTGTTCCTGACGCGGGATGACCTCGACCAACCCGGTTTCGAGGGTGCAAAATGCGTGTGCGCACCACCGCCACGTGATGCCGTTGATCAGAAGGCCATTTGGCGGGGGCTCCGGAACGGTACTTTTGCTATCCTGAGTTCGGATCACTGCCCGTTCCGATTCGACGACGCGGTGACGGGAAAGAAGACATGTATCTCAGACGAATTCCCTCTTGGCAAGTTCCGTCACATCCCGAACGGACTACCCGGGATCGAGACGCGTCTGCCGCTGACCTTGTCCGCGCGGGGGATGGAGCTGACGAAATTCGTAGAAGTGACCTCTACCAACGCAGCAAAACTGTACGGCCTCTACCCGCGAAAGGGCGGGATCATACCTGGAGTATCAGATGCGGACTTAGTAGTATGGTATCCAGAGGGTAAGTTGGGAGAATTCCCCTTGACGAACGATCTACTACATCATAATGCGGACTACACGCCGTACGAAGGTCGCATATTGCGCAATTGGCCGCGGTACACAATTTTAAGGGGGAAAGTGATATGGGATCGCGACGGGGGCGGCATAGTCGGTGAGAAGGGTTATGGCCAGTTCTTGAAGCGACGAGAGAGCTCGCTCAACGGAATATGGGAGACGGTTGAGCGGGAGGGCCCGTTCGATCTGGAGAAGCTATAGATGTGTGCTCTGTTCTAGGAGCAAAAGGGTTGATTTCCCAATATGGTATATAGGTGAGAGGGTTGTCCAATGAGAGGCCTTGGATGGGTTACTGGCCGTAGGTAACTGAAAGAAATATAGGGTCCACGATACCCTTGCTAACGGCAAACTGCCGGCGGAATACTAAGATATAATATATATTTGGCTACACTTTGCTCTCAACTACATGGAAGGCCATGCTCAATAATCTATAATAGCTGCTTACGATTCTGGCTTGCATATTTGAACTTGAATTGCTAAGTTTTGTCGTGACGATAGCCTAAGTGGACTAAGTTAGACGATCTTGCCGATAGCGCTATCAAGGTAGGTAGATTACCCCGCGGAACCCCCCTCCACTGGAATAGTACCAAGTACCGGCCGAATTTACAAGCCCAACTCGGTCGAGGAATGCAGGCCCCGGTGTGTAGCTGTGATTGTTAGTATGATAGTTTTTTCAACCTCACAACTTAAACTCGTCTTCGCGTGAGTTGGCGATAGTTTCCTTTATATGGTCTCGTGAGATGTTGAATGAAATTATGTGGTATATGCTCTTGTGACAAAAGAGTACCCGACCCCACTACCCCTCCTTCCAGAATCCAAGACCCACAATTGAAAGCGAACAAAAAAAAGAGAAAAAGAAAAAAAAAAAGGTTAGTGAAGTTCACTTCTGGATTGGAATATCCGATTATTGCTGCCACGTAAACAAGGTTGTGCCCTCATAAAGTTTGTTTCGGCTATGGGAATTAGTTCTATCCAGGTACCTACGTGAGTAACCTTGGAAATAGGTCAAGTTACCTACCTAGGTAGGTATTCAGTCTACCGACCACCTAGGCAGTGGTCTATGCGGCCGGGTGGGGGCAAGAAAGAAGCCCAGCCAGTGTAGCGCAGCCTCGCTTGGCTTGGCAGCGTCGATGGTAGGCAGATGGAAGGTACCCCACCCGCGCGCGTTGGCGTTTCAGTGACTCATGTCTCGTTCGCTATTTGACAGTCGCACTTTTTCTGCTGCCGCACTCGATGTTCACCCCTGGCCGTTGTTTTCGTTTTTCTCGGCCGACCTCGTCAGTGACACCACAGCGCCTCAGGAACTCGCAGCTCTTCAGAATGGCGTCGGCACCGGCATCGACGGCCGCGGCCGCATCCGCACCGGGACCCGAGAAGACGAGCAAGAAAGCAGCGAAGGCCGCCGCCACGCCCGCGCCCGCACCCGAGCCCTTCACAGACCCGACCACCCCCGGCGAGAAGAAGGTGCTGCAGTCCTTCGACCACGCCCACTTCAGCGCCTACAGCCCCAGTGCCGTCGAGTCGTCGTGGTACCAGTGGTGGGAGAAGTCCGGCTTCTTCCAGCCTCGCCCCGGCCCCGCCGACTCTCGCTTCGTTGTTCCGCTGCCGCCCCCCAACGTCACCGGCGCCCTGCACTGCGGTCATGCCCTGGCCAACACGATACAGGATTCCCTCGTCCGCTGGAATCGCATGCGTGGCATCACCACCCTGTGGGTTCCGGGCTGTGACCATGCCGGCATCAGCACCCAGTCTGTCGTCGAGAAGATGCTCTGGAAGAAGGAGTCCAAGACGAGGCTCGAGCTTGGCCGCGACACCTTCACCAAGCTGGTCTGGGACTGGAAAGATGAGTACCACCAGCGCATCAACAACGCGCAGCGCCTCATGGGCGGTTCCATGGACTGGTCACGCGAGGCCTTTACCATGGACGAAAACTGCACCCGGGCTACAATGGAGTCCTTTTGCCGTCTACACGATGAGGGCCTGATCTATCGGTCCGATCGCCTGGTCAACTGGTGCACAAACCTGCAGACGGCCCTGAGCTCACTCGAGGTCGAGAACAAGGATATCCCCGGCCGTACCCTGCTCGACGTGCCCGGCTATGAGAGAAAGGTTGCCTTCGGTGAGATGACCTATTTCAAATATCCCATTGAAGGCAGCGACTTGTTCGTCGAGGTCGCCACGACGCGACCTGAAACTATGCTGGGCGACTCGGGTATTGCCGTTCATCCCGACGACAAGCGCCATGCTCACCTTGTCGGCAAGTATGCGCGCCATCCCTTTACCAAGCGTCTCCTCAAGATCGTGGCAGACAGCTACGTCGACCCGGAACTCGGAACTGGTGCCGTTAAACTTACGCCCGCCCATGATTACAATGATTACCAGTTGGGAAAACGCCACGGGTTGGAATTCATCAACATTTTGAACGGGGACGGTACCATGAATGAAAACGCTGGCGATTTCCAGGGCCAGAAAAGGTTCGATTGTCGGTACCAGGTTGTCGAGGAGTTGACTAAACTAGGTCTTTTCGTTAAGAAGGAGTCTCATGCTATGACGATACCGTTGTGTGAGAAGACCCGTGATGTTATAGAGCCCTTGATGAAGAAACAATGGTGGGTCAAGATGGCTGACATGGCATCCGATGCTCTCAAGGTGGTTGAAGAGGGGAAGATAAAGATAGCACCCGAAAGCGCCGAGAAGTCATATAAGCGGTGGCTCTCGAGCATTAATGACTGGTGCATCTCTCGCCAGCTTTGGTGGGGCCATCGCATACCTGCGTATCGTGTTGTATTGGAGAATGAAGAAATGTCGGAAGAGGATGACAATTCTCACTGGATTGTTGGCCGAACGCTAGATGAGGCCCAAGAGAAAGCGACTTCTGCATTCCCTGGAAAGAAATTCCGCCTGGAGCAAGATCCTGACTGCCTAGACACCTGGTTCAGTTCAGGTCTATGGCCGATGGCTACTCTTGGGTGGCCTAACGAGACCCCCGACTTCAAAAAGTTCTTCCCTACCAGTTTGCTCGAGACAGGCTGGGACATCAGTAAGTTGTTTTCTAAGCAAGAAGTGATCTATGAAGTGCACACACATGCATCATTAGAAATAGTCGGTTTTTTTTACATGATAGCGACGCTAACGCGAGATGCAGTGTTCTTTTGGGTGGCCCGTATGATCATGCTTAGTGTGAAGCTTACGGGCTCAGTACCTTTTAGTGAGGTCTACTGCCACAGTTTGATTCGAGATTCCGAGGGCAGAAAGATGAGCAAGTCGTTGGGTAATGTTATCGACCCTCTAGACATCATCAATGGCATTGATCTCGAGTCACTTCACGCGAAGCTCCTCACAGGTAACCTCAAGGAGACCGAAATCACCAGAGCGGCCAAATATCAGAAAACCGCATTCCCTACTGGAATCCCAGAATGTGGTGCCGATGCTTTGAGGTTTACCCTTCTTTCATACACCACGGGTGGTGGCGATATCAGCTTCGACATTAAAGTGATGGCAGCTTATAGACGATTCTGCAATAAGATCTGGCAGGCGAGCAAGTATGTCATGGGTCGCTTACCAGAGAGCTTCAAACCTGTCACCAATCTCGACGTCGCCAACCTTTCAACCCCTGAAAAGTGGATCTTGCACTGTATGAACAGTGCCGTTAGGGATCTGAATGGGGCATTGGAGGCTAGAGAGTTCTCAAAGGCAACCCAAATCGCTCATCGATTCTTCTACGACCAGCTGTGCGATGTATTCATCGAACACAGCAAGAGTTTGCTGACTGAGGGAACCGTAAGTGAGCAAGACAGCGTGCAGCAAACTCTATACAGAGCTTTAGATGTTGCTCTCAGGCTTCTTCACCCGTTCATGCCTTTTATTACTGAAGAGCTGTGGCAGCGCCTTCCGCGGGCGGAGTATCAGGGGGCGACTTCCAGCCCACCGTCTATTATGTTGGCACCCTACCCAGTAGCCGACGACAGTCTATACTTCCCTGCGGAAGCTGAGTCCTATGAGCTCAATCTCCAATGCACTCGAGCAGTACGCTCTCTAGCCGCGGAGTACAACATAAAGAATGGCGGGACCGCATTCATCAAAGCCACCGATGAAGCCTCAAACGCAAGCATTACACCACAGATAGCCTCTATCAAGACGCTTTGTGGCAAGATACTATCGGATTTATCGCTTCTAGGCCCAGGAGATGCCATACCAGCCGGCTGTGCCGTGTTCGTTGTGACGAACAACATCATCGTTCTTTTCTCCGTCGCCGACCAGATCCCTGACGTAAATGCTGCCATCAAGAAGGTGCAAGGAAAGCTACAGAAAAAGCAGGTGTTGGTTAAGAAACAACAGGATCTGATCAAACGCGACGGCTTCGAGAAGAGCAGCGAGGTTGTGCAGGCTGCCGAGAGAGAGAAGCTGGACGAGGCGAACACTGCAGTCAACAACTACGAAAGGACCATCGAGGAGTTTGAAAAACTGAAGTTGAAGGCTTGATTTAGATAGATCGCGGCTCCCTACTTTTGCTTTCATATGATCGAGCAAGACTAGACTTTGAGGAAGAACTAAATAAAAAAAAGGCAGCACTCATTTTCTTAGAACTTGACCGTGCATGTGTTTTATGTAGATTTAAGGACGGGCGCATAATAATAAGGTTTAATCAAGGCAGTGGGACTTTAGTTATATTCTTTAATGAGGAAGGAAACCCGACTATAGAAATGGTAGAACTTTTTCGGCCGACTGTACATGATCATTTTCCTTCTTTTGCCCTCTCTTGGGCTGCCACTGTCCTGAGACTCAGTGATGCCCAACTGCCTGAGCTCTTGATGTCCCATAAAACTAGTATAGCGCTGCCATTGTCCTCAAAAACAAGTTCGCACACCAGCTCTCAGATTTCTTTTCCAAAGACCTATCATGCAGTCCCAGGGAACCCGCCAGGTCATCGCTCCGGGGTAATCGGCTATCCGCGATATTCGTAGGTCGCAGGTTTGCCCGGCCTGCGATTGTGGCCGTGGAAACACCTGGGAAGCAGCTGATCCCCAAACGCAAAGTTGTAACAAGTTAGGTCCATCAATGACGTCAGGCAGGGTTGCACCCAACTCATGACCGGAGCAATGAAATATAGTTATCACAAGAACCGCTTTAATCTTCCACGGTGGAAGGAGGGGCGGGGACGGAATAAGCCGACAATTCAATAAAACAACGGCTATTGAGCAGACGAGCTAGTGGGGACCGGGACGATGAAGCCAAAGAAGGCTGCTTGTATACTCGAGCTTCGTTCGGCTTTTGTACGCAAGTAGGCATCCGTGGACAAGTCATCTCAGGGCAAGCGCGCCTGCAATGCAAGTCTGAGGCCGATATTAGCACAAGAACGGCCACATATTGACGTTGCACAAAGACGTCTTTTAGCTTAGGTCAACACAACGTTCCTCATATTTCTATAGACTACAAGGCATCTCGAACCTCGCATGTACTGGCAGACTGAGCTTTATAATACAACAAGTCTCGCTATAGACCATAGCCGTTTGGGCCTCTTAACGTTTTCCTTAACTCCTGATTACTTCTAATCCCCCCCCGACCACCATTATGAACGCCTACTAAAATAAACGCCACCCAAACACACCAATAGAGACGCCTTAGTATCCGAGCCCAACGCCCCACAACCGAAATTGAGAGATGATAAGTGCCGAAAAAGTACATTTCTACCTATAGATACGGCATCCAGAGTGCATCACACTGTGCCAGATTCATCGGGTTCACGGCTCTAGCGATGAGATCGATGACGGTCTGGTTTGCTGGAAGGCTCCCTACAGGTGGCTGTGCTAAGCTGAGCGCACGCTTGACAACCATGTCGCAATTTGTTTGCACAGTCTCGCGTAGCTGGGTCTCGTTGAGATGAATGGCGCGGTGGCTGCTGGTGAACCAGAAAATCACCTCATCCCGCACAAGCAACGTCAACGCATGCTCAAGCTCGAACTCCGGTTCTGTGAGACAGCGAGCAATCGCCATGATAGAGCAACTGAAAATACCTTCAGTAGCTAGAGGGCCCATTAGGGTTTGCAGATTGGGAGAGAGGCGGAAGGGAACAGGTTCGGGGTTATGGAAGAAAGGCTTGCCAGGGGCCATGAGTGACATAAGCTCAGATCCCCAGATCTTGCCAGAACCCCGTGCAATATTCATCTTGTGAGGATAACGTCCCGTCATGTACAAAATATACGTCATGAAAGTGAGCGCAGATAACTGGTACGAAAACCGTCGGCGGAACAACCAGAAGTCCGAGTATTCCGGGAAGATGGATTGGAAATACTCTAGCGCGACAGTGTGAGGTACCCACTTCTCTTGAATCGCCGAGAAGACCTCAAGACGGGCCGTTGTTGTTTGATCGGGTGGTTTCTGGGCGAGATGGTTAACCAGTGAATACGAGAAACGTCCCTGGGGAAAACTTACGGTCCCCTTTGGCTCAATGAGTCCTCTTAATTTCTCCATTGTGAACATCACTGGCTCATCTTTCAGCATGCCATTGCGTCGACAGTGATCTTCATAGATGCCCTGTAGAGTGATGTATGAAGTATCCTCTTGCACGATCCTAATATGGGGCGCTAGAGGAATCATCAGGGGGACTGTGAACTGTAAATCACGTCGACGGCTTTCCTTTTTCTTAGCTAGAGTCTGGTTGAGGTGTCGGAAGAGCTGCAGAATTCTTTCTTCTCGGCGGCAATGTCGAGCAGCAGGGTGCTGTATCGCAAAGGGGTGTATGCTTCCATCGTGGCCACGTATCTTAAGTCGACGATGGGACACGCCTATAGCCCTCACAAGATCCACATTAGGAAGGAATCGATCGATACGGATGAAATCTTGATTCTTATCCTTGTGCTGGAGATACTGTCCTGGGACCTCGACGTCATCGAATTTTAGGTAGCGAAATTCACTTAGATGTCGGGAGTAAAACTCAAGATGGGCAGTTGGGTCTCTCAGATCAAGCTTCTCCTCAAACTTGTCGCGCCATTTTCTGAGCTTGTGGATGTACTCATACATAGTAGGTTTGACAGTTACAAAGTCTGCTTCAAAGGACTTCTTGATGTGAGCGGGAAGAATCGTCTCTGCAAATCGTGTAATATTAGTTTCCGTCGCATTGGGCAACTTGACGTCTTTCGCATAGGAGGCTGGCATGCGACTGACATAGGCCAGACCGTCGTTAAGAAGTGCGACGATTAGCCGATATGCGTCTTCATCAGGCGGGCATTTAAAGTATTTCTGAATCTGATCGACCATAGTTTCCATGGACAAAGCGAGAAGAGGGAATGCTGTTTTGAGAACAGACATAATCTCCTCAGTGTGCTCCCAAGGGGGTTTCTTTTGGCCGATCGTCGAGGTTGCACCGTCTTTGGACTGTAGTTGCTGCTCGCCATTAGGTGCAGAGGCTGCACTAGTATTGTTGGCTCCATTTGCTTCACTCTGCTCCGTCTTCGGCTGCACATTGTTATCTCCGTTCGATGTCTGTGGTCGGGAAGATGCCTCTGCTTTGGTTTGAGGATCTTCATGTTTGGTCTGAGAGGGAGAGCTGCTAGGCTTTCTGTTTGCCGCAGCAGATTGGGCGCGTTGCCGTGCCTTCTCTTTAGCCTCCTGGTTTTTCTTGATCATTAGCATGTCCTCCCGGTTGGTCCTCAGTTGAAAGTAGAGGGATTGCGGATAGGCCTTAGCAATCTTAAGTAGAATTCCGTGGACTTTAGGTGCTTCCTTGTGACCAAGGCCAGTCAACAATTGTGGAATGAACGTGATCCAATACCAAACTGGGGTTTCTCCTTTATGATCGTCGAAGCCTGCCGCTATCGTTCCATTAGAATCATCTAGACTCAATAGCCACAGTATGCGTGCGATTAGCTTTCGAGCTTTGCTGCTCTTATAACTGCCAATAGCTTGGAGATACGAACACACGGCTTGCCGGGCAGAATTAGTATCCGACGGATCTGCCTTGAATTTCCGATCGTTGAAGTAACCCCATTCAGCCCAAGCTTTGGCTTTGCTAATGTCGTAGTATAATGCTGTCCCGTAAGCCCCGTCTGCTTCGCTATGCTGTCCAAGCTTCTCGAGAAACATTCCTTTGAGAGTATAGAATTCGGCCTTCTGCTGATTATTGAAGTAATTGAGGTTAGTGTTATTAATCACGTCCAGACCACTCGAAAGCTCGTCCGGATTTTCATAATGACATCTAGCTTGCTCTCTCAACTTAAGAAAAGCCTCTTGAATTTCAATATTGGGAAGTGTGTAAATGCGACTGAGTTGATTTATACAGACTTCAGCAAGATTGTGTTTTCGGGCAACGTGCGCAAAACGATTGATTATCCACGCAGTCTCATGGTAGCCACGGTATGCGAACGACGCACCATTCGCATTCTGACCTTGTTGAGGTAGTAATTGCAGGTAGGTGCTGTTGATCAAGCCGAAAATATGTTGTCGCCAAGTGACCAGATCTTGCCAGTCAGTGATGTCATCCCAAGTGTTCGGCAGGCGGTCTCTCCAGGCTCCAAGGAGAAGTTTCAATTCTCCAGATTTAACGTCCAGATTGGCTTGATTGGTATTTGCCAAGCTCTGACATATGACACTAGCGTCATGGAGCTCCACGAGCTGTTGAAAGTTATGCAGCATCGGAATGTGAGCAGCAGTGAGACGTTTGGGAAGTTGGTGCCACTTTCGAATAGAGAGCTGGATAGCTTCATCACAAACGCGTGAAAACTCTTGTCCCGTTTCTTGCTTGTTGTGGAATTTGAGTAGTGACATGAAACCTTGGAAGAACGTCCGTCGAGAGGTCGGGGCATCCATTACACCCTTGATAAGCATGTCCAAACTTTCGCGGTGCTCCTGGGTTTGCCACATCTCAATATTTCTCCAGGCGCATTCCAGAAGAAGATCTTGCAAATTTTCATGTTTAGCAAAGTCCTGCAAGATCTCCCACTGTTGAAGTTTCTGCGCACAAAGGACCCAATGATCCTCCCACAGCATATATTCACCCTGTGAGAATGGGATGACACCTGTCCGGGCCTTGATTTGTGCCGCTTCATACATCTTCTGAGCCTTGTCCCACATTCCGTTCTGTTCGTAAGATAACGCAGCATTAGTTTCCACGAACTGACACCGCCGACGCCATGTCCCATAGAATAGATCATCTTCCTTCAGATTAGAGTACAACTCAAGGAGAGCATCAAGCGTGCTTTCTCTAACAGTGATAGAGTCGACCTCCGGCTTAATGATGGACTTTTCTAGTTGAACCATGGCAGTATACCATGCATCATAGGTCTTAGCCCCAAACTTCAGAATGTGTGGGGGGATTTTACACTCTGGCCATGATGTAGCTGCGCCTGCCAGCAAGGTCTGCACGACGTTTGGACGTTTATCCATTTGGCGCGAATGATAGTCTTTGGAAAGCAATACAACTATGCCTTTCTCAATGTCGGTCTTCTCCTCCCGTACAGTGGCGGCCCAAAACATTGGAAATAAGGCAACCCAAAGTTCATGAGCCAAATTACCATCAACATGCTGAAGCTGCGAGATTGGCTCTATCACATCTCGCAGCTTGACTTCGCCTAGTTCAAGAACGAATCTTCTGTGGTTGGCCATAAACGCGTCATACTTATCATCTGCCATTGCATGGGGTTCTCGAGAATCTTTAGCATAAGCGCCAAATACGAGTGAAGCAGGAAGCGTTCGAAAATCTTCGTGATGGAGTTGGATATTGGCATTCAATTCAACGGCCCCAAGGAGGAGTTGATTAGCTTGAGCCAGCCAGAAAGAATCCGCAAGCGTGTCCCAGTTTTGTGCTGTGATTACGTATGATAGGCGAGCTGTCGCGGTTTTAGAAAGACTCTTATCGAAGATCGACATAAATCGGTTGCGCATCTCGACATCTTGTGCCCGCGTTCCGATCAAGAATGCATGCTCCATGCGTACTGTAAGTTCTGTTCGAGTAATCTTAGGATCTTCATAGATGCGGATCACCAGGTCGAGGAATTTTGCTAGCATTGTTGGATCACCGCGGTGCTCAAACGAGAGCATCTTGTGCAACACGGCCGTTTTTTCCTTCAAAGTAGGCCAGGTACCCTCGGCTCGAAATACCCAGCCTTCGACCATCTCTAAAATTTTCTCGCAGAGCGCGTTGTCTTGTGATTTCTCGACGAGAGTGGCCAAAACACTGAGGAATGGCCTTCGATTGTCAGCCAGACTTTCCATGCGCATCGCAGTTACCTCGATCGCCTTAATCATGAGGTCGGTCTGTATCTTTAGATCGTAAGATGTCATCTCCCCATTTTGCCCATTCTGCTCTTGAGGGCGCATCGTATTTGCGGTCATTTGATGGGAGGGTACACTAGTCCAGTGCTGAACATGATCTCTTGCAAGCTTCGTCTGTAAGGCTTTCATCAACGCTGGTATATGCTGATCAATAATTGTTGGTTTGCGACGTCCCAGGGACCATAAGATATTTACACCAGCACCATATTGAGAGTTTGCCATGGTTTCTGTCGCAGCGGCAGACAGGAAGTTGATGATCTCAGATGTGGGTGCTTCGGATTCGCCTTCTGCGTCCGCATCTTCCATGGGAACATCCTCTGGTACAGCATCCAGTACCCGTTGTACCGTAGACTTGATATCGCGGCCACCATCGAATTCCTTGTCAGCGAAATGCAAACAGTCCTGAATTTCCGGATTTTCTGTCTTCAAGCATTTTTCGAGAACTTTTTGCACAGATGGCATACTTCTCAAGATCCACTCGTCCGACTTCGAATTGAGAATGATGCGCACTACTTGCAACGTGTTAATGATGTTTGTGATAAACTTCTCATCGTAATTGTCCTTGTCGGAAGGATCAGCGTTGAGAATCTTAGCTGTTCTTTCACTCGCGAGAACCACATCGGTAACAGTGGGGAACAAGTCCACGTCCAGATCACCCCAGCATTGAGGTTGTAGCAGATTATACAGAAGTGACATTGCCCTCATACAGAGTTCCGTGGACGGAGAAGGTATGGCATGCCCTGGGGCTGTGGGATCTCTTGGCTTCACAGAAGGAAGTTTGTACCTCTCATTCAGTTGAGCAATAAATTCAATAAGATACTTGATCATCTTAAGCCGGAATCCTTGAGGAATTTGAAACTCAGCTCGCTCGACTGGGGCAGTTTGCCGGGCCGTCGGAGGGGAGGATGTAGACAAGTCGCTCTCTAGTTTCCGTTTCTTGGAATTTGGGGATTCAGAGAAAGCCCTAGGAGGTGCGCCGGATTTCCCTCCAATCCGCCTTTGCTCCCACTCCCAAATTAGCCACATCATATTTAGAGCTAACTTCTTGCTCTCATTGGAAGACGTTTGTGGCGAAGACACTTTTCGAAGCGAGGTTATTATCAAGAGAGCGAACTTGTCTCTGGATTCGTAAAACAGATCAGGGTGCCTGACGAGAAAGTGGAAAATATTTGTCATTTGCTGAGCATTCTGGCCTTCTTCTGCCAGGATACGCCGCGGTGCCATAGCCCATACAGCATTCCGGTCTCCGGGCACGGTATTGCAGCGTTTGGGGAGCACTGGAGCCATGAGTTCTAGGGCCTGAGTGACGAGTGCACGGCCTTCGTTCTGATTAGTCCTCAAAAGAGAGTAGTACACCTGAGTGACAATTTTAGGTGGAGTCTCGTAGTGCGCAATGAAGTATCCGATCACAACATAGGCAGCATGCTTATTTATGACGTCGTCCAGTCGAATGTAGGTCCAGCCGAATTTGATAATGTCTTTCCTAGCGTCCTGGAGAATTGCATGGTGGTACTTGACGAGCATAGCAGATAGTTGTAGAACTTCCATTCGTGTATGGTCAATCCCTGGTAGGGCAAGGTCCTCTTGAGGGTCTCCGAGATTGACTTTCCATATCTTGACATTGATGGACTCGATTATCGACCTGTCCATGAGTCTCTGGGACCGGGGTGGGTTCGAAGGACTCCAGTGCCGCATGACATCCATTGCGACGATAGGGTTGACAATATTGCGGAGGAGAAAGCACTTCGTCTTCTGGCTGACGTTCTTTCCAGCATATATATCGAGGCAGCGCATGATGATAGACTTCCAGAATTCGATAGATTCACTGCATATTACATGACTGTAGAGGTACGTAAAGACGGATGGAGTGGCGCGTAACTCTTCCGCAGTGATCGAGTCAACCAAACTAAACAAAGGATCGAGGTCTCTAGGCTTCAGTGATAGTGATTTTGTGAAAATCCCCATCAACTGCTCTGCAGCTTGATCCGCAGGCAAACGCAGGTTTGGAGGAAGTTCGTTCAAGCGGAGATGGCGTTCCAGATCCTTTCCAATATGTTTCAATGTATTGATCGTGTCTTTCCGCTCCATCCAACCTTGTGTGTCTTCGAATTGGCTTAACGAGTCGAGGATGTTAATTGTGTTGATGACTGCAACAAATTTAGTATCCTTAGGGCTGTTCCATACTTGGTTGCATATGGACATCAGGGGCTCGAGATTGGCAGTAGCGTGATCGCGAAGCGGTTTGCTGTCAGAATGTGAGAGCACTTGGGCCAGGAACCGGCCATATTTAATATCTTCCAACTTTCCACTGAGAAAATCCCACACCTCGGCAGGATAACAGTTCAGGAATTTATATAAAGGGGGGCGGAAAGGGCTATGGTGCGTGCGTCGCAACTTGTCTTCAAGCTCAAGGCAGGTGTCGATAAGCCTCTCCTTAAACTGCTCTGCAGCCCGTGGTAACAGGTGGAATATGTAAAAAACCGCTGCAATGACCTTCATCTGATTATTCTGCTCGAAAAAGGTGAACGAGATCTGCTGCAAGAAATTTGGTTCTGCGAGTACTTTGATGTGGTCCAGGAGTCTAGCACCGATCTCTACCTTAAAGTATGTAGTTAATAGACGTAAAAGTCTTGCCAGGTTGTCCAGTCCATGGGTGCTCAACCTTTTCGGATCTTGTAGATTAGCCAACACAGGACGGAGGCCCTGCTGCAGTAGATCCTTGGGCAATTTATTTGTTTGCAGCAAAACAGCCTTGATAGCATCATTAGCAGCTTCAATGGTAGGTTTTGACTCTGAGTATAAGCATTTGAAGAATACTGATACGACTCTCGTCCGCGTGGGGTTATTTTGGCCTTTCTGGAACTCCTCAAAGCCCATAGCCTTGCTCAGAATCTTAATGCAAGCTACACGGAGATTGACAATTGATTCATGTGTCCGAAACTCGGCAGGCTTGCCAGCCAGTGATTCGTCAGTAGCGTCAGCGAGAGCTAGAGACTCCATCAGTAAGCGATTAAGATGGTCGTCAAAAGAGACGAAGTTGCTTTTCAAACTCATGTAATATGCAATAGCATCAATATATCCGATTTGAGTCGCGAATGGTAAAGCTCGAAGTGGCTTGGCATATATTGGCGATAATAGACGATCCTTGTGGTGCTCACACAGTTCCCAGATTTCCGCCTTTGTGGCATTGGCAATGATCTCAAGGGATCTCCGTGCTGTACCTCGAACATGTTTGTTCATGTGGGAAAGCTCATCGTTGAAGAACATGCAGATTTGCGCTAGTCGTATATGCTTGGATTGAGACTGTGGTGGTTGTGCCGGAGTGGGCAGCGCGTCTTCCTTTTTTACGTTCTTCGTGATCCGTCGCAACAACACCTCAAGCGTGAGTTGAGCTGAACTGCGAGTTTTCTCCGGGAGGTCCTGCGGCATATCTTTAATGACGTACATAAGAGCTCTGATGAACTCGAAATGCTTAGATACGAGCCACTGGTCCCCAAGTTCGACCTGATCAAGAAGGTACTTAATTCCGAGCGTGCCGCCGGCCTTAGTATACCATTCTTCTTCAAAACATGCATGACAAAACGTTTTGCTCAGATGAGCGAAGAAGCTCAAATTGCGGCCAATATGGTTCTGACCCCCAAGGATTGTGACCGTGGAGTCATAGACCGCTCGTACAGCTCGGAATGCGGCGTCTCGGACCTCTGGAAGTTCTGATGCGAGCGATTCGACAATCGCATCTGCTAGAACACGAGCATCAATGAACAGAGGCCCTTCACCAGCTTTAGGATCGAATGGGCTCTGTTCCTTCTTGATATCAACTAGGGCACGACCAACTTCGATGATAGTAAAATGCCGACAAATATTCATCAGAAATACATCAGCCTCCTCGCGGAATTCGGGAAGTGATTCGGCAAACATAATTGCCTTGATGAGCCGTTTCATGATAAGATTTTCCTCGTCTCTCTTAGCAACAGAACGCTCCCTGTTTGAAGTCTCAAAGGCGTCAAAACTGGCAGATGGTTTCTTAGCCAAGACGTCCTGCATCTGAAGTCGAACAAGTCGTGGAAGTTCTTCAGGCAAGTGATCAACGCCAATACGCAACTTGATCTGAGTTTTGATAAGCTGCAGCGCTTGCTTCTTGTAATAGCCATCCTGTTGTTTCAAGGTGTTCAATTTTGACGGCTTTGGGACTTCCATAAGTTTGCGAATCGCAAAATCAATTCCAACTCCAGCTGGAAAAGCTCGATCTTTCTTCGACCCAATGAGCCGCATGTCAAAACTTGATGGATCATCAGCGTATCGCTGGTAATTCACTGGAAGTGTCTCAGTCATGAATTTCCGATTTCTACCTCCCAGCTTGCCAAGAATCCGCATTGTTGTATGAGCGTGAAAATGGCTGTATGGGTGCGGTTTCAAGTGTTCAAACAAGGCGTTCATGAGCTCTTCGATAACTGGAGCCATGATAGGATCCAGGTAGTCAGCAGTGAGATTGTCCACACATAATTCGAGAGTACGAAGCCCTTGACCCACCAGGTCTGTTCCAGCCCTGAGCGCAACAACAAGGGGTCGCATCAAGAAGCTCAAGTGTGGCAGCAAGTTGCTAAGACGGGCCGGAACTGTGAGACACAATTCAACATATAGATCACGCTCTGCTGGCTTTCGAGCAGCCATGAGAAGGTTGTTAAGCACATCGAGCAACATCTCAAGCAAAGGCAGGATCTGTTTATAGAGATGCTCGAATTTCCCGCCACCGATGCTTCTAAACAGGGAACGGAGGAGTAAGAAGTAGTTCATAGGTTCATCTGCCTTCGTTGAAAGATCTATTGATTTTGTCACGATGTCAACAACATGGGGAAGGAGCACTTGCTCATTTTGGGTCGCAAAAAGGGTGACCGCCATGAATGCTAACTTGAAGAGACGTAGCAAGATTGAAGACTTCTTAACATCCGCAGATCCCACGTCATCAATTCTTCCCATGAGAAATTTTAACAGCATTCCGCAGAAGCTCGGAGATGTCGCCTCACTGGCGAGGAAAAATTGAGGAATATGAAGAAGAGCCGTATGCTCGAAGATCATATTATACAGGTGTGGGATTTCCTGCTGGAATACCTCATGGAAAGTGGCAGGATCAATGCAGTGGAAAACGGTAGCGAAAGTCTCCAGAAGATCCTTTTCTTCCTTGCTAGAGGATACCATGTAGAAATTCGCCATGTACTCGACCGTAGAAGCGTACTGGGCCTCAGCAGTCGGCTTCTCAATTTCATAGTATCGGAAAACATAGGCGCCCTCACGAAGAAGCTTGACAATAACCTTCACTTCTTCAGCTGTGAAGCCGTAGGAGACATCTTGCCAATGCGGAGGGGCGTTATGTGAGTCAATATTTATGGACGCGTTGCAGGCTTTGAGCTGATAGAACGTGTTTTTGAGACCGTTCATAAGGTTTTTGAACAAGAACTTGTTATCTGCAACAGGATCCGCATTTCTCTCCCGAGGATTCGAGGTTTTGATGGGCATTGCAGTAAAAACATCGATCTCATCCCATTCAGGACGTTCTCCGTCTGCCAGATACGTTTCGGGTGTTGGATCAGCAGCTTGTTGTGCATACAGTTTGGAGAGCTTGACAGCATTTGGATACTGTCTATTCATCGCAGCAAACTTGTCCCCGATAGCATTAAGGATCATCAGAAGATAATGCCGAGCATCGACTTTATTTGGCAGCTTAGCAATACACTCAGCCATATTCAGCAGCAGCTTGGCACTCATAGTCTGAAAGCTAGTGCCCGGGAAATTGTCTTGCAGATTTTTGGTGTATACTTCGACTGTTTTTCGGATCTGTTCTGGCGTGAGAGAGTCGCGGACGTGATGTATTAGGTCGGCCAACATGCTGTATGCCAACGGCCTCATAGTGTCATACACGGTCAGACCATCTCCGATTAGGGTCTTCTCCTCCAGCAACTCGTCAATTTTCGGCAAAAATATCTTGCGGAAATTGAAGTTGATGATGTGTCGAATGGCAACCAGTAACTCCTTACGTGCGGCGGATTTCTCACGAGGGCAATCCTTGAGTAAACGAACAACTATTTCCGGCAAAGTCGGTAAGAAGTCCGCCAGCTGGCTAGAGTACTGGCGAAGTAGATACGCCAAGAAACTCATGGTCTTAACTTGGGCTGTAATAAACTCCCCAAAAGCTGCGCGGTTCCTAATACTTGGGCTAACTCCAGTGAAAACGACCCCTCTCGCTTTGGCTTCACTGTGAGCCTGCTCTTGTGCCTTTGCTTGAAGACACAATACCGACTTAATCAAGGGGACAAATGCCTTCACATTCTGTTGGATGATGTTACGATATGTCTGGAAAACCGAAACAACGATGATGGGGCATTCGGACAAGACCTTAAATGACTGCATTCCTTTTAACAGCGGACGGCTCTGCTGCTGCAAGTCTTGACCGAGATCTGTCACAGAGGCAACCGGCGATCCAGGTCGAGGCGATTGAAAGTTGGCCTGCGTGCTTCCCGGTGTAGAAGGCGGCGCTATCGCATTGGTGGGGAGAGCGGTGTTGTCTAATTGTTCCCGCACGACCTTCTCCATTTGCTCAAAAAGCTCTTGGATCAGCGTCAAGAATGACTGGACCTTGTCATGCAGCACCTTCGGCTGATGCCGCATGACATCGGAGATGATCTTTACGCATAGTGTGGCATTGTCTTCATTATCATTGCGTACCAGCGTCATTAGAAGATCAACCACTTCTTTGGCGTATTGCTCGAAGGGTTCAGTGGGCGTCTGATGAGTCGGGAGGCGATGGAGGATCTCGAGAATGCAATGCCGAAGTTTCTGATCGAGTGTTAGATCGAGGTGCGCCGAGTACAACGACAACGACGATGACCACTTACCTGCTCCACTGACGTATTCTGAAAAATACATGGTCCTCGTAAGATATTAATTATCAGGGGCATAACCCGGGAGAGAAAGTGAGGATAGATAGGTCCATTGGTGTAGTGGTCGAGGCTGTCCCGCAGCGTGCAGGCAGCTTCATATTTAGACTTGGGTTCTACGCAACGACCCGTTAGCAGGAGATACCGAGATTGCAAACTACGCGCACTGGACGGGGTTGATATCTGGTTGATATGCATCCATGTTTCTACATGAGGCGCAAAGGTGCGGCCCGGGGGGGAGGGGGTGTTTACCAGTTTCCTGGATAGTCAACCTCTTGACGATGTCGTCAAGCTGAGCTGCCGACATGACGGCGGCTCCCGCATGTGAGCAGTACGCTTCAAATAAAGGCGCATGCCAATTCCTAGAGTTCCCAGGTCAAAGAGTGCACGGCGTGTGCGCGCGATACTTGGGGCTACTGCGAAAATGGACAGTGGGTGGTGGATGGATGCCGCGTTACGCCGGGATGCGATGGATGGTTTCTGTCGTTCGGAAAGGAAAGCGCCTCGTTTCGTAAGCGTATAATAGTAGATCGCAACGGAATTAAATGAAGAAGAAGAATCCGATTTGGTTCGGGGGTATCACTAAGAGAATGAGAAAGATGCGATCCGTAGCCTTGGACGGAGAACTGCAAGCTGCAAAGGTTGAGCTAGATGGAGATGGATATGCTACGGCAAAAGCTCCAAAGCTCAAAAGCTCAAAAGTTCAGAGCCACCAGAGACACTGGCATCGAACCCGAACCAAAAGCGCTGGGGGTTGCGGCTGCCAATATGTACATATACAACGCTAGGCCCCATGTTTTACCGGCCGCGGAAAGGTTCTAATTGGCTTAAGCTCTACTAGCGCGGTTAATCCATGTGCATTCACTTTACCTACCTAGGTCTAGTCCAATTTATCTTAGCTCCTAGTCCATTTATTGATTAGATAGCGACGCGTTGATAAGGTAAGTCCCTTATCAGATTGGCAATTGGGTATTTCCCCACCTTGGGGGAAGCATCACTGAAGAGCGGAGAGTCTACCCTAGGGTAGGTAGTACGAGTAGGTAGTACCTAGGTTAGGTAGGTACCTAGGCAGAAACGGCAACCTTGAAGGTACCTTATCCCCCGCTATGTAGCTTCGTGCAAACTTAGAACAAACAACCACCTACCAGGTACTTAGTACCTAATTCACTATTTAATACGGCCCGAAACTTGCAGTAGATCTCGAAAGAAGCAGTTGTCTAGCTCCCGTCTTTTCTTACTATTGCCTTGTTTTGTTCAATTCTTACTTTATGCGGGTACCTAGGTACTTAAGTATCTATCTACATTATTCACCAGAACTTGTACTTCAGCCCAGGCTACCATACTCCGCACTCGGACTTCAACACAGAATACCCAATTTGCGCCTTCAGTAAAACTACTTGGTATCTTATCCACCAGGAAGTGGTAGGATGCTTCTATAACGTCAGCTCATCATAAGAGTAAGCTACAAGTGATGGTTAAAGTGGTTTACTATCAAAGCAACGTAAACTAAGGAGGACCAGAAAACATACAAGTCGTGTAAAGGCATCTCTTTTTCCACCATGGGCAGCTCACAGGGCGAGACACGCGCCGCCTTCTTTTACGGTAAGTCCAGTATGCCAGGTATTTTTGGCAGTGACTTTGTAAGCTAATCTCAACAGGCACACTCGTAAGAAAACCTATGCTACGTGTATCTTAGTAATCTTACTGATGAGATTCCAGATGGCCCCAGAGGTCTTCTTTACAGTTTGCTACAGGTTTTCTACCGACGACATTACGGTGCTGAGAAGCCTACATCAGTTTCAGCCAGCCATACTTCACGGACACTGTCGCCGGTAAGTTTTTCACCTTTTCATAAGTCTTCTAGGGACAGGAATCTTGATGGTCTACTAGTATGGTACTAATCATCCCCTATCTCGACAGCCGAGTAAAGTTTGCGGATTATCCAGGCATCACGCCAGACCCCGACCATGAAGTCAGGGGCATGTACGTGACAGGTCTGACAGATGCCAATATGTACCATCTGGATCAATTCGAGGGCTCCGATTATGAGCGGAAGACAGTCAAAGCACGTCTCCTGTCCAAGATCGGAGACGACAAGGGGAACGGTAACGTAGAGGGCGACGAGGTCGAGTGCGAGGTTTATGTCTTCAATAGCCCCGCAGACTTAGAAGACCGCGAATGGGACTTCCAGGAGTTCCGCACTCAAAAGATGAAGAACTGGACGAGGGAAGACTACGGTTTCGCCGATAGTGATCGTTTTGCTCCACAGCGGGTCGATAGCGATGAGAAAGCTAGTGCCGTCTGTAAGTGAAGTTGTCTAACTAGCTCTCTATCGCCAAAATATTTTTCCTGTCTTCCGTGTAGATATCTAACATCGTCAATTAGGAGGTTATCCACATAATTAAGGTGTAATTGGGGGGAATACATTGCCCGGGGCAGCCCCAAGACTAGACAATAAAGGCGCTGTTGCTTATATTGAAAGACCGATCATTTCGAAAGACTTCAAATGCCAAGTGGAAACTCCAAAGTTAGATAGGAGCCCCATAGTGCCGCCCTGGTAGAAATGCTCTTAACATTTATTAGATTATTCCTTTAGAATACATATTAGCAAGCGAGTAGGCTCTAGGGTCGTGGCGTTGATCAGATAATCTCCAGTAAGGTAGTGAGTGTATGCCTTGGCTATGTCCCCCAGTTCATTAAAGCAACGAACTAAGACATTATACGAAACAAGAGACATATCGGACGAAATCTCTGCGCCATTGTAGTTTCTAAGCTTGGCAAGTTACCAAAACGTTAGTTCCACCTACGGCCTAAAAGAGGCCATATTGTATGGTATGGTTTATTACTAATCATCACGACCGGGCCAGACTACACCATTCATGCGGCATGGCTACCATGGCTGCGACCCGGTCACAAGTCCATGGGTATCTATCGTATCAATATCACTACATATGCTGCACATCAGCCAGGTAATTACCCGCTTACATACCTTTTGGGCTTCATTGCCAGCACTGCTCTAAGAGCAGCCCCCAACGGCACGTAAAACAATTACCAAGTTGGTGTCTTGTATCAACCCAGGCGCATGTAACGGCTAGTTTATATCTACCTCCAGCAATGATTGCCAAGCATCCAAAGCTAGTTGCCTAGGGCTGCGAGGTTGACAGCTTGACGACTCTATATCTGGAATAACTAGTATACATACCTACAACTCAAGATCAAAATGATCTCTACAGACCATAAGTTTGACAGCGCGATGACAGCTAGAACCGCCCTACGACGTCGCACAAGGGTGTTGCAAGATTTTCCACAGTTTAAAGTTCACTCTCTTGCCACGTTCGGCCGCCGGGAAGCCGTACACTACCTCCGCATTGCTGTTCTGGGAAGATCTAGATAACAAACATACTACCTAAGTAGGTATCCAACGACCGGCGCTGAAATTGTCGTAGAAACGCCACTTCCCTCGTCGGGTTGCCGTGGCTCCCGTTCCCTTTCTACTGTGGGATAATCTACTGTGATGCGTGAGTCACGGCGAAAATAACAGAGAAGTTCTGGGCCTGTCACGGCTGGAACCGCGTCGAAAATAGTAGTCTGCCATGACAGTAGTTCTAGAGCGAGCCTTACCACGCGCGTGACAGGTGCCATCAATCATGAGTGCAATAACCACGAGTCAAGGGGTGGCGCGTATGTTGAGGCGAGCGGTGGGTGTCTTCAAGTCTTTGTAGTCGTCATGTTTGAATGACTCGATGGACGTTATCACGATTCTTCTAGAAGCGCTACGAGCAGACAGCCTACACAAACCCGTGGTAAAGCCGCGGAGTCGATTTGCAGTTCAAGCGATAATTAGTTGATTTGACAAGAGGCGAGTCACGGACAACGTCAATAGCTAGCAATCGATTCGCGATACACAGGCCACAGCAGTAAGCTTACACATAACCCCGTAACAGGGAGTCATGGCAAAATGGAACTGTCAAAGTTTAAAAGCTGGAGTCAACCTTGAAGTCCCAATGAAAACGGATGCATCCGGCCGAGATGGAGCATTGAAGAGAATGGCAAACTGGAAGATCCTGAACAAACGAAAAGCTTAACTTTTATGTACCCCAAACTTCACATGTGAAATATTGTATGTAGTTCCTGTTGACCACACGCCGCCTTGTTGTACAAGCTTTTTGATACTACGTAGGTACCTAGGTAAGATCTTTTGGGATGATAAATCTTTGTACCCCTCCCTACTAGACCAAAGCGGTTAGGAACAATTGGCAGTCCGAAGTGCTGAAACCAAGGCTGTTTCACAACCAGCCGGGGGTAGCTACTCTGTCGCTCGTGGTCCGTGGTCTGCCTGTCCTTTGCCTGTGGAGCCTGCTGCTCACTACCGCAGCCCCACAAGCGGGCTAAAAACCCCTGGCTGGGCTGGGCTAGCGCACTGATGTCAGCCACGCAGGGGCGGAAAAGTCCAATTCAGCCTGCTCAGTCCTCAATGACGAGATCTCATAGGTCACCGATCGCCCAAGCAGTCTGCAGGGGGCTACAAACCCAACCCTGTCTCCACGCCGTGAATGGCTAGAGTTCATCGCATCGCGCACGTCGCGCACCACTAAGAAGCTCTCAAGCCGTTGTAACCCAAGATTTCCACACAGGGACTAAAGAGTTTGCCGCCTAGAGATCAGTCGAGATGCTGTTGATTTACTCAACAGAAGCCCAACCCCCTATGCTGCCCCCTACTTTGGCTGACGATCCGACAAGGGATTAGAAAAAACAAGAATACGCGCGGCGATCAGCCGCCACGTCTTTGTTCACTAGAACTTAGCCGCCCGATATGCAGTAGCTGGCTTGTTTTGTCATGCGGTCTGCAACTCTGAAAACTCTGATAGGGTAGAGCAGCGCAATGTAAGTAACGGTCACCGCGAAGGTCAGCCGCCGCCTACCTACTATCTCCGCCATCAGTAATGCGATCTACATATCATTCACAGCACGTACTGATATGCTGTGCACGGTAGCGTAGGCCTTGACAGCTTCGTAGGGGTGCCTGACTCTCGGGGTGGCCTAATTGGAGGCCTTGGATTTCCTAATCGGGCAATCCTAATAGGCCATCTGATAGGCTGCCGGTACGGAAATATGTGGCCACTGCAACCGACCTCGTGTTAATCGCTAAGTACACGGCTTTGTCTTGGGTTTCTTTTCTTCTTACGTTTGTTAATACTAATGTTTACCAAGGTAGGTTAGGTAATGCAAAATGTTAACTTGGTGATTGGAATATGGACCTGCTCACGTACAGTACACTACCTACAGTACCTAGATAGTGTAAGTAAGTACCCCTGTCTGCTTGACAGCCCTTAAAAGTCAACACAGGCGGTTGTGGGTCTAAACCCGAGTCGTTGAACGACAGCTGCCAACCTATCAACTGGACATAAGACATGGCTACGAGGTAGTCAGGGAGCCACTCATGTCGCGTACAGACTCGTTTGCCTCTTGTTTCTCTTCACCCTGCACCTGTAGTCTTTCAATGACTACTTTCAGTTCGGATAGGATCTCCGTCCCCTACATAGTAGAGATGCGTTCCAAGCCACAACTTCCCGTATTCTTACTTTTTTTTCTGGGACCTGCCCCCTGTCATGTCCTCATGTCCTCCACGCAACCGACCATCTCCCCCCCCCATGAAACTGATTGCACCACGATGGCCCGGGCTGACTTCGAATCGCTTCTTCTCCCCGCTAAGATGCCTCCCCTTATGATCTGCATCCAGCTGCAAGGTCCAAGTGGGCCTCGCCGTGACCGCTCGGGATGTTCGACAATATCCAATCATCTGTGAAGAGCACCGTGTTCCTGCAGCACCTCCGCCGACTTAGTCGTGCGTGCTCCACTGCCAGGCTACATGACTAGCTTTTGTTGGCGAAACATCTTGTTCTCGTACTCTCCCAGATTAGATATATAAGACCTTTTCGGTCGTCCTCTTGTCGTCGTTTTGTTTCTTCTTCATCAAGCAGCAGTCTTCACGACAAGTCTTTACACGACAGTCCTTCATTCTTTCAGAGGCTAGACCCTGATTTCATATCCAACTCGCCTGGAGCAACTTTCCTTTTGAGTCGATCTCAAGCAACTATCGGATATCTTCCTTATTGTGGCAAATCTTTTTGTCCTTTGCTCATCACGCTTTGTTCCCTCGAAACGACAAGGCCGTCGATAGGTTCGTGATCCCATGTTTGTTTGCCCAGTCCTTTGTCTTCTTGTCAACTATGGGCTTGTTCGAGTCACCACTCGGGCCATCTGAGCTTCGAAAATGAGCTGTGCTTCTTCGAGATCTATCAGCTTGTTTTGCTCTTTTGTTGCTTGGGGGCAAAAGGCAAACGCATCTTTCAAACATATAAGGACGGGAATTGGAGCTGACTAGTTTTAGTGAATCAGGAATTCTTATCCGATTATCAGCTACACAGCTCTCAACCACTTCATTTCTTGACAACTCGACTCGAGATTTAAATCGTCTGGAACGTATTTATCTCATATTGAAAAATGTATTTCACAAAGACTATCGTTTCTGCTGCGCTTGTGGCCGCGGTCAACGCCCACATGAAGATGGCCACACCCGCGCCCTTCGACCCTGACAACCTCAACAACAGCCCCCTTGACGCCAGCGGCTCCGACTTCCCATGCAAGTTCAGCGGTGCCTACACTGCTTCTGGTGGCAATACCAACACGTATGAGCTGGGTTCGTCCCAGGAGCTCAGTTTCGTCGGCTCAGCTGTACATGGCGGTGGCTCTTGCCAGGTCGTTATGACTTACGACAACCCGCCCACCGCAGATTCCAAATGGAAGGTCATCCATTCCATCGAAGGTGGCTGCCCCGCCAAACAACAGGCAGGAAACCTTCCGGAGAACCCTGACGGAACGGACCCCTACACGTACCCTTACAAGATCCCTTCTGATATCCCTAACGGAAAGGGTGTCATCGGTTTTACCTGGTTCAACCGAATCGGAAACAGGGAGATGTACATGAACTGCGGTGCCCTTGAGCTCACCGGTACCGGCGGTCCTCAATCCAATTTCGACAAGTTGCCCGACATGGTGGTTCTAAACATTGGAAGTCACCCGAAGACCACAGAAAGTGTTGACTACAAGTTCGAGGAACCCGGTGATTCCGTTGAGGATAACACCGGAGCCTACGGAGTTGCGACCTGCGGTAACGATGGCTGCAAAGAGGGTTCTAGCTCTGGATCCGGATCTGGCTCTGGATCTGGATCTGACTCTGGCTCCAGCTCCGCCGCTGCCGCCCCCTCGTCGACACCCGCTGCTGGTAATGGTGGCGGTGTTTTCCTGACTACTGGCTCCCCCAGCAGTACTGCCGTACCCACAAGCACTGCTGCGGCCTCAGCTACCACCAGTGCTGACTCTTCTGCCGTCCCTACCTCTTCTGTTGTCGTCCCTTCTTCTTCTTCTGCTGCCGTTCCTACCTCATCCGCCGTTCCCACCGCTACCCCCGGTTCCGGTTCAACTGGTGCATTGTCAGGAGCCTGCTCAACCGAGGGCATGTGGAACTGCATTGGCGGGACATCCTTCCAGCGATGCGCCTCTGGCGCATGGACCGCCGTGATGGCGATGGCCGGTGGTACAAGTTGCACGAGCGGCCAGTCTATGGATCTGGGAATGGGTGCTGCTGGCAGAAGGGTGCGCGCTTTCCGTGCTTAGAGCAATCGTACTACGGCAGATATCTTCTCAGGAGATGATATCATTGGATTAGATCACATAGACCAGAGGGTCACCTAGCATTGTTTGGCGTTCTGGGGGGTTATCGGGGTCATGGATATGAGCTCGGGCCATTCGTTCTTGTATATTTTGCATCTTAGACTGTAAAACAGCCTAGCAGCGCTGTTGGCGCTTAACAGACATTCGTTGATACCCACTCCAACAATATTGTGTTTGCTTGTTTCTACGTGTGTGAATTATGACCATCCCGGGGGCATCCTAAGCGCACCAGTCAATAAATATTATCCTCTGTGTATTGGAAGTGAAGACCTGACAGCTGCGAGGTGCTTTTTATCTTGTATTTCATATTTATTACCTCCATCTCTTCCACATGATACCCCATTTACCGACATTCTAATTCAAGTGTATTCTTCTGTTGTTTTGCAGAGTGTGTTACACATTTCTTGGTCTTATAGTAGCCAGCCAGTAACAGTCCAAAATGTAGCAAAGTGACTGATTCGCGTCGTGGAAATTGCTCATATTGTAACAGGTAGCATGAGGAGCACTTCGTTCGCAAAAGCAATCTAGTAGTAATAATCTTCATCTATTCAAGCTCTATAGCCGTTAATGATTGGGTATAATCCACCACCGAACCCTGTATGGTATTGTTCAAGAAAAACTTTGTTCCCAAGTTTGCCACCTCTCACAAGAGTTAACCAACCAACCGAACCCCTTTCCCACCATCACCCGAGGCTCGTTCCAGAGTCATTAACCCATCTCACATCTTGTAAGGAGGTAATTACGTAACCATACTTTTATTTAAAATCATATCATCACCTGATATGATTACGGGAGCTCTGAAATACCGTGATAATAGGGACTTCTCTCTGTCGAGGCAGGCAACTCAGACACACCTCCCTGCCAGGGATCGGTCATCATGGTACCGGGTAGCTCGGCCATCATCGCAGGCTGGTGGTGTATCTTGGGCTCGGCGTTGTACATGGCTTGCTCCATCGACTTTATTCCGTGCATCTGCGGCGATTGGGACGGACTGATGCTTGATGGCTCGGACCACGCGATATCCGGGCTTTGGTTCGAGCTTCCATGGTCCGAGAAGAGAGTCTTAGTAGAAGGGCTCTTTTCCCTCTGGTCCACCCACTGATTGAGACCGTTCACATCCTCCGTCGCCACATCAGCCTCTTCTTCTTCGTACACGGGGACGAATTCCTCGTCTAGCGTAAAGCGGTGCCGCGCGATGATTCGTGAGAACTCGACTCGCATTTTTGCGATGCTCATAGGCTCGTATACCTTGACCGTGTGGATCGGGATGAGGCGGTTAATCTCGTTATGGACAAGGTTTCTGATAGAAGACGCTCCGCCGGCTCCTAATCCTGCACGCTTGGCGCGATACTGACCCAACGACTCTTCGAAGTCCTGCTTTGTTACAAACTTGCCCTTTCTGGTGAAGGCCGCGGCAAGAGTGAGGATTAGATCACATGTGCACTTGGCGATCAACCTAGAGGCCGGTGGAATAAAAGCGAAAGGCAACGAGGCCAAGGCAGGGATGCCGCCAATGATTGTGCCCACCGTGAGGCCAATACCGAGACCAAGAAGCACAGCAACCTGAGAGACTATAATCAGAGTCAGTAACTATTTTTAGGCGGAAATGGCAGTAGTTCCCAGTTCGAATAAAGCTCGCAAAGCACAAAATCACCCCAATACGAGATGGACTTGCTCCTAATGTCTGCCGAACTGAACGGATTACTGGACTTCACATCACTTACAACTCTGAGACACAAAAGTGCCCATGTTCTTCCACAAAAGATTCCTGGCGATGCGCTCGATTTCATTCACCTTTGCCGAATCCGCAAGGCCAAAGCTCTTGATAATCTTTGCGCAGAGGAAATGCGAAATGGTAGGGGTGGTGAGTACGCTGGTGAACATCATCGAACCCATGACTGAAGACCAATTATTGAAGTTTAAAAGACGCATACTTTCTTCAATGGACGTCGAAATCTTCGTGTCGATGTCTGCTATTTGTGCGCTCACGAAATTCGCACGAGCTGAGTCATCTGGAACCAACATAATCGTATGTTTTACGAGTTCCTTGATGGAGTCCTTGTCTCCTGCATAGTACGATTTAGCCAAGTATAAAAGTCTAAGGGGCGATGTATATCAAAGATAGGCCTGAGGTTGGGATTATTGATGCTTACTTTTTGATGTGTACACAAACGGAGCAAAATCCTTCTCCAAGCCAAGCTTCTGTTCAAGCTGACGGATATCCTCCTCTTTTACTCGGGCAAACTCCTCTTCGGCCTGCGCACGAGCACGTCGGTCAAGTTCTTCACCCGAATACCCGGCATCTTCAAGTTGCTCGCGGGCCGCTCCATAGTGCTCGTTGATGAACCGGTCTTTCATGGTTCGGACAAGAATGACTGGTACTGCCCTGGCATACCTATCGAGAACATCAAATATTTTCCTGTCCGCTTCATGCACAACTCGAGTTGATGGCACATCGATACAAAACCTGTCGATACGGTTAGCAACAATTATTAACATAATGCCGCGAGAACAAGACGTCAAGGTGCTTCGCCCGCCAACACCAAGACCGTCAAAATTATAAGGGGTATTTTACTGACCATATTGCGTCTAGCCTGTCCTCGGACTTTGCTGCTGCTGCTCGCTTTTTTACGAATCTTTCTAGAAGCTCAATCTCTTCTGTTGCGCCACTCTGGAAGCCTCTTGAGTCATGAACTATGAGTCCGGGCAATGTATCCATCTCGAAACCTTCGTCCACATCGTGTACGCCGTGGTCGGCAGATGATTCTTGTGTCTATCATTCACACAGTTAGTTCCCCAATAGATAAGTCTTCAAAGCGTTTTTCTGTATGCTCTCAGAGCACAAACATCAATATACTCACCACAATGGCTCCGAAAACCTTGTTGATTAACGTAGACTTCCCGACTCCTGCCCTACCGCACACCAGGACGCGGCAATTTTTCAGCTCCGGGCCCCCTAAATCAGCAAGAGTTGCTCGCCAAGGGTCCATATGAACACTTCCTTGCACCTCGTGTTTCACAAAACCAGACTGTCGGAAGCTATTTAAGCCGTCGATGTATGGATTAAGCTCGCCCGTGTAACCCAAACGGTCGTACACGTCGCTGACGAAGTATACCGATGGATGTATTATAGTGCCGCATGGAGCTTGAAGATGGGACAACACAGTTAGCATTGAGCTATGAGAATTATTCAAGACATTGGAATTGGAGAAGAGACTTACCGTTATCCAAATATCCGATAAGTCCTCGTGAATCGAATACCTCACGAGATGCAGAGAACAGCGAAAGTAGGGCCGGCCCAGAGTTAATCTGGATGACGTGTGGGCGAGGGCCGACCTCAACGACCTCGTCTTTCAGAGATGGCGCCCAGAGGGAATCGATATCGGAATCTTTCCTCGTCGACGTAGAAGCCATAGAAGCCAATGATGCCTTGCTTGACTTTTTACCAAGTCGGAAGCGATCTTTCCATGAGGGTTTGCGCGGTGGCTCGGACTGTGTGTGTGCAAGTGAATAATGTGGAGAGGGAAGACCGTCATCAGTCTGATTCTTTTTCCGCGTATGTCTCTTTTGTAGAACCCTCTTCTTGCCAGCTTGTAGGTTGCCATGGCGATGGGTTGACCTTATGTCAACCATTTCAATTTCGATGCCGTTTTTATACTGGAAGGTCCATGGCTTCAGAGGTTGATGGGGTCTTGAGGGGTCTTGATCTGGGACCAACGGGAAGACAAGTCCCAAAGGCTCCTCTGTGAGGCTTTGGTTGTCCCACGAGGGTTCGAAGATAAGCCCATGTAGCCGGCTCTCCAAGAACATCCACTGTAAAGGATAAAGAGACAGTCCATCCTCTTGCGAACCACCACCAATGTCAGCATGGGAGCCAATGAACCACGCCTCGATGATTGAGTGGTGTGTCAAGTCCGGAGACAATGCTGGTAAAGGGCCAAAGAGGCAGGGTTGGAATGAATTACGAGTCTCGTTGAGGGCAAGGGCATGCCGAAGTGTCCGAGTCGACCTTAATAGGGCAGGCTGTGGTCTTGACGGTTCTCGGCCGATCTTTATACTATCCAACAGACCGAGGAAATGAATCACGGGTTCATGAGCCCAATTTTTGGCAGCTCTAATGGTTAGGTGAGCACGTGCGAAATCAGTACTACTCTGGACAAGAAATTAGACTCACATATATCGAAAAACCTACCAAGCGATTAGCATTGCTGTCCCAGATAGTAGAAATCGCCAACAGTGAATGCTTACCTTCAGAGCACTCTGTGCCTTAAGTTGAGAGTCCCGGAATGGCGGCAACAGATTGACTTTGTGCTGATACTCACGCTCGTCCCAAGTTTGGATCGTTGTGAGCTGGTGAAAAAGGTCTGCGACGACCCGTAAGACGTCTGTAAAAATTAACAAGTTTAGTTTGCATTTCTGATGCCTGTTTGGCAATATCGGCGGCGACCCGACTACAGGGTTATCAAGGTTGGTTACATACATGCACCACGGCTGAAACCGTACAACCACAGCTCGTCGGTAGATTCGCTGAGTTGTTGACAGCAGAACTAGTTCTCATGTGTTAGCATGGCCGTATCTCGGTAACATCTCACCATCAGAGATGGCGCATGGGCTCATACAGCAAAGACCCTGTTGACCTGGTTATCATAGGCCTCATGGCTAGTTGTGATATTGTCGTTAAAGCCGTCGAGAGGCTGTTTATCGTGTCCCACACCGGTTTCATAATACGCCACCTGCTTCACCGCCCTGTTGTCCTGGACGAATGTGCCCTCTTTGACAGACGAATAGATGCGATATATGTTACTGTTATTGCCTTCTCGTCGAACAACCAGTCCGTTCGGGTCGTACCAGGTGCCATCGATGCATACGACCACGCGCTTCACGGGGTTAGTGGCCATTGTGATATAGTGCTCGCGGCGAGCTGTGCGTTGCACTCGGTGAATGAGCCCGCAGGTTCCTTTGCATTAAGTTTCTCGCCCGTCTACGCCCTACGAGCCAGCGAAGAAAGTCTCCTTATCAAGATGACAAGATCCAGAAGCGAGATGTGATGATCACGTCTGAAAAGGGCACAAATTGCAGATCTCGAGTCTGACGTGGGACAACTGGTCTCTCATCAGATGGGCTGCAGGGGTGCTTGGCGAATGTACCTTGGAAGATGACCTTACTACCCTACGTACACTAATAAGCACACGATGGAGCTTGTTGCGTCGAGTCCGCCTAGGACTCAATCCTGTGAGGTCTTGGTTTTCTCCTCATGTTTACTCGATGCAAGTGCGACCGCTCAACGCTCGCTAGCTATCGCGGCGATGCATGCAGGTCCAAATTAGAAAGCTTCGATGCATCCACGCAGAACACCAGGAACAGGTCCCAGAATATGGGATACTGTAGGGCAGAGTCTGGGCAGAGTGCCGTAGCAAAGTGGCATTACAGAACTGGGTCTGTTCCATTTTTAAGTTCTGGTTTGTCAGAAGAATGGTCTATCAAGGGGATCGCCCTTTTTGATTGGCTTGGTTGCTTCCAGGATCTGTCCAGGGCTGAGAAGCGTCGGTGTTGTTGATTTGGAATGCTGACTTAGGTATTCCCGACATTAAGTTAGGTATGGAGAAGATAGGCCAGACGTAACCATCGTGTAGGTAGAGTAAGTAAGTGTACGAAGTACTTAGGAATAGGCATTTGCCCCGAGCCCAGCTGCCAACAGCCCACGCAAAGATCTAGCAGTCCCGCGAATTGGCTCTTTCCTTTCTTTCTTTTTTAGCTGATGACACCTTCAAGATCAATTGGGTCAGTTACGTGCAGCCTGATTAACCAAGTTGGGTTGTGGGTCACATTTTCTTCACAGGGTTTGAAACAGGGGCGAGCAGCACTGCCCGCCGCTGCAAGTCACCGCATAGTCACCGAATTGGTTGGTCAGATATGACGCCCCGTTGGAGGCATCTGAATCCATCGTAGCAAGTATGTCGAATTAAAGTGCAGACAGGACTCTAGGTATGAACGCAAGTCGGCAATAACTCCAACTCCTGCTTTAGTGTTCTTGTAGAGTAACATACGCAGTTGACTTAAAGTTGGATAACTATCTATATCATGTGCCCAATCTTGCATAAGACTATTCTACTCTACATCGGAGATTCTTGCGTTGAAAAGAGAATAGGTAGTCGATCATTGATGAAACTCTCCAGGCACGAAAATGAGGGTCTCTACTCCGTACACTAGGTAGATAAGAGATTAGGGGCTCAAAGGAACCTTCCATACCAAAACAGGCTAAACCAGCCCTATGGCCATACCTTATCCCTTGCAGATGCTATTCATAGACTATTTACTAAGTCTATGTTAATTCCATCATATCAAATGTCAATCAAGCTGTCGAACATGTTAAAAATCTAAGTTGTCAACGGAAACACCATGTCCAAAATCAACCATTTTACCCAACACTCTCTCGGTAAGCCTAGCGTAGCATGCTACGGTAAGGTCAGGCAGTTACAGCAGCATATAGATCCGACGTCCAGCGTTACAGTCCAGTCGGGCTTTTTTTTTCTGCACGCCAACCAACATGCAGAACCTAAATTCAACTTCAAAATTGAAAGCTTTACTGTAGACTACAACGCTCGGATTCATTTGCCATCATTTCGAGTACTACATAAACCATGAGTGTTTCACAACCGCGAAAAGCGCCCAGACTATGATTTTGGCTCGAAAGGGGACCTTAATACTCCGAAGGTCACTAAGATGGGAGGGAAACGGCCCGAGTCTAGCTCCCGCAGCGTCACAAGAAATGAACATTGTTCTTCACAAGCGGGCACTTCATCCACGCTACCTTAAGGACGAGTTAGGTGTCACAACACTAGAGCTGCATAACAAAGAGCTTTCTATATATAGCCCAGATCAGCCTATGACGGTTTAAGAGATCTTCGCGCAACAACAACAAGTGTTCATGACGTACCTCTACAGGATTCCCAACACCAGGAAACAGCGCATCGCCCACTCATTCTATTCAACTGCACGAGTCGTCAATTTTGATTTTACATCAGTTACACATTATATTCGGATTGAGCTGAATAGAAGGCTGAATAGCTATCTAGTGGTATAATTACTTAGATATGCATCTTTTTAAATAATCGAACGATATAGGTGCATTACAAAGTCAACTGCAAGCGGTGCAGCAAATTACCTAGGTAGTGTAAGGCCGAGAGATGAAGGGCAATGCCTAGAGAGTGGCTCGTCTGCAGCTGCACCGACAAAAGAGCGAATATTCCACATTCGCCTACTAAGGTTATTACTACAAACTCGACGCGAATCTTGGACGCTTGCAAGGCAATGTGACTGAAGCCTACGTATGCCGGAATCCAACGTACCACTCATAAGTACCGCTTTCAAACTCAGACTTTATTACAGCTTACTACAACCAGTATGGGTACAATTCACAATATTAATTCCGAGGCCTGCAGAAATCATCTTCACCCTACCGTGTACAAAGCGCGATAGAAGATCACACAGGCGAAATTCATCCATCTGTCCTCAGGTAGTGTGAGACCCCCTTCCGAACGGAAATACAGAGCGACCCCAGGTTAGAAACCCACGAAATCTATGATGGCCAGATGCTTTTCTTTGCTTGGCAAAGTAGCCAATTTGGGCTCAACGAGGAGCCATATTTTTTCGAATTACGTTTCTATACAAACATTGCACTATACTGGCAATTCAAAGATGACATTATTACATTATGGGAAGCCAATTCGGGCGTAGGAGATAATTAGAATCCCCATGGAACCATAAATCGGTCTGCGCTGCTCCATCCTTGAAGACAACAAATGGGTTGAACCCCAATCACTCCAATCCCGTAACGCACTGTCACGGTCTCAACCGCGACTACATAAATAACTGCAAACCCCAAGACATCCCCATCTTGATAACGTTCTACTTATGTTAGTGTCGTAGTATAATGCTGCAGTTCTGTTCCGTGACACGTACAAGAGTGAAACTCGACGCCTCAAGTTTTTCAAGGCGGCTATTTGAACGTAGTAATCTGCCATGTATTTCGGGATGTGATTCCAGATGCCACAAACAGATTCGTGTCAAAGTATTTTTGAGAAGCCCAACCATGGGGTTAGGTAAAGACCATTAATATTGTTGCACGAAGGAGTCTATAACATATTTGTAGGCTAGTCCCGGCTAAATACGTACTATTATTTATTCTAAAACCGTGCCATATCACTTCATTAACAGATAGAATAGAATTATTAGGATATACTCAGCGTTGTCTCGAATACACGCAGACTTCCGTCCGAAACTCGGACTCCATAATGTATCTCGAGTGCGAGGTATACCAAGCCATTCAAGTTGGTGGCTTCTACTTTGGTACCAATTGAGGGAGGCTAAAGCAGTTTTATAATAGTCTACATAGGCCTGTGAGGAGTATATAGCGGATGTAACAGCCTATGTTATGAATCTCTAACCTTTTTATCACTCAATTTTGCGTGAATTGTTAATATTGGACGGTCCATTCTATATACCACTTTACCTGGTGATTGTCAACTTCCAAGACCTTGTTACATTTCGGCTAGTTTCATTGTCTCATCTAGTTATAATGAATCCGGTATACCGACGTTTATACCCGTTGAGTATTATTGTCGTGAGAATTTGCTAAGCTCCTGGATGGAATGGTTATAAACCAAGCGTTTATTATGCCGCTAGGATGGTGAAACATAAGAGACTACTGTTTAACCCACGCGGGTGACACGACATATAGCGCACCACCAACTGCCGTGTCCGAAAATCGTGGAAGCTACATCATAGAATGAATTCGAGTGAAAGCTATGCGTGGAATTCTGACGTACCAGGGATGGGTCGGTTCATCGACAATACACGCCGAGTTAGGAAGTCTACGCGTCAGTCCGACGCATCATGCCGGCTTTCTACGATAAGTGCTACGATACCTCACTAGGAACAAAGAACACGTATGTAGATAACCACGACCGGCATACGAAGGTATTTAGTCCTTCGCACAACAACAAGAGTCTATGCCTGCCCCATAATTGAGATACTGACAATAGGCGAAGCTCTTGTTCAGGGCTCGTCAACTCCCGACGTGTATTTGAAAATACCGACTGACTCAGATTCACTACGACCAGGTTGTTCCAGCATCCTCGCCGGTGTACTGCGGGCTATGGGTTGAATAGAAGGTTCTTGCTAGCAAGGTACTTAATTCGGTGCGAATATAATAAGTAGGTCTATACATCTTACAGAGTGTCTACCGCGTAATAACCCGACAGCTTTGACTACACTGGCGCATTTTAGAAGTCGTGGCACCGAATCATGGTCTGAGAGCAATGGGGTTTGACCGAGTCGTATATAGTTAATATTCTATCACGAGGTTTGATGAAGGCAGCTTTAGTGCTTGGTTGTGAGTAAACATATACCTCTCGGGCTTTAAGGTTATAATATTGACCAAATTAAATCACCTGGAGGATCTATTTGACCGCGGCAAGGATATGTATAATCCTATGATTTACGACCCATGTTCTATAGCGTGGTTAGGAGGTTGAGCTTAACAGCAGGCTTACAATTATGCTGAGCCAGTTCCTGAGCTCTCTGCTCTCTTGCGTCGATTAGTCTTGCAGACCGATTAACATGTGTTCCCCAAAATAGCATCTCTTACACAATGTGGTGACGTGGTTGTCTTCAAGCGTGAATTCTGAAGGTCATTCGAAGTGACCCGGAGATCATCCATAAATGTTCTTGAGCAGCCAAGAAAGCCCGGATTGACTTTTTGAACGCGCAGATTGAGGAAGTATATAGATAAAGAACGAAATAGCTGTAACAGGCCTAGTAACTGCTCGCACTTACAGCGGTAAGGGCGAACTTCGAAATCTACTTCTCAAATCGTAGGTAATAGGCGATCTTTCGTCCTATAACCTCACAAAACTTGCTAAGATTCACATTATAGACAGGAGTATGTACTTTGCTATCTCGAAATCACCCAACACTGCACTGATCAAATCATTGGCGAAATATTCCTGAGACATCTATCAAATGTCTCATTCAAGCTTCTCACAATTAGACAGAAAGTAGAGCCTGTGAGAAAGGGTCGCGGTGCGATACCTAAATATAAGACGGCAATGGCAGTCGAGCTCACTAAAAGTCGATTATATCTTTTGGTATGACCCCTTACATAGAATCACCTTAGAATACATATGCCTCCTATTCTCATTGCTTACGCCGAGTTTGATAGGTTATCTGGTCGACCAATTCCTGGATCCTCATTTAAAGCACCCCGTGACTACTACTGTTATATCCGTACTTACCGTGTGTAGGTATAGTACGAAATTATCGTATACACACACCCACGGTCGTAGACACGCCAGCACTTCCCTATATTGGGAGTGGAATGAGGTGGCGCTTATCTCATTGAGGATAGCCAGCTCCAAAGTTCTACTCTGATCGATCATGAGAGGGGGGCCAGAGGCCGCAAAAGGTAGTTGATCCCATTGTCTCAACTGGGCAGGCCCTAATGCTAGCAAGAACTCCCAGTCGTCCGGCACATCAACACAACCTGACGACCTGAATGTAATATCCCACACCTCATCGCCTCGCTTGCTTTCGACTGGAGCAGTATCCTGTCTATCTAGCTAATATTAATGCTATCCCTTATGGTTTCACAGTGCATCTAACATCAGGCGAGGCAGACATTGGGAGGCTTGAGGACCCATAAAACAAACCATCAATTAACCCCCTGAAAAAGTGACGGTGTGTTCGAAGCATCTGGTCGCATCACACATAGCGACGAGGTGTCGCCACCCACTGCAATGAATCATTTTAACCAAAGACTTTAGCATCATCTCTACCGGACACCAGTACTCTCTTCTCCGCGGAAGCAAGGCGTTCGTACATCGGGGACAGCATCACGTCTGAGGATTGAGAGCTTCGGCGGGGAGATCGACACCCATTTATCAATTCTGGTAGCCTCGCGCAAAATGGCTGGACAGCATCATCTGCTTCCCTGTGTCAATCAGCCGCCGAGTTACAAAATATTCCGATGAGTGATTGCCCCACACGTGTATTCCCTGATAATTTCGATTGATCTACATTGACAGCCTTACTTGTATCGAACAATTACCGGACGAGGCGCATTTGCAGATGCCGATGCGACGAATCGTTTCAAGACGGCCAAGATAGGCTTTCGATGTAACGCCGATCACTGCTCCAATGCTCTTGTATACCGTGTAGTTGCATTACCTTGAGCCAGCATAATCCGGCAAGCGTTCCGCGACGAACCGGTGGCGGTACACTATGATAGGTCAGCGAGCAGTGTTTTATAGGAGGGTTAAAAAACAATAAAAACTGAAAGGCGTTGCGAGTACTACCAGATGGCATCCATCCGCAAAACGATACCCAATACGTCCTTAGCATAGGATGCATCTTCCGTAAAAAAACCAGGAAGCAATTGAAATTTGGCCAGGGTGCTCCTTCCGCCCGGCGGCAAGAAAAGGCCGTCGATATGCGGAAAGCCTGTTTCTTTTCTTTTTCTCGTCGTCTGCTGTTTTTGAGCGCCGGATAAAGCCACGCCTAGGGTGTGGTCGCAAGCAAGGCCCAAATTAGGCGACTCCAATGCAACACAACACGCAAATAAAAATAAATAGAATCGGTCATACAGACGTCGTTCAGCCTCAGCTCTTGGGTGCTGCCGTGTCGTAGCATCAATGCTATGGGGAACCGTCCCTGTTGCACATATATCGGATTTGCGGATGTATATTTTGGTCCCTACGTACAGGGGAGAATGGGCGCACTGCATTGACGAGTATAGATGGGATTACGGCTGGCCCCTGTCCCAATAGCTCGGACAAACCGCCAAAACGAGCGTGGGTGGCTGCGGCTGCGCTGCGTGTCGTTATTGAACCGAGCTGGGCGACGGGTATTAGTGCTCGCTCGTTAATCTTGGGCTGGTCGCACTCGGATGCGATCACCCGCCGTGGCGTCTTGCTGGGATGAGCGGTGCGGCTACCTGCATTGGTGCAAAACACCAGATGCTATGCAAGCCGGAGAAAAAGAGAACATGTGGTAGCCAAAAGTTCACAGCAGGCAGATCCCGGATCATGCGCAGCTGGGGCTGTCGTGGGACACTCCGGTCCGTGGAAAGGTATATTAACTGGGCTAGGTGTGCTGCTGACTGGTCAGGCATCCCCTACCCTCCCGAGTTGACATGGTAAACGGTAAGCATGTGAAAATCGTAGTCCAACAAGCAATACTCAAGTTTCGAGGCTGCGGAAGATCTGCAGTCGTGCGGCACACGCGCTTGTGACGTCGTCCCATTCAGCCTCCTTTTCCAATAGTCTGGTCCCGGGTCACGATTGACTTTCGCGCGGGCGCCTCGGATTTCGACTGGCCAGGAACATTAGGATCCGTTGGCACTGGCCTATCCGGATCCCGGCAGCACACATAGTGTAGGTCGGCAGAGTGCTTAAACGACCTATGACGTTCATTGATATGATACCTTATGAGACATTGACGCATACCGCATTATAAAAGGTACATGACAGTATATTCGCCTTCGTTCGCTAATGTGTTCCATAGCTGGCAATCCTGGCTCGCTTTGGGGCTGTCTGTTGGGATCGCCGTCCAACCCCGGTCCTTATCCGTTCGCCTAAGCTGACGGGGAGTCCCAGTCTTCATTTGACGCTTGGTTGCTTGGGGTACGCTGTAGTCTGGACTAGGGGATCCAGCAACAAACTGTGCTCATCGTAACACCCATGGGACACTGCGTGTGGAAACAGATGACAGGTCGAGAAGGTGGTGTACTGAATAGGTAAATCATTTGACTGCTCTGGTGACACGGTTAAATCCGTACCCACCTACTTACACCAGCCGGGCTGCGGACTGTATTGCAACCTCCCACAATCCTTCCACGTACCCATGACGGCGGAACACCCCAGGCGTCTCAGGATCAGCTGTCCCGTCAGCTTTTGCCAGCTCGAGCGCCATTCCCGCCGCGGTGGGATAACGGTGGCATTGGCAGGCGCATTGGAGCTGGTTGTCACTGTACATGAGAGTCATAAGCCGTGATTATTAAGTACGCCGGCGACCCCTATCCATCCACCCGTAGCTTAACCAAGGTGTCGGGTCAGATCGCTAGGAATTTATGTGCGTCATTCAACCCGAGCCAGGCGATCGACGGGTTAGACATCCCATTTCGGCACGCTGACTGGTCGAGGCCAATCTGCGCCGCGGGTCTGGCTTGCATCCATGCTCGCATCCACGCTTGTCTGTTGTCGAGCCAATCAATGCTGGCTTCTGGCCTGAATTGGCAACTGCTACCATTTTACCCAAGAGCCAATGAATTGTGAAATAGGCTTCGCTTGGTTGCATCTGATATACTACGACGATATGTGAGGCCATGAAGTTGCTACTGCTGAAGCAGGCAAGTTTTATTCTTGCCTGTCCGTCTTCCTTCCGCTGGGTGGGCCATGTTTACGTTTACTTTAACAACCACCCCTGAAGAGTCCGTCCTCCCGGCCCTACTGCGCGGACAGTGCGAGTAATAAGTCGACTGGCTTATGCTTATGGTGAAAAGGCGGGATCATATGGCCCCCCCCATCGCATGCCTTGTCTGAATTTAGAAAATGTACCTCAGCGACTTGGATCGGGGGACCGGGCCAATTCTACCTGACGAGTAGTGTAGCATTTGGTAATATGCCCGTTCCAAGCAGTTGCATCCGGGTATTTGTGAAAGATTCGTGCTCTTGCGCAAGTGCGTTTACGACGCCACTTGACGGTTGCGTTGATAGACCTGATATATCTTGGTCGGAGGATCGCCATAGGACAAGATACACCCCATGCTACTGTTCCTTTTCTCTGGTTTCTTCCTTGTAGATCCTATTAGCCACATCGGGACCAAACGAAGTAGACTAATTGCACAAATTGGAATAGACGGGTAGGATTGATATGACTGGGTCGGCATCTTCGCATGTGCCCAAATATAGGTAAAGCGTAGAGCAAATAGGCAAGGTAAGGCTCGAGGCGGATCGGACGGGCTGTATGCAAGATGAGCTGCTCTACCAAGATGCTGGGAACCTGCATTGCAGTAGTTTACCCTTCCTATAGCGGAGAATTAAGCTGAAAAGATACGACACGCATTTCGTATCCTTGGCACCGTAATATGAGGTTGCTTTTTCTCCATTGGGCAGCAACTTCATTGGCGAAGTGGCAGCGCCTTGCGGAACACATCAACTACCATCCTAGTCTAGTGACGCCAAGTATCGTGATGTATTGGTATGTATACATCCTTACTGCTGCCATGTCTCCCGTGCCTGTCCCATGCGGTTTGATGGTCGAGGATGTGCATGGATTGATCACGTGTAGTTCCCAGGACCTCTTTAAAGCAGCCAATATGATAGCTAGTCTCGCGGCAATCCCGGTTGGTGCCCAACTGGTTAGCTATGAATGGAAATAGCGTAAGCCGGTACATGGGAGAGAATCCCGTACTGGGCATGAACCTTGGGACCCCAATGTCGAGTCCCAGCTGTGTGGGAGAAGGCTGAGAAGACCCTGGCCGTTGGAGATGCTGACAGTCGGCCTGGCAGGGGTATTGGTTGGGCTGGTATTGAAGGTAGCTGCCTGTGTACTTATAATGCAACCCGGTTAGTTAATGGAGGAGCTGACCGTGAACAGAAAACCGTATCTTTGTATATTCGTTACCAAATTCAGTTTGCTAGACGCTGCGCTTGTCGGAATTCGACATAGTTCTGGTTATGAACCATGGGTCGCGGGGAATAGCCTGACTATTAATCAACAATTTGACCATATCAGGTAGCAAGTACTATAATGCCTTTTCTATTGCCATAACTAGCGCTGCAACCCAACTCGCAGGCATTGTTGGTACATGTAACAGTACAGTGTTCACGTGCCAAGGTATGGGGGTCAGCTTTGATGGCCAGCAAATCTTCTCAGCCATCTTATATTCAAGCCCTACCAGACAACCCTCATCCCTGTTGTTTGGATAGATCCAAAGACTACCAAAAAAAACAAAAACACAATAAGCCCGTGAGAGCATAGACGACCCCTCTATTGCCTTTTTCTAAGATCCTTTTCCTTTTTCTCCATTGCCTTCGAAATCAAGTTCAGGGGTATCCTCAAACTCCATTCGTACAGCCGTACGCCTCCACTCTATGTTCCAACCCATGTCCCTGCTCAATGCTTTGTCCTCTGCATGACTGCGTCTATCATTCGTCAGGTCTCCATGTCTGACATGTACCAGTATTCCCAGGCCGCCAGATCTTGTGGCCCTGCTGATTCCTAATGCCCCAAACTAAGAAAAATGATACATTGGCGAAAAGTACAAACCGGAACGGGGGGTGGACTGCCACCTCGCGCATGCCACGCCGGCACCCACAACTTCCTGATGCCCGAAAGAAATTTGTAGCGGTGTAATGAAAAACCGACAATATACCGAAAGGAAACCAGCCCGATGAGTGGCGGCCCAGCCAAGTCCACGCAGAGAATTACACACCCGGTGAAACGCCCCGTCAATGTATGGTGTTACAGTGAATGGCCCCTACCATACGGCTACCATCCGCAACTATTTCGCGCAAGGCATTCCATTGAGGCCCATAGTGAGAGGAGCGACCGATGCCAGAAGGATGAGAGGCAGATGAACTGGCCTTATTTACGATTATCATATATGTCGAGACATCTTTCGATAACTAGATTGAACAGTGAATACATGAAATCATGAAATTAAGATGGAAGACAATGCCGATTTGAGAGACTTACCATCGATTATCAGTTCTTCCCATACGCCGTACTCGTAGTCAACCAATCCATGCCGTTCAATCCCATTACATAATCGGATGATTTCCTGGCCCATCTTTTTCAAATCGTCTTCGCTGAGCAAAGTTTGACCCCGTTGGAGTGGTACGCCGGATTCGAGCATCTCCTTTTCTTTCTGACACAGAGAAAGCCACGCGTGGTTAAAGTCACGCCAGAGTTTGATGCGATCTTCGTGGAGATTTTCCTCATCTCCAGTAAGTCCTAGAGTCAGTTATTAGTCATTAATAGGTAGACTGAGATGTACCAACACGAACCTAATTCTACAACCTTGGAGAGAAGCCACTCGGACACACCCAAGAGCGATTCGCCGGCCGTTTGTAACACGCCATTCTGAATATTCGTAAATATCTCTCTCAGCGCCCCTTGATATTGCTCGTAAGCTTCACCCATCTGGGAGGTCTGTGCGGGCGCGGCAGCGGTGTACTCCTCCTCCTCAACCATCTGCTCGGACTCGGCCTGTGTCAAGGCGCTCATCGGTGCGATGCTGCTAGGGTAGCTCTGTTGAAGCATGCGTTGGTCTGTAGGATTATGTTGATACACGGCTGTTGTACTCGAGGATGCCGTCTGCGACTGCAGGCCGGCTGTCGCAGCTGCGTTAGTAGACTCGCTTGGGAAATAAGGAGCGGCAACATCCGCCGGCATCATCTGTAGGCCTGCACCTTGCCGTGACGGGAACTGTTGGTTCGCATCGTATACCGTGCTCTGTGTACTAGCTTGCGGCACGTTGTATAGCATAGAGGTGTTATATGCGCTGTAACCCTGCGTTTGCCTGCTATCATGTGCGTACTCGGGCGGGTATGCTATTGTGCTCTGTGGTATTGACGGTGAAAAGGCCGCCGCGGGCTCCTGGTAGTACCCGCTGTACGATGTCGCACCTCCCATGCTTCTAGCAGCCGGCGGCGAGGTGTTACTAGCAGCCGCATTTCGGTATCTGTCTAGACCCGCAATGCCATACGGTCTACGCGCGGCATTGGGATCGTTGATCACATACCTACCAGCACTAGAACTAGAACTGCTGGCTTGTTCCTGCCTCCGGCGTCGGGCGTTGTCGTCCATGCCCTGGATAAGTGCGTTACCGGCTGGCTGGAACGGCGAGCGTAGCCGATACGTCTCCTGAAAGGGAGCTGGCTGGGCGTAAAAGGCGGCCAGTTTGCCTTGCGCCGGCCGCGTCGAGAACCGACTGGCCCGCAATATTTTACGGTGAGCCTATTCCAATGGGTGGTAGTATGGATTTGTTATTAGATTCGTAAAGAAGCAGAGTAGCTAGTTACGCAAGGCGAGGTGGATAGATGGCTGCGTGGGGTTCCTTGGTTGGGATATATCAAAGGTGGATAAAACTGGCTTCGTTCGATGCCGACTCCTAGATTAGGACGACGAAAAACCCAGGTGACTGATTAAGTTCGTGTGTACGTTGATAGAGTTACGTATAGCTGGTTTTTAAGGTTGGGACGTGACGTGGTGAGTGTGAGATTGCTTGGGAGGGGGCGCCGCTCGCAAGAACGGAGGCAGAAGTTGTCAGGTGTATCTGACCTTGTAAGGTAAGGGAACCCGAGGAAGGTTTTGATGCAATCAGCACCCAATGATATCCTGCATGTAGCATATATAAGGTGCAACTGTTATGCCCTCGGCCGCCTTCTGCCGTATTATGACGACGACAACAACAATAGCAACGGCGCAAGGTCTTCAGTTTCTAGTCGCGTCTTTCACTGACATGAGACCACACGCGCTAGCTCTGCCTCGAAAGGGCTGATGTATGATGGAACTAGCTTCTTCAACGGTTGTAACTAAAGGTAGTGTACTAGGAGTACCCCAGCAGCACTGTAGTGACTGGCTAATCCAACCAGCGATGACCCTGTTCCGTGTGATGGAGTGGTAAGCTGTACTATTATGGGTCAAAGGTTGGAGGCTGCTCGACACGTGTGGTACGAACCTATTTGTCCAGCCAGTTCCAGAATCTGGTAATTTTGTATTTGTCTCGGTTTACGCCTCGTATGCTAACAAGACGTTATATTCAACCAGTTGACCTATGCGTAGTCCTTACGTAGACTTATAGCGGGGGATGAGTAATGGTGAAAACGCAGTCCGATGTGAAGGTATAGAAAATAACCGCACTTTCTCTTGTGGTTTGGATAAGTGCGAGGAACGGCAACGTAGACAGCACCTGCTGTAAGTATGTAGATAGGGCACATGGAGATATAATAAGAAACGGGGGAGGGGGGGTAACGTACGTCGACGTCGGAAGATTTTCACGATCGGGGACATTTATCTTTCCTAGCATACATATTTAACAAGTACCTAGACTCCCTAGTCTCGATCGTGGTATTATTAGGAACGTTCTATGAGGCAGGGTACAAGGAACCACAAGCTAGTCTCAGTTGTGGAGAAGGCGACAAAGCCGCCTTGAAGAATGCTTTTTAACACTTTGCACGAACCCTCTCAGACTAGGAGCTGCTTATGGCAAGTTACCAACGTGGAGCTGGACGGCACCGGTAGGTGGGCTACTCGGTTCCGGTTACGTAGCACCAGGTATTGGACATATGAACCCAGGGTCCCAACGGACGATGGGAAATTATGAAAGGGTGGACCGAACGTATGAGCATTGGACAGCAACCAAGGCCTCGACGATGAGAGCAAACCATACCAAGGCAATTGAATTCGGCATAAACGCCTCGCCCGGGCAACAGGGCCCAAAATGGGGCTTGCTACTAATGAAGCTTGCTAACTACCTTAGGTGGGACATGTTGCAGGTTATTGAGAAGAGATCTACGCGTTTGTGCCCACCAGGGCCGTCACGCCGGGGGGGTGTGTATGTAAAGGCTGCCCTTGGCACACCTATGCCATGATATTACACGCAAAGGGCTGACATAAATTTGGTATGTATATGCGTGTTGGGCCAGGGATGGCGACCAAGCTGTGAGCAACAGCGATAATAGCAATGACGACGGTGAAGGTGATATGACAATGACGGCAATGGAGATGGTATTGACAATGGTAGTGGCAATGGTAGTGGCAATGGTGGTGGCAATGGTCATGGCCATAGAGTAACCAAGCACAGCAGCTGCTGTGTGAGGCTCGCCAGATGCAGATGCAGCTAGTCCGCTGCCGTACAATGAATGGATCGATGGACAAGTCCCGGTGCAGATCTGGTGTCGTGTTCCTTGGTACAGGCAAGGAGGCTTAGGGCGGTGGGTTCCCGTGCAACGGAGCTGTCGACGACGACAACAATAACGATAGAGAAGCACCGAAACTGAAGAGCAAGAAGACGGCCATCAGCCCCAGGATGTCAGAGCCCCTGGAAGACGGCTGTTGTACTATGCTGCCCCTGTGAGAAGCGCTGGTACGGATGTGTGGCCTCGCAGGTGTCAAACGCAAGTCGACGAAACGCTCTCGGCAGACTGTGGAGGTCCGGAACTGTAAATAAAACTCAGTGACACAAGACCAATTTCCCTTTTGCTTCTGTGCGCAGTATCGTGTCTCGTGTGGCTGGTAATATTGCCATTAATGCGCAAACATAACGTGCGGTGCTGCGCCGGCTGGCGTGAGCTTGCTTTGCCTATTCTATCCTATGTACTCAAACTAAATCAAGACGACATTGGTTTGTTTCGTCGAGATGAATTGGCCCTTGGGTTCTGATTGGGAATGCAGCTGTGTTTGAAGACCCATGGAAGCGGTCCTTCATCAGACCGAGATGCTGGAGTGCCCCACGTGAGCATCATACTTGTACAGTACGTGCGTAAACAGTACCGTGCCGTAGCTTATGCCGTAGGTATCTACCAACAAGTCACTGGGTGGTGTTCGGGGTTTGAGTCCACAGGAGTAATCGTGAAGCATTTTCAACTTGAAGCTTTTGGTGTCTACCTGCGTCTACTACTTCCTTACTGGGTGGGTAGCTTAAGCATTTAGGTACAAGTATGCGTAGCTACATGTAAGTAAGATAGTAAACTAACCTATCTAGGAAAGTAAAATATCTTATGGATGTAGGTACACTAAAATAGATATATAGTGTAAGATAGTTACTTAATGCCGTGCTTAAAAGACCGTCAATGCTTTGCAGGGTGGGACATAGGCTTTGCCTTTTGATTCTACATTTCTTTTGCAGGCTTTAATTGTAGGTTGCGGAACCTACCTAGCCATTCACTCGAGAATACTTATACCATATAGGTAGGTCAAATATCCATTAGGTTAGGCTCAGTTACAGTTGTATATCCAGCTAAGTTAGTTGGGCTTCGGAATCAATTGGATCTACAGAAGGTTACTGGTTGGACATACGAAGACGAGCTAGTCAAACGTGCTTTTGTACCTACAGTTGGTAATCAGTGAAGAACCCGTTGCCCATTCTTCACTAGCGCATCTCTGATTTCAGCTGCGCTGAGTCTAGGTATTCCCCATCCTTGGGTACGTAAGGACTACGCATCCAGGTTAGGTGGATTACGAACAAACTCGCCTTCCTTACTTCAACTAGGTTCATAGGCGCAAGCCCTAGCAAGAGCGTTTTTTTCTTGCGCCGAGGCAGCTTGCGCAATCGCTCCCGGCGTCTCGAGTCTTAGCTTGTCTCGTTCGCCTCACTGCCCGTTGTCGTTATTCCGATCTTCACTGTCATGCGAGCATCAGCAACTGACCTATTCTCAGCCTAAATCTCCCCCGGATGTGGAAATTTTGGCCGGGGCTGTCCCGTCTCCTGTAAGTATACTACAGTATGTACATCGTATCCTGCGCCCAAAACAGGCGTTGGGTACATCATGCAAACCCTACGTGAGAACGCTGATTCGACAATGGGGGATTCTCTAGAACATGCTGAAACAAACTAGGCTGTTCTAGGTTGGATTTACCTAGGTATGTAGCAATGGATTTGGGCTGTGGTGAGTGATGCATCCAAATTTTGCTGATTATCACAGCCAGGGAGCATCATACCACCATTGCTCCCTGGCTCGCCTGGGATGCATCTTAGCACGGTGCCTGATTAATACCCAATCAGCCAGGTTGCTTCATTGCTACGATCAATGCCAAATAGGTAAGCGACATATAAAGTCAAGTCTTCCGGGAAATTCTTGCACTACAGTAATGACGTGACGGACAACTTCCCAGTCCGCACTGAGAAGATCTGAAAGCGGGAAAGCATATACTTACGGAAGTAAAAAAAGCTCTTCCCGTCTGCACCATTATTACCATGCTCCTGTAGTTTTGATGGAGTCTGACTACGCCGTTGTCGGAGTCGCGGAGCTCATAAAGTGACAGTCACTAGCTGTATCTACGCCGCTAGGCGCGCTTTAGATGCTGTTGGCTTCTCAAGACTATAAGTACCTATTGTACAACGGTAAGTATGCTGGCTACTAACTACCTAGTAATACAGCTATAGAGAGAGCGGGCATTCTTCCCCTCTTGAAAAAGGCTATTACAGGGGACTCTGGTAGCTATAGTTCTCCCGCGACTCTAGAACGTTGATCTTGGAAGCTGATTCGCGGTTTAGTTCAGCTCTATACCAGAAGTTGCACAACAGGGAACAGTACTACTGCATAGTCATGGTAAAAGCCCGACCAACCCCTGCAGTAGTAGTTATGCAGGGATGGTAACAGAAGTGTTGCCAGATCGCAGATTTGGCCGTTTTGCTAGCACCGTAAATCACATGATCTTTGTAAGGATTAACCCCTGGTAAAAAGGGTCGGGAGTTCTCTTGAATGGCAGATACTCACCTCTCCTCCCTCTACATACTACTCTACTTTGAATGAAGTTAGTGAAGTTAGGCTACCTATTCACATTGGTGATTCTTTATTATTAGACTCGGCAGGCAACCAAATATGGCCTAACGTTGCTTAGTCGTGTGGAGAGAGCTGGTGTGTCTGATGACGAAAACGAGAAACCCTACTACAGTATACAGTCATTCAAGATCCTTTTTCTCAAAATAGCTAGCAATAATGAGCGGCGCTATTATTTCCATATTTCTGCATGACTATCCTCCGTCCAATGCCACCAGCTTGAAATTAGCCCAATGTGTGATGCAGTTAACTCAAGCGAGTGATACTCAATACTGAGTATCTTGACGTAAAGTGCCAAGGCATTTGACAAGGACTGTAACACACGATCTTATGCCGCACCCATATTTTGTTCCCGCGTTGGTTACTCCCGTTGCTCGGATGCAATGCAACCTTCTAGGATAAAAGTTGCATTAGAATAAACGGGAAAGACTAGCTAAATTCATCGATTGGCTCTCGATGTTTCAACCTCTTTCCAGCCCTGCTCATGATGGATATTATGCGGCCAGTGCCAAAGCAGCTAGATAATGAGAATGCAGATCGTGGAAATGAGGCTTCATGACTTGCTCGTTTCCTCGTGGCAATGGCGCATGGGCGGCGGCTACACCATCGTCTTGCTAGTCCAACATGAGTTAGAAGTTATTAAACAATCTAATTTCAGGGATATACGCCCACGCACTAGCACCGTTGGCATGTTATCTCGACGTTGCCGTTAGTGTCTACCATACGTACGCCATGGCCAACGACCGCCAACCTGAAGGCAAAAATCTAGCCAAGTTAAGAGGAGCTTTGGTTGGCGACCATGGCTTACACCACGCGATTTCTGTTTATGAAGGGAAACCTACAAGCAGATACAGAAAATCAATATCCTAAATGTGTCAACCGAACCAAGACAAGAAATATTTTGGTAGATGGTTGACATGCACTTTTGTGTATTGCCCAAAAGGGAAATCTTCGAGAATCTTTCTCAATCACGTTAAGCTCGAATCGACACGTGGAGAGCCCATGTTTTACTATGTACACTATTAAAAGGTCATTAAGACGTTTCCTTGTTGCCGAGATGTCAGCCGGCAAGTAGCCGGCTGTCACCACCAACGTGGACGGCAGGACGTTTGCGATCTGCCTAATCGCATTAGGCAAGCCATAATTGGCTCTCTTACCTCGAACGAGTCTCGGCACCGACAACAGTCGGTTTATTTACCTCGAGAACTAAAAATAAGGTCCATTGCAGTCTCATCTTCAGCCACGAAAGGCAACGTTGGACCTGCGCATTACCAGTACAACAAGAAAGCAAAGGTGGGCAATACGTTTCAGAAGGCCGGTTTTTCCCGGCGATCTTAAATGAAACGTCTGGGCTGCCTTTCCAAGTTCCATCGCGGTCAGTAACTCACATGTGTATGGTGCGCTGTACGCTATAGTACACTATCCCCTCGGGGTCTCTCGGGGCACTAGGGCGCGTTGGGTTATTACCAAGCAATTACTTGGAACGCGTATCTTATGCAGACAGACCACTTGCTGCGCAGAGGTCCGAGCGACCCAGAGATCAGGTTTGCTGCCGACTTCCAGACCCGGGCGTGGTTATTAGCACACAATGCGCGCATGCGGCCGTTGTCACGCGCTCTGCTTGAGACCTACGGTTGCGGGGACGCTACAGGTGTAGAGAGTATACTAAACAGAGAAAAATATGCCGCGGACTCGACCATAAGCTTCGACATGCACAGATGATGCAAGGCTCCGTGAACCTGGTAATCCGTGCGGTTAAGTAATAGCCGGCCGGTGTTAAGTCGTATCGCGGGCCGCTTGTCAGGTGTGTGTGCATGAAATAACGTGTCATGGGGAAATGGTCTTATAATCCGGTATCCGAGGTTGGTCTAATCGCCGCGCCTGGCCAGGCATTCCGATTGGAATCGCGTCATAACCCACATGTGTGGTAAGGCTGGGGAAGAAGTCGGTTTGGAAGCTCCATCGAAGCATCCCTCTAGCTTCCTTTGTAAGGTGCTAGCACATGAAACGCGACCACCGCCCGAGATTACTCGATACAGTAGTCACTGGCTGCAGGCCCAATGAGGTCACTGTCTTGACGACTACCCTAAGAGCCTACTAAAATAATATGACTGAGCTATGGGTCGTGTGGCCGCTGTCACGACCGCACCGATAATAGTAGCAAAGCTATGCTTAAAAGGCTCTCGACGATGTATGATTTTCGCCCTAGTGTAAATCGTAATCACCCGCAACGGGGACGCCGAGGTGGCCTAGCAAGCTGAGGCGCGCGGCCCAATTCCTTCGCGATCACCGTCAAATACCCAATACAAGACCAGGCAGTGTCAAGATTATCAAGTGGGATCTTTCGGCTTCGATAGTTGTCCATTACATCCAGGCATTTGTCGTGGTTTTCTAAACCTTTCTACTTGGCTCAGACATGAAATAGGTACATACTAATACATTCTTTGTACATCTATACGATGGCGCCTCACAGACTGTGATATGAGACGGTTGTGGCGGCAATTCGTGTACGCGTCCTAGAGTGTTGATAGGGACGACCACACGCTATAACACAGAGATATAGCTTGGTTTCTCGGCCAATCCGCCCCTTGCCTCGGGAAAAAGGCCATACGTTCTATCTCTTAACCCATGCCGGGCTCTTTCTCGCTTTAACGTGGCCCGCCTTCTTCCTTTCCACTGTTCTCGGATCTCGAGTAATACAACCGGCTATTAGCGAAGATTAGCGTCTGATTCACCGTAAAAAGTTGATCATTCGTTGATGTGGGCTTACCTCGCCTTAACGGCGTCTTCAAGGGCGGTTCATGAACAACGAGCGCTTTAGCAATAGCCATAGCTAATGCTTCAGCCTGCCCGGTGGAACCACCGCCACCCACCAGGGCCCAAACATTGTATTTATCCAGTCTTTCTGTAGTCTTCAACCCCCAAAGAGCACTCTCGCGGTCGTGAATTCGGCCAAACGCTTCGTTGATGGGCTTGCCATTGATCAGGACTTCACCAGTGCCCTCAACCAGCCAGGCGCGGGCCACTGAAGACTTGCGCTTGCCGACGCCATGCGATCTGCCAAATTGATCGATAGGAATTGGTTTTGGTTGATTGAGATAGATATTAATATCCCGCTTGAATGGCTTAAGACCGGCCTTGACATCCTCAGGCATCAGATCTGGGTGTATCTGGTTCAACCGCCTCACTAATGCGATACAGGTTGCGTAATCCCTCGCCTTGACATGTTCACCAATTGTGATTCTGTACTGCTCCTTCGTCTTCCAGGCGACTCGCTCGACTTGGCTGGGGTGCAGGGTCGGTAGCCGTGCGTATTTCCGGGCGAGCTCTTGCACGTGGACGAAACTGTCGTTGAATTGGGGGAGCCGCGAGAAGTAGGAGGGCGAAACGGGCATGGGACGCGCAAAGATGGGTATCACGCCTTCATTTGATGATTCTATCTCCTCCAGTGCACCCATGAGCGCAGCGTCATCCTGTTGCCGGGGCGTTGTTGTCGCGAGAGCTCGCCTGGGGGCGGCACTCTGGGATTGTGTAGCGCTGATAAGAGAGGGCCATTGTTTCGGCGTCGAAGCAGGCAAGGGCCTCAAACAGCGGATGCCATAGCGTAGGGAAGACATGGTGGCTATGGTAGACTCGGCATGACCCGCGCAACGTCTGTGTGGGTGAACCGAAGCTGCAGCTCCTGATATCGGCTGTTCGTTTGAGAGGCTGTGAAGTTTTCGTGATATCGCGCGACCCAGACGCTAAACGGGGTCCTTTCCCAGTGTGGTTGGCACCTCAGCAACGGGTTGGGCTCAAATTGCTGCGCAATTACGATGCTCCGTGGTCCCGAAGAGGCAGGGATCTGGGGGCCCGTACCTTAGGTACCTAGGTAGGTGCACCGCGCAGGCAGGCAGGTACGTGGGTACATGCCTCGTTGCTGCCCCGCCTCTCGCTGTCCAGAAATTTGAGAGGAAAAAAACTCGGGAGTCACAAGTTCTTCTCGTTCCCCTCCACTCCCATCTTTTCCCAACACCAGGCTTCTCACAACCATGGCGCCCTTCGGAAAGATCTTCACCGTGGAGGTAAGCAGCGTCGTCTTTCCCTTGAGTGCTGCATATTTCGTATTACCATACCATCGCTCTGGTGTCGAGCGAGTGAGCTGACCGCAAGCTTGTCGCGTAGCTCAACCCCCGCACCACCGCCATCCTCGCGGTTGCAAAGGCCAACGGCCTCGAGCTCGAGGTCGTCAACATCGACCTTGCCAACCGTCCTCAGGAGCTCCTGAAACACAACAAGCTCGGCAAGATCCCTACCTTCGTTGGCAGCGATGGCTACGCCCTCACCGAGGCTATTGCCATCTCCATCTACAGTGAGTGCCTCCTATTTTGCATCTCTCCCGCAACCTTATACCACGCCTTATCTAGCTTGTTCTCGGCACTTGATGTGATGACCTAGACCTTTATTTTAACAGTTATCCCTGACTGAATCATCTTTGTTGATATCGTTCTACTTTCTGATCTTATGTGCTTCGATGCCTTCTCGAAATTATTTCCTAAATGTGAGGGTTGTAGTTACTAATCTTCACTTTCAGTTACCTCCCAGAATGAGAAGACTACTCTTCTCGGCAAGACCAAGCAAGAGTAGGTTCCTCCGTATTATCGGTTTCGGTATGGTTGACTAATTTTCTCTTCAGCTATGCCTCCATCCTGAAGTGGATGTCCTTCTTCAACAGCGAGGTTATTTCAAGTCTAGGTGGCTGGTTCCGCCCTCTTCTGGGTCTGGACCCCTACAACAAGAAGAACGTCGACGAAGCTATCAAGAACGCGAAGAGGGCTGTGGACATTGTCGAGGAGCATCTTCTCCACAACACTTACCTCGTGGGCGAGCGCATCACACTAGCCGACCTTTTCGCTACCAGCATCATCTCGCGCGGCTTCCAGTTCTTCTACGACAAGGAGTGGCGCTCTGAGCACCCCAACACCACTCGATGGTACGAAACCGTCTACAATCAGCCTATCTACCTCAACGTTTCCAAGCCTCTTGAGTTCCTCGAGAAGCCCAAGCTGGTCAACGTTCCTCCTAAGAAGGCCGAGCAGCCCAAGGCTAAGAAGGCCGAGCAACCCAAGGCCCAGCCCAAAGCCGCCCCCAAGCCCGCTCCAGCTGCGGAGGAGGAGGAGCCTGCTCCTGCTCCCAAGCCTAAGCACCCTATCGACCTTCTCCCCAGATCGGAGTACCCTCTTGATGAGTGGAAGCGATTCTACTCGAACAACCCTGCTGACCAGGCCATGGAATACTTCTGGAAGACAGTTCCTTTCAAGGATTACTCGATCTGGCAGGTCGACTACAAGTACAACGACGAGTTGAGATTGGTTTTCATGTCCAACAACTTGATTGGTGGATTTAACAACCGTCTTGAGGGATCTCGCAAGTACCTCTTCGGCGCTGCTAGCGTCTACGGCGAGAACCACGACTCGGTCATTTCGGGTGCCTTCGTTATCCGTGGGGATGAGTACTTACCCGTATTTGATGTCGCTCCCGACTATGAGAGCTTTGACTTCAAGAAGCTCGACCCCGAAAACCCTGAGGACCGGGCTATTGTCGAGTCCAGATGGAAGTTCGACAAGCCCGTTGTTGTCAACGACAAGGAGTACAAGTATGCTGACGGAAAGGTCTTCAAATAAACGGTGAATTTTTACTAAATTATGGTGGGATGGTTACGCGTTGATGAGGTTACGCCCAAAGGATTGGCAAGGGAATGAAAAAGGACGGGAATGATAGATGGATGACTTACCAACGTCTAGTTGACACCCAAGCTTAGTCTTGATCGCTGGAGATGAACAAAAAAATAGTAAATGTGATACCAAGCAACAAATGTCCCTCTGGTCTTGTAATATGTGTTGTGAATATGTGAACGGGCCCTGGATTATTCATACATCTTGACGCGAAGTTTAAGCGTTCGTGGACAGGCCACATCATGAAGCCTCAATATTAATGTCTGTATCCATAGACGAGAGTGGTTCAATTGTATAAGTGTTCCAACGGGTAAGTAGTCCTAAATTAGATGTGATGAGTAGGGTAGCTAGTGAAAGGTTAAATTGTCGATGATTGAGGCAGGCATCTTCATGTGTGTCATATCATACAAGTATAATACTTTGTTCAAAGCTTTGGATTTCCTTTGTTTTCTAAGTTCCTAAGTTCCTGCACCTATCCACTGAGTCGTGGTAATGAACATGCTGTAGAAGTGAGACATTTCGAGATTGTTTTTAGCTACCTACTCCGGGTAAGGATTCTGCCCAGATTGACGTTCCGTAACACAAAGTTACGAACCCTCGTACATGCAAGCGGAGCCGTTGTGTTGTTTTCGCTATAAGGAACTAAGCCTGAAGCATCAATAAGCTTCACTCGGACATACTTAGAGTACTTTGAACGTCGAGGGAGGTGTATTGCGTCTATTTTAGATGAAGCGTTTGGTATTTTTGTTCTCGGTTTAATTAGGTAAGGTTACCTAGGCCGAACGTGAAGGGGTAGTTATGTAGAATCATGTCTGCTAGTTGCAATTGGTAGGAACTTGCTTAGACGCCCGTGGATCGTTCTTTGACTCGGTGTCGAGCAATGATGATGGATATCTTATTAGAAGCACATAGGAGATCGAGATCGGTCTTGACAATAGTTGGGTCGCCTGGCAAAGGATGAACCTCCTTTCATATGTGGCATGTAGCAATGACTCCTATTGCACCCTTTGTCTGGGAGACATGAAAGAAAGTTACCTATAAATAACAAGAGGCACCGAGGGTATAGCCAAGTTTCTCGAAAATTTACTTAATAAACTAGCAAAACTGTCTGCTTCTGTACTATACAAATATTTGGGTTCGACTACTCTTAAAAAATATCCACAGAACACTTCCTTCTTACTATATCAACTCATCACAGCAATGGCAATCCTCCACAGCAAAACGCAGAAGAACACGCGCCCCGGCCCAAGGGCCAAGAACGACGATCATGTCGGTCTTACGTTTGGTGATTCGAAGACCGATCTGTGCGTTATATTGTAAAGGTTGAGGTGTGGGAACACCTTGGGTACTTGGCGTCGCTGGTCTTCGTACCATTCAGGGTAAAAAGGGTGGTTTGGTTGCAAGGAGATGATGCAAGACTGAAGTTAGGTAGACGGGGGTATTTCTCCAGCTCAGGAAATGTGATGGCACGAGGGCCAATACGCCGTATTCAAAGCAGTAGAAATGGAATACTAGGATACTGGGGGTTATAAATTATACAGAGAGGATTTGAGTTGAGAAGTTGAAGACACCGTGATGGTTTTATGGAGCTGACGGCTTCCTAGCTTTCGTTTATTTCCTTGATTCCCCTACCCAGGCCTAATAAGACACCCTGCACTGCCCACTATAAGAACTACATGGGCATGTGCCTCTATACTTTCATAGTATTCAGCGCTTTGTCCCTCTTCCCATGCATGCGCACCCGGTGCTAACGAAAGTGCTAACTTATAGTCTACAAAGAAGCTATCTAGTGCTTACATATGGACAAAGCGCTGCCGGTACATAGAGTTCAAGGTACTCTGTTTTATAAATATAACCAGCTGGGGATGCGAAACGTCGCTTATGCGTTGTCGAGTTTGCATGAAAAAAATCCATGTATGGGGTGCAGGTGTCGGACGCTTGGACTCACCGCGGAGCTGCCAATCATAGCGAGTCACGATGTCCGAAATACGCGAGTGAAACATGCCCAATCAGGGTTGGTCAATACCCAAGCGGACGGGTTGAATGTATCTTACTCCGAGCTTCATTGTACAAATGGTATCGTATTAGGGGGGTTTGATCGAACCCAATCTCAAGCTTAGTCTACCCATCTTTTAACTGTTTCCGCCTCTGTATGTCGCCCCTACCTCTTCTGCTTCCCCTTAGGTTCTCGCCGTCTCTCCCAAATCTGCAGATACGATTCACCAAGGTACAGCAGTTCCTTCTGGATCTCCTCCACAAATAGATCTTGACATACAACCCACTCATCCCGGCCCTTGTCCTTGAGTTGGACCTTCCACGTCTTGCGCTCTTCGCCCGTGTCCGCGACGTCCTCCTTGGCTCGCACGGCCTCGTGCGTGACGTTGGCGACGAGGTCATACCAGATCGGCTCACCCGGGGGGTGATTTGCAGGGCTTGGCTCAACGTAGGGTTGTGCATCTAGGCCGACGCGAGCGTCGAATGTGACGATGGTTGGATTGCGTTCCGAGACGAACTTGTTCTTGGAGAAACGCTTGATGTGGAATACGAGGTATGGGGGCAAAGGGTGCATTAAACGGTACCGTTTTCTCTGCGCCAAGTGCTCTTGAGCTTTAACGCCGTCGTATTTTGATAATATAGTCGTCAAGGGCACCTGCGGGATGATGTTACCGCCCATCTCGTCTTGGAATAGGGGCGCCGGAGGTAGGTCGAGAGTGAGCAGTAAGAAACGGGTGATATCCGTCTTGACCTCGGCCGCCTCTTCGAACCGTAACCGATCGCCGACGTCGGCTTTTGCTGTAATGGCTTGCGACTCGACCTTGAGCTTGCCTTGGAAGATGCGCTGTATGATACTGCTACCTGGCTTTGTCTTGCTTCCACCTAGTCCTAGATGCAGATTGTTCAAGAACCAGGACAGAAAGTCGACCGGGTCTGACTGCTCCGTTAAAGTGAACTTCTTGTTCGACCTCAGCGAGATCTCTTGTAGGAGTTCGTGTGGCGATACGTGGCTCTTGAAAGCGCGCGGATTCCAGATCTTCCGGAAAAGAATAGCACATCGTTTGACCAGCTCCGAGCGCGACGAGAAATCCTCGAGCAGTAAGAAATTCCGCAGTGGCCCGACATGGGACAGCGCCTGCACCACCACGTTGAGATAGTCGTTCTCCTTGATGTTGTTCATGCCCACGTAACCTGGCGTGTACTGCTTCCCACCAAGCGTCCACGCCGTCCTAGGCTTGCGATCCAGCTCCATCACCTCCTGCCGGGAGTACCTGGGATCGGAGACGTACTTGATGTCGTCAAGCGACTTGCTTCTCACTTCGTAGCCCTCGGGCAAGACGTAGACCTTCTGCGTCTCCATGTTGATGAAGACATGGTGACCGTCCTCGAGCGCATGGAAATACGCGTGCGACTTGGGCCCTCTTCCCTGGAAGTATTTCCCGCAGACCAGGCAGGCGTAGACGTTGATGTTGGATAGGCTGATGGAGCACAGCTTCTCGAAGTCGAAGTCCAGCACGTTTCGGTCTATTGTGTCGAGGTACAGATCGCCGTAGCCTTCCGTCGGCGCGGATTGCCTTATGGGCGCTTTTGCGGGCTCGTCGTCGTCTTCGAAGCCGTCGCGGTTGGATCCGATGTCTGCGATGCCATCCTCGGGTTTCTCCGACAGCGTCGCGGTGCCATGCCCGTTTCCGTTCAGCTCGGGACCTTCGTCGAACCGTGACTTTTTAGATGCGGGCGACTCGACGCCATACATTTCGTCGAGCGCCTCGGAGGCTTGTCTTTTCGACATTTCGGTTTGCTCTGCAGTGATTGAGAGATGAACTTTGCGCTTGTACGGATCGGGCTCGAAAGGAACTTGTGGGGGATGGCGAGATGAAGGGGTAGTATTTGGCTGCAACTGGACTTTGTAGTGAACATAAGGCTGAGAATTGGCGACGCCCGGAGAATTTACATGGGTATCTTTAGCACACCCCCATTCAACAATAGCGCCACCACCCTAGCTCCAGGTACCCAACATTTAACCCACCTCCTACCTCGAACAATTTATTCTTTACGGTAGGTTAGTTGTTCTTGTGAAGGATTGTGACAAACGCTATAGAGGCTGTGGTACGAGAACCAAAACAGGATGGCAAGCCCGATAGAGGTGGGCATGTGTGACGATTTGTGGTCTCTCATGTCTGACCCATATTACCTTGAACCATCATCTTCTGTTTGTTCCACACAACACCTATTAAAACTATAGCCAATATATTAATCATGAAATAAACTAGGTAATAAAAGCATTAAATTGTTTATTGCCCTGGGTTGCGAAAAGGAAGGACTCGCACATTTTATCTTAAAGCTGATCTTTCATAGCTACCTAGGTAAGTTATAGTGTGCCTGTAGTGTTGGAACACACCAATTTACTCTCCATCTTCTTCTCACGGCTGCCGCTGTTCTTTAGGTCCTGCCCGTGTTGATCTAGAGTTGGCGGAAAACAATAAAGAAAAGACAGCTTGGATTCTTGACAAGCTTCGCCAATATTCAATGTGTCAAGTTCAAACAACCACAGCTAATAAATGTCATGACATAATGTTTTGCGCGTGGTCAAATGTAAAATGATCTGGGTCAATGGCGCAGCAGTCGACGCTCCTTTTCATTTGGACGACGCGAAGCAAACAACTGCGTTCGCTTTCTACTTGTTCGGAGGAGACCTGCCCTATAGCTCTTGACTACAGTGTGCATCCACCTTCTACCCGTATGTCAAAGGAGGTGAGACGCCTGCGCACCGCATCACGCGGCGCTGCGGCTCTCCCTCCGGCGCGCTTCGCGGCAGTTCTGGCAGCCGCTGCCGCTGCCGCTGCCGCTCCCGTCGCTGCCGCCCCTGTCGTTGAGCTCGACGACAACGACAGAGAAGTTCGCTCTTCGGAGCACTCGTCGGCCGCCCGAGCGCCGAGCCCGTCGTCTGGGCCTCCTCTTCGGAAGAGGACCACGATGTGGAAATAGAAAACGCGCCGATCGCCTCCATCGAGAAGGACGATAACAACGAGTTTTTCGATGCGCGGTTGCCGCCGCCGCCGCCGTACCGGTCCGTTTTCCGGACGCCCTGGGACGCGGTGTACCCCCCTTTCCCAATTAAATTACACAGAACGAGTCTTCAGGCCCAATTGACAAGCTCCTTTCCTTTTCATCACTTAACTCTTTCCGTACTATGTGACCAACGCCTTTCAATAACACTGGGAAGCTCACACCTACAAGGACTGGAATAAGTTAGTGTTTGTTTTAACATTATCCTTTAACAATCCTTCTAGCTCAAACCTTCTTGTACTCCGTAAACATTAAAACAACTATTTTTTGCAGCTCAGCGTTCTTGTTCTTAAGTATCTACACAGGTATCCTCAACAACGCGCATACCTAAACAGCTACCTACTGTATAAAGCTTTATTTGTAAGCATTAGGAGCATCGATTAGCAGCTTTAAAAGAAAATTTCACATACGCGCCATATATACATAGCTTATCAATATTTACAGTTAAGACTTCTACTCTCCAGGCATGTACACCTTTGTAAATTGTCACGTAGTATGATAATTGGTAAAGAGATATCGTGTGCATATATGATCGATACCTACTAGGTAGGAAACCGCCGGGGCAAATTGTCACGTACTGACACCTGCCTATTACTTATGGTGAGGCGGCAACACCAGGTCTGAGGATGTCCTCAGATAGCCAGTCCGTGGGATGAATAACTCGAGTGCATAAATGTGGTGTTCATGGGGAATTCTGGTGCCATCAAGATTTTCCAACACGTAGGACAGCCTTCCGGCGTGTCGTTTGGCAACAAATGGTCCTCGCCACCTGGGCTTCAGTTTTGGCTGCTTCCTTCCTAAGGATCATCACGTAGTCCTTTAGCTAGATGGGGATTCCCCGTCTGTCGTGGACAGTCTGTTCTAAGCTCTAACGAGCTCATGACCTAACCTCATAGTCTTGAGACCGCAATAAAGGCGAGCGACGTGCCTCAGGACGAGCTGCTCATGTGGCTGACCCAGTGGGTGGATCAACGTCACCCTTCAGGACGGAATTCCTGAGTGATCGGATGGTGGTATTTCGGTGTGGCTGTCTTTTCAGTTTCAATAACCATCAAGGTTATTGGACCTGGTTAGATTGTGGCCTCTTTTATACTGCTGCGCTGGTGATCTTTGAGTAAAGGTGGGCAAGTCCTTACCTAGCTAACAAACTGGGCCTGGAATGCTTGGGCGTGTTGCTCTGCTTTCTACTCAACCTTCAACACAAATAATACTACCTTATGCAACTCGAAGAGCACACTAACTCTGCAGCCAATAGAAACGTTGGTCCAATCGACAATGATTACGGGTTGTTTAGTTGACGATCTGCTCTAAAAATGGCATCGTAGGTATTCGAAGGAAGCCCGAGTTAAATCAATACTCGCAAGTTCTGATGCCCTTTCGAGATGGAATGGATTTTATAAATCGCATGCGTTTAAATTACAACTCAGAACTATAGCGCCACACCGTGAGTGCACCTTTCCGTTACTATGAACATGCTGCTCACGCATTTATCTAGAGATGAAGCAATGGCATGGATGGACTTGGTGTCGATTTCTAACATGAGTGGATAGCAGAGTCAGCATTAAATCGATGAATATTGTGGGATTTGGTGAGTAAACTGACTTCACGGTCCTCATTGCTAATATCTTGCCGTATTTCCGCTGACCCGAGCTTGGGGTTTAGCTGTAAAGCACGATTGCAAAATAAGAAACACACCTAGCCACACGTTGACGGTGCACATTGATGAAAATAAGGTTGCCATTGTAGTACAGCAGAGATATATTCGCTCTAGCTTGTGTAGAATTGTTCGCCCCTGAGCGTGAGAAACTAAGAGGCGACTAGTTTCAGGCTTGAAAAAACGAAGCCTATATGATAACACGACAATATCCATCATAGCGTCGGGATCGATGCTGGCCATTGCGTCTATTCGTTGGTATTTAGTCGACCTAAGGAAAACCGTGTTTGTAGTTGAGATAGGTTCACTCTGGGTTTTGGACTTCCCCCGTCGTTTGTTGCGCCCCAAATCAAATCGTACAGGTGGTTTTTTCGAGAATAGATATCGGAATCTAGTGATCCCACGGATGCTTCCAGCCCATGAGAACAGGGCCTAATTAACATGTTAATAATCGCTCGTTGCATCATGTCGGGGCTGGGTCTTGTATACCGTCTTTCTTCGCTCGGTACATCAACTGCGACAAACAATTAGCTTTTGTAGCAGCACAATCCGATCGATTGATACCTACGAAGAACCACATGCTGGCGCCTAGAGCGGTGGCGGTGAATCTGTAGAATCCAGGCACATGAGCCTTAATGGGACCAGGGCCGCCAGCCATTGCGAGGAGCTGCAGCGAGGTCAGTCGATAATCGGTTGACGGTGGTTATCTGGAACGAGCGGTACGAACGGGTTGGCTATTATTCAAGGGAGTAAGTGGTATCGGACACTTGCAATCGTCAGACAGCGATGATTGATTGTTGTCGTCAGTCGAGCTGATTGCGGATTGACAGGAGCTCGGAGGATACGGCTCCAGTAAAGAGCCGAGCTTTTACCGGGGAGGACCTGCTGCTGGCCGTTCAAGGTTGCGGCGCTGGGTGTCAGCCGTCTTGGTGCACTGGGTGCCCCAGACTGGTCACTGTAGCATTGCAGTAGCCCCATGCGTCGACTTAGTCCAGCAATCGCGGATCCACCTTCCCAGGTTTCTTTGTCCCCACCACGGCTGCTGTACCTACGGCACTGTAAGGTGCAGCGAGATACCTACCAACGACCAAGCCAGCTGCACTACTTTCCTACCTACCTCCTACCTACCTTTACGGACCGGACGGTGGTGATGAACTTAGCCGATTGCCATCTAGGAACTACTACGAAATCTACCGCCTGTCTCTTTCTACTCCCTGTTTGCAAATTAACTCAACTCAGGGCAGCCATCTTTTCTCCTTCCTTATCGGTGTATTTGTTAACTACCTACTTAATCATTGATCTATCTATCACGCGCGCCATCTCGATCTGTACCCGCACCTCTTGCAATGTGCACTCTTCCTAAGTGCTCGACATCGGCCACATAATCGACCGGGCCTTGCCATTATTGCTACGCAGTTCGATCTCTTCCAGTTGCTCCCATACTCTGCACGAGCTACTACGCCTGTGGTCCCCTCGGGCCTGACTTAGCAACCGCCATGGCGACTGCGACAAGCAGCATCGAGAATGGAGCGCTTTCGCCTCGATCGTTCGCCCAACAGCACCAGAGGCCCCGCGACAGTTTCAAAGGATGCTCTCGCATCACCGATTACGAACTTCAGGGCAAGCTGGGTGAAGGAACTTTTGGGTGAGACGCTGTCAGGCCTCTCCCTCGACCTGGACGCTAATCGCAGTATCTAGCGAGGTTCACAAGGCGAGATCGCGTAGGACGGGCGCGCTGGTCGCATTGAAGAAAATCATTATGCACAACGAGAAAGACGGGGTTCGTGACTGTCTGCCACGTTAGCGCTTCCGTGGCCACTGACCAAATCCGCAGTTCCCCATCACCGCCCTCCGAGAGATCAAGCTTCTAAAACTCCTATCGCACAAGAACGTGCTGCGCCTAGAAGATATGGCCGTCGAGCATCATACTAAAATGAGTATGTCTTATATCTGTTATACGTGGCTTCTTGAACTGCTGCTGACATGTCTTAAGTCGATAAACGAAAAAGGCCGATCATTTATATGGCAACACCTTACATGGACCACGACCTGTCTGGCCTGCTCGATAACCCTGCCGTGACATTCACCGTACCGCAAATCAAATGCTATATGCTGCAGCTTCTCCAAGGTCTCCGATATCTTCACGACAATAAGATACTTCATCGCGATATGAAGGCAGCCAATTTGCTCATTAGCAATAAAGGCATACTTCAAATTGCTGATTTTGGTCTTGCGAGGCATTATGACGGAAATGTACCGCAAGCCGGTCAAGGCGGTGGCGAAGGTAAAAGAGAGTACACGAGCCTGGTGGTCACCAGATGGTATCGACCCCCTGAGCTGCTATTACACCTCAAGAGATACACCACTGCTATTGACATGTGGGGTGTAGGGTAAGTTTGAACTTCTATAACTATGTTGGACACAAGCTCACACAGTGTAAAGGTGTGTGTTCGGCGAGATGTTAGTAGGCAAGCCAATCCTCGCTGGTGAGAGCGACGCGCATCAACTCGACATCATTTTCGATCTCGTCGGATCGCCTACCGAAGAGAATATGCCTGGATGGAAGCAGCTGCCTGGTGCAGAGTCATTAACTCCCCGACCAAGGCCAGGTTCGCTTTCGTCACGGTTTCGGGAACATGGTGCTGTTGCTATATCACTCTTGAAGGAGCTTTTACAGCTGAATTGGCGGACTCGTATCAATGCGATCGATGCTCTCGAGCACCCTTATTTTAAGTCGTCTCCTTACCCAGCCAGGCCAGAGGACATCCCAACTTTCGAAGATAGCCACGAATTTGATCGTCGAAAGTTCCATGATCGGAAGGCTGCTCTTCCACCCGCCCCTAAGGGGGGAACAGTTGGGGGGGCTTTCGATGGACCCAATGTTGGTTTCGGTAGCGGTGATGGGTACGGCAATAGGGCGAATGGTAGACATCATGGCGGAAACCGGAATGGCGACGACGGTGGCCGCCGGCCAGCTTGGGCAAGGGAACAGCCCCGCCATGAGCACCGACTCCCACCCCGCCCACCACCTCCCGAAACCCTCCCAAGTGGATGGGATGGGACTAAGGATCAGCATGATTCTTTTAACAGGGACCGAGACCGAGGACCCAGGAACCGTGGCGGCGCCAATATTGACACTTATATCCCTAGTTACCGTGGCGGACGGGATGAGCGGCCACCAAGAGAAGATCGTCCTCCTCGTGACGATCGTCGAAGAAGGGACGACCGAGAGGATAGGAGACATGATCGGGATCGCCGGGATAGGGATTTTGAGGACCGAAGTAGAGCCAGTCGAACAAGGAGCCGCAGCCGATCTCCGGGAAGGGACCGGGACCGGGATCGCGACCGAGATGTGTATCGCCGATAGTATCGCACTCAACCTCGGCAAAGGGCTTTTATCCCGCCCCCTATCTATCACTTTGATGGCCAAACGCTGCCACCACCGCCGCCCCGCCATTTTACGGCAAGATGGGAGGCTATTGACCTAGATGTACAATCACGTTTCAGGTAGGTTCAGGGGTTATGACATGGACACAAGGGGCGTAAGACGGCGGAATGGGAATTGGCGTTCAGAGTCGACAGTCAATCAATCAGTCATGCTTAGGCCCGGCACTTATCGATTCGGGGCGTGCTCTCAGCAAAGAGAAAATTGGAAGACCCGGGGCCAGTATTCTAACTGATGTCTTCCTAAGCGAAAATAGTGAGGCATAATATTTAGCCCTGGATGATATCAAGCGTATCAGAAATCGCTTTCACTGCTCTCCTCATGAATTGTCTGTGCTAGTAAACCCTTGCGTCGTCTCTTAGGTTGCTCGGGGGTCCGCAGTAACTTCCATCGTTTCTCGAATAGGTCATTTGGGTCTACCTTGGCGACCTGTTGTCTCCTGTCAAAGCGCCGCCAACTTGCGCTTGAGCTCGACTCCTCGTAATATTTCTTATCCTCCTCCTCCTCGACCGAAGGGCGGGATGTGTATAGAAGTTTCTGATGTTGCTGGTTCCTCAATTTCTGTCTCTCGGACGCTGTGTCCATGCCTAAAAGGACAAAGATAAAGCTTGATGTGCCGTGTAGCATACAACCTGCGCAAATCCCTATAATTGCAGCGCAAGCGAGCTGTTTGGTCAAGCATCTGTTAGTGCCATAAACTCTGAAGGGGGGCAGGCGGTTGGGCGGGCCGCTCCGATGACATTGATCTTTGGGAGGTGGCTTACGTAGATGTACAGGTACTATAACAGACATAAGTTAGCTTGGCGAATCACTTTCATAAGCCCACGTCTGCTGAAGAGAGCTTGCAAAGCCCCAAATCCAGGTAGGCAATTCAGTTAAGGTGACATGAGTCAAGAACCGTAGGCAGGGTACGAGCAAACACATAAAACAAAACACACCTTAAGTCTCGTTATCAAGTTTATGGCGAATGACACGGTTCCCAGGCCGAGGCTGAGGATAACCCATATTGGCGACAGCAAGAAGATGATTGACGCGTAGACGTAGTGCAGACACCATCGCAGCGGCGCCGAGGTTACGTACAGCAGACGCGCGAACAGCCGAATTGTCGACAGGGCCAGCGCGCCAGCTGCCTCTAGTGACGTAGCCCAGCTCATTGCATTGGTGTGTGCTTTTAGGTGTTTTACAGAATTGCCGGTGTCTAATTTTTTGATGCGTATTTACCAAGGGGGATATATAAATCACAAGTCTGGACGAGGTTCGCGTGCTACTTGCTCGTTCATGGTCAATACGGGGATGTACACTACTACGGCCAGGAATGTAGCGAGAGTGAGATCTGAGGGCAGTGACGACGTGCCCCGGTTCCAAGGTTCTGTCTGTCAATTCTATGACACTTTTCAGCCCCCATTTACGTAAGCGGATAAAAAGGATACAACAGCTGGGGCCACTATTAATCCGCTCCGGCGGGGTAGAGTCCCAATGTCCTACGGGAGGTGGATCCGGTCTGTCGACAGAAACCCCCCGGTCATCCAGGATAACCCGTTCAGATCTATGAAACCACCTGGGCACTGAGGGGTTTTGGAGGCATCCAAAGTACCTGCCGAGTACAATAAGCAGGGAGTTCTCCGGTTCCTCGTGGGGGTCCGGGGAAATAAGCAGTTGAAACCCGAATGAATAAACCAAATACGATAATCGGAACCCGGGCCAAGTCTGACGCGATTAAGACGCATAAGAGCTAGGTATTGTATTTGTCTCACGTTTGGGGGTATACAGGTCAAACAGTGATCTATCTGGTTCTCCGATCGTGTGGGACAAGATGGCTACGATACCTTGCGGACATGGGTTCACGTGGTACATCTGTGCAACAATTGGTGAAGGCACCTAGTTATACGGAGGTACGTGTTTTGTACATGTAGCTTACCTAAGAGGTATTTACCACCTACAATAAATGAGCCCGATGTACAGGTAGGTAGCATGTAGTATACCGCCGGCCCAGCGTAACAGTAGTCCCCGAGGTAGGTACCGTCTGTTTGGCTAGCAGCTAGCTGCCTGCTGAGTGGACTAGACAGGTACCTCTGCAAGCTTGCCAGTGAAAGGGTCTCATGACCTTAACCTCATGCGATGATCCTGTCCTCCACGTTGCACATTTGCTCCCCGTCGTCCAACGCCTGCCCGTCGCCCCCCAAACTGGGCATCTCTTGACTCACTTTCTACTACCTGAGCAGCTACCATCCGCCCTCACCGCCCGCGCCGCCCGCGCTGTGCCTGACCACCTGTGCACCTGTCCACGGGACCCAATCGACCATCTCTCCATTGCCCGTTGTCCGCTGTCCACTGCCCACTGCCCAGTGCCCGGCGCCCAGAGCCTTGACTGGCTGTTCCCACGCCCGCACAACGCCAGAAGAACGCCCCCCTCCCCCAGTAGCTCCCGGCAGCTCCCAATCGCCATGGGCAACAACCCATCGTCCACGTCCAAGCCCGCTACCCCAACGCCCCCGGCGTCTTCTAGTGCCAATGCCGACTCTCCACGTGCCTCCAAGAAGGAGCACAAAGAGCACAAGAACCTCGTCTCGATACATCACCCGCACCATATCCGGTCGCCAGCCTCCCTCGAGGCCTCGGGGGTCCAGGCCCAGGGGTCCACCATTTCCAACCGGGCCTCGCAGTCGAGGCCCCTATCCATTCTGAACCAAGCCTCACCCGCAACGGCACAGCCCGAGAAGCCTGCCGCTTACCCGCGGGCCTCTGAACAAAAACCGAGATGTGCCAGCGACATCAAGCATGAGGAACCCTCCAAACCCGTAGCCGTTCCTCAGTCCCACTCCGAAACCAGCCCCTTTGATCCAGATTCGCAGCTTGAGGGCCTCCCTACCGGCACAACCTCCAGCAGTATACAAGACATGGCGTATCCTATGCCCCGTCCTCCTCGTCTTCCTCTGCCCATTGAGGAGGAGGTCCATACACCCGGCTCGCCCATAGCTGCGCCTAAAGCCACTGATAATAAAGACGTTAACAATGTACCTCCCATTGACGACCAGCCGGACCAGACGGAAATACCACGCCGCACCTCCGGACTAAGTAATGTGACAGATGAAGACGATACTGAGGAATTACGTGTGGATAAGTCTCGTCCAACATTACCCACGCGGATAACATGGCTACGGGGCGGTCAGAAGGTCTACGTTACTGGAACGCCTTTCCAATGGGGTCGGAAACAGCGGTTGCTTCCAGCGTGAGTAACGCCCATCATACTGGCAAAGCGCCGGTCTTAGAAGTCTGAAGATCGGACGTTAATCAAGATGACTCTCCGGATGACCTAATCGAAAAGACAATATCGAGGGTCCATATCGAAAATAGCCGCTAACGTGTTTCACTACTGATGTACAGCAAGGGAGAAGAGGGCGTCCTTGAAACCACTATTCGGGTGTTCCCAGGCACCCATCACATCAAGTTTCTCGTCGATGGCACTATGCAAACATCACCAGATCTACCCACCACGGTAGACTTTGGTAATAATTTGGTCAATTACATCGAAGTCAGTGGAGATGCTTCTGCGGTTCGGGAGATCAATATCGAATCCGGCGTACCGAAGGCCGAAGATGCCCAGAACCTGCCATCCAGACAACCCTCCACGGCCAATATCAACGAAGAAGACACGGCTAAGAAGCGAGATATCGTCCCAGCCAATGTGTTTTGTGGCAAGCTTCCCCACTATCTAGAGGACTTCGACCAGCCCGAAGAATCCAAAGCATACAGGGCATCAGCAGCCGCTCTAGAGAAGCTGCCTGCGCCGCCAAGCTTACCTAGTTTCCTTAGCAAACCGATCATGAACAACACTACCTTGATCAAAGACGATAATAGTGTCCTTAATATGCCCAACCACACTGTGCTTAACCACTTAGCTACTTGCAGTATCAGGAACAATGTGCTTCCCTTATCAGCTACTACACGATACAAGGACAAGGTAAAATTTTTTTTGCTCCGTTATAATTAATTAAGCCTAGAGATTAACGTTCAGTAGTACGTGACAACTGTGATCTACAAACCATCAAAAATGTAGATATCTTGTATAAAACCAGGATTCGATACATCAAGTTGATCTTTGCACCGTCAAAATGATATCGGTAGGAGGTCAACTTCCACATACAACGAAATAGTATAAAAGACGACATATATCCGGGAACACATACAAAAAGTGTTTACGGATAAGATTGTTGCGATTTCCGAAGAATGATTTACCAGGGAAACCTACAATGCCGATGTAGGATAAGGGGTGGCGGGCTAGCGCTGTGGGTTCGTGAGGTCGAGCGTCGAGCCTAGTGTTTTTGGAAAACTGTTTTTGCTGTAGACAGATTATTAGTACAGTGAGGAGCGGGTATGAGACCACGGCCATCATGAAGTATCGAAGGATAGGGTTAGGGGACAACAAACCGGAGACATGGACAAGGCTTGCTCCATCACCTCGGCATGAATATAATGCGATGTTGGAAATACAGTGAATACCCCCAGAGTTCATCTCGTCGGTCTGAAGATGAGATTTACACTCCCACGCACTCATTCTGCCTTTGGAAGTTTCCCTTTGGAAGCAGGTTGATTTTCTGTTTCTTTTGCCGGACGTTTCTTTGCTAGTCCGTTCATATCTTCTCTAATGTTGTGGAGGTGTTTTCTCGCTAACTGACTGGGTATATACCGTCGCATCCATCTATAATACCCAATATACATCTGTAGTTTATCCTCCCCTTGGATAGCCTACGAAATCCGAGTTGTTGTCCACCGTCATACTCCTCGGCCCCACGTATAGGAGAAGTATGTATATCAGGGGCTTCACGTTAACCACCTTGTCTCGCCGGTGAGGAGGCTAGTAAGTTTCTAGAGTGTTTCAAAGGCCGGCCAGCCATGTCTATCTTCCCTCCATTGGCGCAGCCTGTTTGCGCCGGCCCGCCCCTAGCTTTACTATGGCGCATCGCCTCGACTTACGAAGCCGATGACATCTCTTCTGCCCCAGGAACTCCGTTGACTGGCCTTTCTGCTTGTTCTCTGGGTATGTGAAGCTACTGGTCTAGCCATTCTCAGGACTCTCTCTTTCTAACTCGCTTATGATCTAGCGATTAAACTTTCCAGGTTCTATGATCACCGTCTCAGTCCCGCCATTTAACGTGGACCTCGTCGGTCCGGAAGCGCTGCGTGCACGTGCTCTCGGCGAGCGGGGTGCGGAAGCCGGTCTCGAAGGCGAGGAGGCCGGCGTGCGCGATCATGATGCCGTTGTCGATGCAGAAGCGCTCGTCAGTGGCGTAGACGGAGCCGCCGCGCTCGGCGGCCATTTGGCCCATCATGGCCTGCAGCCGCTCGTTGCAGCCGACGCCGCCGACGATGAGCACCTGCGCGCTGCCCACGTGCGCCATGGCGCGCTCCGTGATCTCCACCAGCATCGCGAACACGGTCTCCTGCAGGCTGTAGCAGAGCCCCGCGGGCGTGATCCTGACCTCCCCCCGCGCCGCGTCGACTGCCGGTTCCCCGCGCGCCTCCCGCGCGTCCTGCTCCCGCATCTGCGCGGCCAGGATGTCGGCCGCGGCCAGGATCCCGCTGAAGCTGCAGTCCATGCCCTTGACGGCGTAGGGCAGGTCGAGGAGCACGCCGGCGTCCGCGGCCCGCTTCGCGAGCTGCTCGATGTTGTGGCCCGGCGCGGGGTCGTTGCTGATTTCCAGCGTGCGCGCGAAGCGGTCGAGGCAGTTGCCCACGGCGATGTCGAGCGTCTCCCCGAAGATGCGGTACCGCTGCTCCGCGTAGGCGATGACCTGCGTGTTCCCGCCCGACACGTACAGCACGACGGGGTTGCCGGCGCCCGTGATCTCGCGGCCCATCTCGATGTGGCCGACGCAGTGGTTCACGCCGACCAGCGGCTTGTCCCAGAGCAGGGACAGGGTGCGCGCCGCGACGGCGACGCTCTGCAGCGGCGCGCCCATCCCCGGCCCCTTGGTGTAGCAGATGCACGACAGCCGGGACGGCGGCACCCCCGCGGCGCGCAGGGCCGCCCGCGCGATCTGCACGAAGAACGACCGGTGGTGCTTCGCCGTGTCCTTGGGCAGGAACCCCGTCCCCGGCGGCGAGACGAACGTGTGCCGGATGTTGGCAAGGATGGTCGACTTCCCCGTCGTCGGATCGTGCGCGATGATGCCGATGCCCAGCTTGTTGGCGCTGCCTTCGCAGCCGAGGGCTATTAGCGCATCGCTGGGTATTTTGTCGACTGGCGCCGCCATTGCGCTTGGTTGTTGGCGTGTCTAGGCGATGCGATACGGCGAGCGAGGGGCTGGGTCTGGAAATGGAGGTCTTCAGATGAGGATAGATACAAGTAAGATAGAAAATAAACCTCTTCGCTTATTCACTTGTTAGAGTCAGTAAGAGTATTCGATTAGAATATGTATGGAACTCTAAGAATTTGAGTCGACGCCCACGCAAAAAATCAAAGTTCACGAACCTTCGAAGTTGGCTGGATGGAGGGGCAGTCGCATTGATGTCGCAGTTCATGGTGGGGGTGGGGGTGGGGGTGGGGCAGCTAACGTTGGAACCTGAGCAGCCAGCCAGCCAGCCAGCACTGCATTTTTAGCCTCCTCCCGTCCGTCTAGAGCTGCCCATCCAGTCAGTAGGATTGCAACAAAGCGCATTATGCATCAATAGGGTACAATTAAGACGAGGCCCGGGGCGGGCCCAGGCACAATCGTGGACCTGTCCGGGTTTGACGTATGTACCTAGGTTACATTTAGTTAGGTGACTAAGGCAGATAGCTCGAATTTTTATAAAACGGGTCTATAACGACGAGATCAAGAGCACGAGCACATGACCATCTACGTGTTTGGGCAGCAAGGTAGAACTTGTAAGGTATTCGGCGTGTATTGATGTCAGATGAATTCTACGCGATATCATTGGTCGTGCGTTCTCGAAAGTAAGGCTGAATACGGGCGGTATGCTGTACTTGCTACCTAGAGACGCAGATTCCGAAACCGCTGTATGGACACCTCGGCTTAGGGCGCTATCTCGTCATCTGTTGCAACGCTGTCATATTTGGCGATCTGCACCGACCTGCGGGAAATAGCTATTCGCTGGGCCAAACTAAGAGGATGAAATCATGGTCGCCATAACGGTAGCTTGCTTGATTTTGCAGAGGCATGCGGTTATTTCCCACCTTATTGTCCTGCCAGTGTGCAAGTGGGGCGGGGCGGGGACGTCCACAATCCAGCCACTGTTCCAAGGGTCGAGGGACCAGAAACAGCGGCGGCCTTCCCAGTCCGGGAGTCCCACAAGTTGGCCGACGGCTATTATTCCTACTGACCTTACTTACTACTCACCACCCGCCCGACCTTTAGCAAGAAATCGAACACCAATTTGGCCCCATCCACCTCATTTTTTCTGTTTTCCGCCCTTGCGCCAAACTCCTCTCGTCTCTGTTCTCCCTTGTCGACCCAAGGTCCGGGCGCCTCGCCTCTGGTATTTGCCTCGCGAAGCTCTCATCTCCCACGAGGTGGTGCATGTTTCTGCACCTGACACTTTGTCTGACCTCAACATGGTGAGTTGGTCGCACCACCGCCCGCCTGCTCTCTCTCTCTCTCTCTCTCTCTCTCTCGAAGGCATCCGCTGACCTCTTGCCTAGACGCAATCAGTTTTTCCGTCCCTCTTCTTTTCATCGTTGCGTCTATTTTCCCCGAAAACCTTGCCCCTCATCCGTCATCTTCCCCGGCCAATATGAGTCAAGGCCCCCCGCCATCAAGGTGCGCCCTTCTGCCATTCTCACTGACCGCTGGCACCGGGCACTTCGCCAGCTTTCTGTAACCGGGAAAACATCACCAACCCGCAAACAAGTTCATATGAACAAGGTATTCCTACGTATGCTCTGGGAAAGCCACTCCCTCTAGGCGTCAGCACGACATCCCGCGGCCGACGCCGCCAAGCGTGCCTCTTCCAGATGGCCGAAAGCTTTGTAGGAGGCCCCAGGCGATCATCTCGCGGTCTATGATCATGGCGAAACACCAGAACATATACATACCCCGCTCGGTCTTTTGCCTGCGGCTGTCGGCGCTCTTTTCGTCGCCTGCTCAGTATGCAGCTGTTTCCGTATGAAATAGCTCATACAAGGATAATTGTTATGCCAGGCTTGTCAGCCCAGGCCTTTTCTTTCGTCTCCAGAGAGAACCAATATCCAGGGCACCATGACGGCGACCGAAGAGCTCCGGATAAGGCACAACATTACTCACCTCGCCGGAAAATCGAGCGGCATGCGCGGTCCCAACCGTAATAAGCAGATATTCTAATAGGACCAACCCCACGAATATGCACGACATCAACATGGGAAGTGTTAATTTTTTTCATTTATACGTCCGCGACGACTACCACTGTGGTGGTCCACCTTCTCTTTAAACTCCGCGGCCTATGCATGTTTCTTCGAGATTATATATGTTTACAGGAATATGCCCCAACCAACGCCGCCACTGCCGACTTACGCCTCGTGGACACATTAAAGAAGTGTATATACAATCGCCGCTTCTTCCTTGTCCACCTCGCTCAACCGACGAAAATTGGGTATCAAACAGAAACTCGAACCGACGAGGGGCTATGCTCCCCATTGTCGTTGTTACAAGACAAACACTACCTCACGCTGAACTCATATCCAGATACCCATGGGTTTTAGGTTGAGGCTGGACAGCTGATGCAGTCTATGGAGGTTGTACAGGGGAGGGCTGCTGAGTCATCGCAGGTTGAGCCGGGGACGCTTGTGTACCTGGGCCTTGCGTCTGAGCTGCTAGCGCCTGCGCTTTTGCCTGGGCCTGAGCCTGGGCTGCCTGCATTAGTGCCTGCGCTTGTGGTAACGCTGGTCGATTGGCAGCTTGGAGTTGGGCTATGTCTAAACCCGGCCTCCTCATAAGGCCGGCAGGGGGGGGAATAGTCGAACGAAATTTCATCTGTCGTAAACTATTGGTATCGATCTTATACACGGGCGGGTCATCGTCATCGTCATCGTCATCGTACTTCCAACGGTCGCTGTGGGATGAAGACGGCTCCCGAGTAGGACTACTCAGCCCGGTCCGCAACTTTCCAGGGCGACGATCAATAAACAAACGACCCAACCGGCCGACGCGACGGCGGAACGAAGGCATATCTTCCTGGTCCGAGTCTTCTAAAGATGCAGCTTTGAAAATGAAAGGCGCAATCGACTTCTCAGGCGCCGGCGGTATTTCATCAATCTCCATTGAGTCTGATGCAGAGGCAGGGGGTGTCATCAAATATGTGGTCTTGGCAGGCCTGAAATTTTGCTCCTGCTCCTCCTTCACGGGGGGTAGAGGGTCGGCTGTCAAGTCGATATAATTGGAATTCCACCGGCGATGCTCCTGGACCTTGAGTTCAATGTTGTTAAGAAGCTCACGCTGCCTCTCCGCTTGCTTATCACGAAGGAGTGTGAGTTCGACAGCTTCCATGGATCGACCGCCATCTGGTCGAACGGCGAGGCGAAGTTGATTGTGAGGAGCAGTGCGAGGCGGTTGTTGCGGTTCTGTCTTCGGGCGCTTCTGCGGCTTAGTATTGACCAAATCATCATCATCTGCCTTGATATTGAGTTTGATCTTAGTTTCCTTGAGCTTGGCACGCTGCTCGTAAACTAATTTGTCTGTCTTAAGCAACTCCCGCTTGAAAAGTTCTCGCCGATGAGAAAAGGCTACAAGCTGATGACCATCTTCTAGTTCTCTACGGAGCTTCTTGAGCTTGTCGGCAACTTGCACATCTCGTGCCCTCGTCTTTCGGGTCTGTCTGACCTCACGTCTCCGGAAGCAGACGTACGGATCCATGTCATCGTGTTCTTGATGAGTCTCAAACTTGAGTGAAGGATGGAGTGACTTATTGCCAACAGCCTGCCGACGACCCCTCCAGTACTCATATATGGCTTTGGCATGAACCTGAACGGCCTTATCGCGAATGTGATGGTTTATCGCCGGAGACATCAGCTCATATGGGATAGAAGTATTGTCAACTTCTGCATATGGCGCACTCTCGGCAGCTGTCTCTTCAAATACCTCCATGATGCGTTCAAAATCATTTTCAGATAGGTGAGCATTAGCAGGTCTTTTTGAGTTGTGATTCTGAAGAAATTCGTCATCTTCAGTGGTCATGTCATAAGCGCTCCCTCTCAGTGTCTCTTCAACTGTATCCGAAGACTTGATATAATTGCGAGGTTCTACGTAGGGTGTGGGATATAATTCGTCGTAGTCGGCCTCAACACTCTTTTGCGGCGGCGGGACGGGGATCTCATTGTCCACACTGGCGCCGACGCCCTTGAGGGCAGCCTGGAGATGGTATTCCTATTGTGGTAAGCCATGTTAGCAGACATGTGTAAGTCTCGGTATAAACAGCAACATGTAGAGGCATGAACCGATCGTCACGTGATACGACCATCACGTGACTTAGGCTGCAATGGCGATGTCAATTGCGTATACTGACATTTTCTTCGGCCTGTTCGACGCCAGTAACTATTTGTGATTCGGTTGTGAGAGATTCGTATTCGTTGGCGTCGATCTGGTGCTCTCGGAGGACAGGGAGGGGTGTTTTGATGTTGAGTTTCTTGTATCGCACTTTCCTGGTGGTCATGGTGGGCGGAGGGCGAGAGGGGCGCGGAGGCGGCAAAGATGCGGACCGGGAGGGAAAAATCCCGAAAAAATTCGGGGAATGGGTAATTCAAGTCATGCGACAATGAAAAATCAGGTTTACTGATTGATAAAGTGGTGTTGAGGTGGTTTTGTTGATGGTCGAAGTCTCACGGTCCGACGACGTGACGTTGGATTTGGTTTGGGGCGCAAATTTTCGCTGGCTTTGCTGGGGGGACTGCTCTGCTGTTCGGTGGTGCGAGTTTGGTTGTGTAGTGGAGTGGGCGAGTGGACGAGTGGCAGCAGCGGGCGCAGGCGAAAAGCAAGCAAAACCAGAGCTAACTAAACCAGACCTTCCCCAGCCTGGTGGCCAGCCAAAGGAATGGGAGAATGGGAGAGTGGGAGAATGGAGTGTCTGCTGCGGAAGGGAAACAATGCCGCGCACTGTGTGCATCTACTGTGAAGCCCACAGCAGTCGCTGTAGTAGTACCTATCTAGTGCCAGTAGGTAGGCAGGCAGTGTACAAAGCTACCGATGTAGCTAGCTCTCTGACTCAATGCAGTGACCCTCACTTTTAAGTAATCGAGACATCCGTACTCTTTTCTTCCCCTTTTCCTGTTCTTTTGCCACGGTTCTTTCATTCAGGCAAACTACTAGGCAACCATGGCGCAAGCACAAGACATCTTGAACATCCCCCAGCGTGGTGGTTCGCAGAGACACATGAGCGTGTCGACTTCACCTACAACCACGTTCCAGTCCCCGCATTCCAGCTTTGGCGGGGCATTGGCCCAGCGAGGAGTACCAAGGCAGCTCAAGCCCTTCAACACCCAAGACATCAAGATCCTCCTCCTCGAGAATGTGAACCAGAGTGGAAGGGACATCCTGACCGGCCAGGGTTACCAAGTCGAGGCCCTGAAAACCTCGTTACCCGAAGACCAGCTAATTGAAAAGATCCGGTACGTCCGCAACACAGGGGGCCGATTTCGGGGCCGCTATGAACCATTATTATTATTTTCGGGCTACTAACACAAGCCAGAGATGCCCATGTCATTGGGATTCGGTCAAAAACCAGGTTGAATGAAAAGGTGCTAAAGGAGGCCAAGAATCTTCTCGTTATCGGCTGTTTCTGCATCGGAACCAATCAGGTTGATCTCGAATATGCAGCTCGCCATGGTATTGCTGTTTTCAACTCACCGTTTGCCAACTCACGCAGTGTAGCCGAGCTGGTCATTGCTGAAATCATCACGCTTGCGCGTCAGCTTGGCGACCGTTCTAATGAGATGCACCGCGGCACTTGGAATAAGGTCAGCAACAAGTGCTGGGAGATTCGTGGCAAGACTCTTGGTTAGTCTCTTGTTTCTCCTCGTTGCTTTATTAGCCGTGCTGACCCGGGCCATTGGCTAGGCATAATTGGATACGGTCACATTGGTTCTCAATTGTCAGTTCTAGCTGAGGCTATGGGCATGAGCGTCATCTACTATGATGTTGTCAGCTTGATGGCACTGGGTAAAGCCCGACAGGTGCCAACCCTTGAGGACCTTCTCAACCAGGCAGATTTCGTCACCCTGCACGTTCCGGAACTTTCCGAAACAAAGAACATGATTTCAGCCACCCAACTCGCGCAAATGAAGGAGGGGTCTTACCTGATCAATGCGAGCCGTGGAACGGTGGTTGACATACCAGCTCTGATCAACGAGATGCGAACTGGAAAGATCGCAGGTGCTGCTCTTGATGTTTTCCCGGCCGAACCCCGTGCCAACGGTGACTACTTCAACAACAGCCTGAATGGCTGGGATGAAGAACTTCGCAGTGTGAACAACATCATCCTTACTCCGCACATTGGTGGCAGCACTGAAGAAGCCCAGCGAGCAATTGGCATTGAAGGTATCTCATTGTCCTCGCATTTTATCCTTTATGATTGCTAATCTGAAGTTTGATAAGTCGGTGATGCTCTTGTGCGATATATCAACCAGGGTGTCACGACAGGTAGTGTCAATATGCCAGAGGTCAGCCTCCGCTCGATGACGTCCGAACAGCCAGACTACGCCAGAGTGAGTGGTTTGTTGATATCTCGGGAAGCTAAACGGGCTAATTCGGTTTGCAGGTTACCTTTATCCATCAAAACGTCCCAGGTGTCCTTCGTAAAGGTAAGATAGAATTGTTAACTTACATGATTGGGCCCAATCAGCCGCTTACCAGTGCGATAGTGAACGAGATCCTCGGCGAACACAACGTTGAGAAGCAAATTAGCGATAGCAGAGGCGATGTAAGCATTTATTTATGCGGGCTGGGTATGCAAACACTAATGCTGTTCCAGTTTGCGTACCTCATGGCCGACATAAGCAGCGTTCAAACAAGCGACCTCAGGGACATTCTCGACAGCCTGGAGGGTCTGAGCTGTAAGCATCGATCGTCTAAATCTGATATCGTAACCGGTAAAAGCTAACTTGAATTACGTAGCTCGTATTTTGACACGCATTTTGTACTAGGCAGGGCGCATACAAATAGATTGGTGACCTTTGGGCAAGCGGACTTTTTGCAGCATTCGGTAATTCAACTTTCCTAGGCAACTACAAGGCGAGCGTTGCGGAACGCGGTGTGGGAAAAGTACTTGTATAGTTAAAGGGACAAGGTTCAACATGATAGAGAAAACTGGATCGGAAAATACTCGACACTATAGCATAACAACAATTCATATTAGCATTTTCTTCTATACTATGACCCTGAGAGCCCGTGGGAGACTGGTTGTGGATTTGCTAAGAATGACCGAACTATTACTCTGCTAATGTAGCAACGCAGCATACCTAAGGTATATCAGGCTGCTGGCTCGATTACCTAGCTATCCCTCTACTTACTGTAGACGGTACGAAGCAATAAAAGCTAAAGCGGAGGATGACGCTATGCCAGCCGTCTGCCCTGCCGCCACTTTCGGCTCTTCTCCTGGTCCTGATAATGTATTTCGTTATCCCTGCATTCTCATTTCCTAAAAGAGAAATATTTCCTTATCTGGTGTATACAATGAGGATCCTTCGATTTTCTAATGTCAGTCCCTAGTATCGCGCACTCTTATTTATTCCTTGTTGAGAACAGAGTAATGGATGGGTGAAAAGGAGCTAATATTGCCAATCTGGTTGAGTAGCCGTTATATTGCGAGATAGCCTCATGGATTATACCGTAGAAAATGTGAGCCTTGAAGAGGTTGCTCATCCTGTATGAATTTGGCAGGATTCAGACCCCGGCCGCCGTTCACAGCGGCGTCACGCCTTAAGAGGCAGCTTAGACCACAGTGTAGAAATCAGCGATCCCATGCCAAGAGAATACACTCCTGTCTGGAAGATGAGGTCACTGCCCATGTTTTGCGTGCATTACGATGGTTAACGTTATCGTGGGGCGAGAAATGCGCTGGCTGAACAGAATAGTGGAAGACTAGATGGGTAATGAGACTAGATGGGTAATGTTTGTTGTAGAAGATTAATCCATGTGTTCTACACTTACAACGGGATGCAGCTGTCAAGGGGTGTGACATTAGGACTCTTGGCAATATCAACATTCCAACCATGGCCATTTACTTTTCAATGATAAGACCTCAGGGCTCCTCTATGATACAATAGCCTTGCATAGGGACTGAATTAGGGCCACAGACAAGTTGTTGTCGAATATGCAGTCCTTCTATAACATCTTGCGCGAGAATGGATATGAGATTGTGAATCATTATACGGATTACAGAACAAGTGCTATCTTAACATCTTCCAATGCAATTTTACCACCATGGACCATTGGACATTGAAAAATGCCATATACAGCTGCCCCCATCCCTACACAGATAAGTAGACAGGTACTATAACACGTGCTTCATGATTCTGTCTGGTCAATGTTTCCTTCCAAGGGATTCATCAGTGGCACATGTCACAAGTGCTAGGTATACGAATTGCTCTCCGACCCGACGGAGCGGTTCAAGTAGAGCATGGCGCTGCATTCATTAGGTACCCACTGAAACCTGTCGGTATTTCACCGTACCTCACGACATTTCTGATCATATTGCTACGCGCATTGAAAAGTCCACATGAGGAGGCCATATAATGATTGAGATGATGGATTTGTTTTTGGTTATCGAGGGAATACTATTAAATACCCTGTAGTAGCGACGTGTATGTGTTTTGCTACAGAGTTTGGTCGCTGCTATTTGATTATGAAGCGCTATACCTCGGTAGGTACCTACTTAGTTCTCCTGCGTGCTGGCCAGGCAAATGCTAAAATTTATCAGTGTTTCAAGCAGTGTGGCTAAGCTGTCGATGAATGTGGCGTTGTGGCGCCGAGCTAGCGCCATCCACATGATGGGTCGGGACCTCCCTCAGCTGAAGGTGGGCTTTCTCGGTCCCTATCAACATCGACCCCACGATCCCCTACACCACACTACACCACACTACACCACACTACACTAGTCCCGCCAGCCCGCTCAGCCTTACCATCCTACAACACCAGAATGGTCTAAACCCAACATCGAGCCCAGCATCGAACACGGACAGCGATTCTTACCCGCCTGCAATCCCTCTGCTCACCCTCGTACTCGTACTCGTCAGGCAACCGCGCCCCACCGGCTGATTCGAGAGAATTCCCTTCCTGATCGTGTGACCTCGCAAAGGAGGTCTCGACGCAAGATGGGCAACAGCACCAGCATGGTCCTGGACAACATTGTCCAGGGAACCAATTGTAAGCAACGATCCTGTGTCCCTGCGACTTGAAGCATGCTGATGGGGAGATGGACAGTCGATCGCGAAGAGGTAGAGCGACTGAAGAAGAGGTTTATGAAACTTGACAAAGTACGACATGTACCCCGCCATGCTCACAGCCACATTCGCGGTGCTGCCTAGCGACGCTTGTGCTAAAAACCTACTGCGCCCTGCTTAGGACCAAAACGGCACGATCGAGCGCGATGAGTTCCTGAGTCTACCACAAATATCGTCGAATCCGCTTGCGACAAGGTATGAACCTCTCCGCTGCCCTACCCGCGAAGCAACCCTGCGAACCCAACATCCTAGACGCAGCCGAAACATGCGCGAAAGACCTACCAGCTAATACAATATTTTTTCTATTCAGGCTAATAGCAATCTTCGACGAGGACGGTGGCGGCTCTGTAGACTTCCAGGAGTTCGTGTCGGGCCTCAGCGCCTTCAGTAGCAAGGGGAACAAGGAACAAAAGTTGCAGTTTGCCTTCAAAGTTTACGATATCGACCGAGACGGTTATATCAGCAACGGGGAACTGTTCATTGTCCTGAAGATGATGGTTGGTAGCAATTTGAAGGACCAACAGTTGCAACAGATCGTGGACAAGACTATCATGGAAGCCGATCTAGACAAAGATGGCAAGATCAGCTTCGAGGAGTTCACAAGAATGGTGGAGAACACGGATGTAAGCATGAGCATGACTCTAGGTAAGTTTCCACATCACTCCTTCTGTTGATATTCTGGTTCATATTGGCCACCCATTCAAGTAAAATCAATGCACAAACAGCTCGGTAATTGGATACTAACATATCATACCCTAGACCAATTCTAGGAAATGGACACTGGGAAATCGTGGCAAGAATATGATAAGCTACCTAATGCATAGCTTCCACCCGTCTCCATGGTGCGTCTATGTGAGAAGGGGACCGGGTGACCTATAGTATCTTCACTCTCTGGAGCGGATTCATACCCCTGGTAAGACTGGCTGGGAATGCAGGAGATCACGAATTGGATCCAAGACCTGTATAGTTAGAGAGCGAACTGCACCACCGGGACTGAAAGCTACCAGCAAACAGCCTTCAGGCCCAAGACACTTAACGAACATAAATACATACTTCATACCCAACCCTCCGTTCAACTCGTACTCTTCGTAGGTATTGCTTATCTGGAGCATCAGATACATGAAAGTAAAATGTGAATGCTACCTAAGTGGTTAATACGATACCTCCCCTAGAACAAACAACATGTGTGTATATAGCCAAGGACTAGCCTACAAGGGTGATTTAGACCCCCTCACGCAACAACAATAGTCCATATCTACCCATATACTTGACCACCTACGAGATTTTGGCACTAGTTATTGAAATATCCCCCTTTCCCACCAGGTACCTATGCGCTCTATGAGTCTAATACATGATACCGACAAGGGTTGTGCGCGACAACATAGACTCGGCGAACATGCTAAGCTAACCTATTTACCACTCAAACTTTGATGATGTGTATCTCGAAAGTACCTGAATGCTTAACGTAGGCTTTAGGTTTTTATTCGGCGTGTTGTTGAATTATTAGTCCGTTCTCCAGCATACAAGGCCCTAGGTACAAGGCTAATAATGTAGGCACATTAAGTTATAGTTGTTCCACCAGTCTATTTTGTTCAATGTAATGGTCGAGTGGAAGGGCATGTAAACAATATCAGCTCAGCCATTCTGTGCTGTTGATGGTAACAAAGCTGGAAGGGTTAATATTTCCTCATGCAGATATACCTAGGTAATTTACTTCATGAGTTTGCCTACTTATTTAAGTTCCTCGGTCTTCAGCAAAAGGCTCTATAAGCTTAAAGGTTAAATAATGTAGGCGCATCAAATCACCTGCACATTTGGTCCTTTTTTTAAGGTGTAAGTGGAAGGCTGTATAAACCAAGTATTTTAACCTAGTCATAGCGTACTACCAAAGACAACAAAGTCATCATGGTCTATATAAGTAGAGGCGGCCTCTCGGGCTTGCTGCAAATGATCCCTTCTTCCTTTTTAAACAAGATATCTACGTGTACCGCAACACACCTTCTCACACAAAATCCAACGCACAAACTTTATTTTTCCCTCACATTTTCAGGCTACCAATCTCACTGAAATATCCCGAACACTCTCTGTAACAATGCCGGCTGATCAGGACAACAACGACGTCATCGGCGACAAAGCCAAGCGCCAACAAACCAACAACGATGACAACAATACTCGCGTCGCCAACAACACGAGCGCAACGACCACTCCTTGGAAAAAGATTGAGACTGTAGAAGAGGTTATGGAGCGATGTAAGAAACATATTAGCGGTGCACTCTACAGAGCGCACGTTTTGACAAGGATGGCCGAGCGAAACATTGAATATGGCTCACCCAACGAGGCCGAAGGCTGCATCCTGGGGCGAGAGCCCGCCGAATTGCTACTGGGGAAATTGGACGAGATATTCGGCGAGTCTCCGAAGCCGGACCGAAACGAACCGCCGGTGAATAAGGAAACTATGCAATTAGCCGAGAAGATCAATAAACTTTGGGCGGTGTGGAGGGTCAGGGTAATGCCACGCAGAAAGTGATATAATCCCTAGGCGCGTGGCATGGCTAGGCACCATGTTTGGGCATTTGTTGGAAGGTTTTGCCTTCAACCACCACAGTTCGGAAGGTCAAGCTTGGGAAGTCCATCATACACAGCACACAACACACAACAGACACACACATAATTCGCCAGACCTAGGGACTGAGGACTGGTCCCAGTCCCTTGGGGTCCGTGTGACATGGTGGCCGTTGAAGGGAAGAGGTCCTAAGTGGTATTTTCTTGCCATACCTATAAGATAGACAATTAGTTCTCCGGTCGTGCTTTGTGAGCTTCGAAATTGAAATCAAAGTCCTAAAGTGCTTGAATGATAGTCTGTTGAATGATGAATTAATTGGCTAGTAAAAATTCCTATTCCAGTCGACGCTACCAAGCAGTCTATTTACGTGGGCTAGAATAGGAGTCGTTAGACTAGATGGCAGCACGCTGGCTGCTGCTCTCTTACTGTTCCAAGACGAGTGTATTCTATTGACGTCTCACTACTAACTGATAGCCTTGGCCACCGGCTAAGTAACCTCTTGCACCGTAGCAGCCTGCGCTCGAGCGTGCAATGTTAATTTCGAGGCCTGGGGGCATCCCAACAAAAGCTTGCGAGATCACCTTTAAATGAATTCCGAAAGCCTTGGAGACTATGACACGAGCGACGTAGCTCGAACTCCTAACCGATGACGCTTTAGATAATAACTACCCAGGAAGTCGTTGTTATCTTCACTAATCAGCCAATGACAACCCTTCCCGCCACCAACGTCCCCGTCTCGACTTTCCCTCTCCTCGGCTCGCCTTTCCCTTCCTGAGCTTTATCCCAATACGGACATTGTGGACCAATCAGCATCGTTAACGCGCGATCCCCACAATGGAATGCTTGTGTAAGTCGAGCCATGATATGCGAAATCGAGGCTTTGAGGTCTTTGGTCTCTACTCACGAGGTGTTCGTCATCGGAAAATCGTTGTATCGCATACTAGAGCGAGTCGACCTCGGGATGTGCTGTTGAAAACCCCCACAGGCATTTCTAATGGGGCTCTTACAAATCAGCAACCTCATTGACTCTCGTTCATACTACGGCAACGAGGGGATGCATGCCGACTATCACAAATTCGATGGCGTCGATAACTAGAAATGGCGGCAAAGATACCCTATATAAAGCAGGCGACATCTGTAGCGAAGGCGTCACTAAGAACTATCTCTACGAACATTTGCAACACAACTTCAACAGCACCATATTAAACTTGCCCTTGGACGAAACTTGATTAGTGCACAGTATCGAAGATACAGAATTCCTCTTTCATCACATATTAGACTAGATTCGTCGCCACCAAAATGTCTTCCAAATCCGTGGCCCTCATCACCATGAGCCTCCGTCCCGCACGGGTCGGGGCCAACGTCGCCGCCCTCGTCCGGCCATACCTGGAGCAGGCGTTGGCGCCAGCCGACATCAAAGTAGCCCCGGTCGACTTGCGGGACTTCAACCTGCCCGTATTCAACGAGAACGTCGCGCCTGCAAGTGGGTGTCCCCTTCACCGCCATGGCAGATAATAGAGAAGACAAAACTGACCGTGCGAAACACGATGAAAATAGTGGTCCCCCAACTCGGCCAATTCCAGCATGAGCACTCCAAGGCCTGGAGCGCCGAGATCGCTAAGCACGATGGCTACGTGCTCGTCATCCCTGAGTACAACTACGGCGGTGTGTTGTAGCCTTCTGTCTGTCCGTGTTTTATTCTCCGCTGTACTAATACGAGACATGTCACACAGTGGCCGGCGGCACCAAGAACGCAATCGACTATCTTCTGAACGAGTGGAAGGGCAAGCCCCTGACGATCGTGAGCTACGGCGCGCAGGGCGGGTCCAAGGCAAGCCAGCAGGCCAAGGAGATGCTGAGCGGGATGGGCCTGCGTGTCACGGAGACGCGGCCACAGCTGGCGTTCGCGGACCCAAAGGCCGAGATCGGCGGACTCCTGAGCGAGGGCAAGATATCGCCCGAATCAAAAGCGAAGTGGGAGGGCCAGTCGAGCGACATTATCAAGGCTGCCGAGGAGCTGAAGGAGCTTCTGCTGCAGCCGAATGAGGCAGCAAACGCTCCCGAGCAATAGATATTTGTGTTAGAGGTTGTGAGATTAATAGATAGTCACAAGCCTTGTTTGTATGAAGCTACAATTGCCTGTAACGCGTTACGGGATGAGTGATTATTATTAAGAGTTAGACTCGCTATACTCCGCTATAATCATGTCGCTATAGTCGCTGGTACTAATGTACTCAGAAGAATTATTAGAAGCAACAGGTGAGACAGCATGTGAAAAAACTATACTATGTGTCCATGCTTGCACTCTCTTGGCGGTTAGGGTTTGGTGGATTAGGGTCTGGGGGATCGTCCGGGGGACTAGAGACCACGAGATTAAAGACTGGGGGACTAGAGACCACGAGATTCAAGACCGGGGATCCAGAGATCGGGGGGTCGGAGTCCGAAGGATCAGGGTCTGGGGCATCAGAGACCGGAGTATCAGGGTCTAGGAGATCAGGGTCTGGGGCATCAGAGACCGGAGTATCAGGGTCTAGGAGATCGGGGTCTAGGAATTTAAAGCCCGCCGGGTTATCCTTCTGAGCAACAATTTCCGTGTATAAACACACGTACCAAGAATGGGACAACAATCCCCAATGTCTCAGTTTGATTGAAATCAAGTTGAGAATGGCTTCTTGAACCCCAGCTGCTATCCATCTTGCCCGGAGTTTAGTTTCTCTCCCAAACGGCGCCATCAGCTCTTGGGCCCAGTCAGAGTCGCCCGCTGCCATATTAATATCAGCAATTGCCATCTTTAGCGACCCTACAAGTGTCTCAGAAGCAGAGGGAGTGCTCAAAGCATATAACAGCCTCAGTTACATCTTCTATACTCTGACAAGAATTGAAGGAGGGGGAGATAGCGCCGAGAATTACTTACTTCCTGTCCCTTGTGGAAGAGAAGTTGAACAAGTCATCGTATAGGTGTCCAAACCGGCACGAGAGTATAATTGTGGCATGATAGGACCATACCACCCTCTTAAACCTGAAGCTTTGAATAGGGTCCTTGGGATTATATCGATGAGGTCTTGGGTGGGAAAGAAGTGCTGCGCGGCGAGGTCGCGGGATGCAACGAGACCACCCGGCCGTGCTACTCGTTTCATCTCTGTGAGGACCTTGATAACAATCTCACTACAATACACCATTGGTTAGGAATCAGCGCCTTCAACGAGAATCTAACCGAGGCCTTGGGGATTTAGAGTATTTGGGGGGGGGGGGGGGGGCGGGGCTCTGCTAAAACGTATGAATGAACGACTGCGGAGTGCGTACTTCTGAGGATGTGGCGGGAGAAGAGCCATCTGCCATGAGAATATTAGCTTGAATACTCGATGTGTGTATATGGCACATTACAATATTAGAGGCATAGACTATATCGAAGGTATCGTCTTGGAAAGGGAGCGCCGTCAGGTCCTGGACGTCGAAAAAGGTTACAATATCCTCGAGAACTTGCGCCTTGGCGATCCCTTTGGCGCGCCTGGTGTTTCGACCAGGGCTGCTGACTCCAACGACGTGGCCCATGGGCGCCACTAGCTGGCTAATTCTGAAGGTGATTGCTCCGTCCTGACATCCCAAGTGTAGGACATTGTCGCCATCTAGGAAGTACCCTTCGAGGAATTTGGTGAACTCTTCAGCGTCATGCTTGTATCTGTTAATGATGGGCTCGATGAGACGGGGAGAAGCTTCTTCCGCCGGAGCTACTCTGCGGGCACCCAGTCTTCTGGGCAACCCAGGGGGTGCCGTGCCGTGATCAGCCATTGACGGGAACTTGCCGGAACAACAAAATACTCAGTTGAGATATGTTTGATCATACAAAGAGGTGGACAGTGTTGTTTAATTCAAAGCCGTGCGTTCTTATGTCCTTAGCACATGTGTATTCACATCTCGTTCATGGCGGAAGCTTCTCGCCATCGGCCCGAAAGCGTAATTGACTTGCAAGGGCAAGGGCTGTAGAATGGCAGGTATAACACGATGAGTACCTCATGTACCTCATGTACCTACATGACATAGTGAAACCTTGTGCTGATATATACACAGGTAAGGTAGGTAAGGTAGGTAATAAAGACTACGCGGGCTGAGGTGTAAGGCGCAACTTGGACAGACAGACCTCTTGGCCCGACTCTCAGCCATGATGGGAGCGAAAAACCTAGGTATAGGGCAAGTAGAACACAACTTGGAAGCATCGCATATACTTATTTTGCCAGAGAGTCAAATAAGCTCGTTCGCGGCTCCAGGCAGGTCATCCTTTAGCTTTACCTTCCGCTGTACGAAAACGGGAAGCCAACGGAAAGCATCATGGGCAAGGGTAGAGAGAGGCTGTATGCATCACGAGCCTCGACAGCTCCCATGTGCCTATCTTATCACGGGACAATGTTGGGATAATTGGTTGTTAGCTTTGCGTAGTGGAATCCCATGCGTGTCGTCAAGGTTATTGGTTCTTGGAAATGCATTCAGGACTGCGACTGAGACCTTGAAACCCCGGAATAAGGTGATTGTCGGCATCTCGGACTTGAATTTAAGCTTCGGCAACGATGAACCAACACATCATGCACATCTACAACAGGTGGTGTTGGTATAATAAATACTAAGGACACCTTGGAATGCTTGTAGACTTAATTTAAATTGGGGCAGTAAAAGTACTGGCTTAGGGTAGGTACCTGTTGATTAGATAGTACAGCCATATCGATAAGAGTTGAGTTGGCTGGGTCCATCGTCATTGTTCGCCCTATTCATTCATTGTCTTTCTAGCTGCTCATCCTTGCTCCGTAACAAGGAAAACAAACGACGAACTACTCGTTATCGTTACCTCTTCCTATCATCAATCATGGAGTCAGATACGAAGCCAAGCACCGCCCTCATACGCAAGAGGGATGACCTCGAGCTGATGCCCCCACCCCCGCCTCCAAAACGAATCAAGCGGCCAAAGAAAGTCATCGACGAGGACAGCTACACAGATGCGCTCTCGCATATCATAGCGCGGGACTTCTTCCCCGGCCTCCTCGAAAGCGAAACCCAGCAAGAGTATCTCGACGCGCTCGACTCGCAGGACCCGCAGTGGATATCAAGTGCCAGCCGACGTCTCCGACATGTGATGACACCAGGCCGCAAGAGAGCGAGGAGGGGCACGTCGCTCGCGCCCGGCTCGCAGACGCCCCGCGGCTTCGTGGGCGACACGCCCGTCTCCGTCTCCGCGGAATCAAGCGCCCCTACCCTTGACGACAGGCCCGAGATCGACACGAACATGAGCCTCAGCGCCTTCCAGTCCAAGTACACGAGCGAGGACAACGAGAGCTTCTACAAGCTGTTGGACAAGCAGAACTCCAAGCGCGCCGAGAAGTATGCATGGCTATGGACGGGCAACAAGCTGCCGTCCAAGATGCAGCTGGCGCAGAAGCAGGTCGAGACGAAGCTGCTGGAGGCGGGCGAGAGCCTGGAGGACGACGGCTTTGGCAAAAAGGACAGGCTCGCCATCAAGGACAAGGACGACCGCCCCGCACAGCCGGACACCTGGAAGTCCCTCCCCAACAACGCCCTCATGTTCGCGCCCGACGGCGTCGAGGACAACATGGAGACGCAGATCCAGGTGGCCGAGGCGGCGTCGCGCGCCCCGCCCAAGGCAGTCAACTACCAGAACACCCGCCTCCCCGTTCCACAAATCAGCGACGCCGAGTCCGTCCCGCCCTCGCCGTCACTCTCCGCCATCAGGGACGCCATCGCAGGCCGCCGGCGACCAGACAGCGAAGCGACCTCGACAGCCGCAGGCGGCGGCGGCGAGACGCCGCGCGTGAACGGGTACGCGTTCGTCGACGACGAGGAGCCCGAGTACGGTTCCCCGACGGCACAGATCAAGATCGACCTGGGCCCGGGGGACGCGACGCCGAACCCGTTCGTGATCAAGGAGCAGAGCCGGCGCGAGGCGCTGCACCACAGCATGGTGGACCGCATCTCCGAGTCGAAGCGGGCGTCTTCGAAGCTCGGCCTCACGGGCAAGGTGGACGCCGGGACCCCCGTGCCCAGGTTTCCCAGCAGTCCGCGCGTGACGGCCGGCGGCCTGACGCCGGCCGCGCAGCGCCTGTGGGGCAAGATCGGGAGCTCGGCGAGCGTCACGCCCCGCACGCCGTTCGGACAGAGCACGCCCATGCGCACGGCGAGAGGGTCTAGGTTGAAACAGGTATCGAAGTAGGTGGTGGTTTGGTGTATCGATAGAGAGACAGGCAACGGACGAGAAGAGAGCACGGAATAATTAGAGGCAGGCGCATGGTTAATGGTTACGAGCGAGGAGTTGAGATTATGATATGATACCCCGATAGAGAACTGACTGTTCACAATCCGAACGCAAAATTGAGTTAAAATAGATTCACGGGTTTAATGACTGCTGGCTATGTGAAGAACTGACATGGTCGAAATCTGGGATATTGGTGTATATTATGAATGAACATGTCATTCTACACATGCCACGTGCTATGGGCGCGCAAGTATCTTCCATTCGTAGGGGCCGGTAGTAGGCAATTACATACTTTCTATTGCTCCATCTAGCACAGTTCAAGCCGTCATGTTGCCACTGAAAAGCTTATGGATTCAGTGGTCGGTCCCCTTGACGTATCAACATTTCTGGTGGATAACCCTCCTTCCAAAGATTTTTTTATCACCCTAATAATTATCTCTCGAATCGTGAAACATGCATATCTAAGACACATACATGGCCAAAGCTTGTTTTCCCTCGTCTGTCAGGCGATCCATATATCCCGCAATCGCGCCATTATGCCGGGCGTTGGCGTCCATGAGGTACTGGCGCACCCACTGTTGTATATCCTGGACCTCGGGGAAGTCGTCACGTGCTGCCTTTTTGCATGTGTTGAGAGGCGTGAAGCCTAGACCGAAACCGATATCGTCAACATCAGCTTCGTTGACAACCTCGTCACCGGTGCCCATGGTCACCTTGGGTGGATTCATGAGCATGTTGAGCATAGCCTCGCAAGTGAATCGCCAGCCCTTGACGTAGCGTTGCGCGAAGGCGCTGCTGTCTCCCATCGACTTCGCGAAGGAGATGACGGCTGCCTTTCGATCTACTGGGCGGACAAGTTGCTCCGATGATGGTAAGATGATGGTCAAATAGATTTGTGTAAATAGGTTGTTTTGCACAAGATCGACTTGACTGACGAAGAAATCTGCTCCAAGACCAGACTCTGGTCTGGCTGCTATGAGGTGATAGAAGCGCACAAACCGTAGTTTGAATGAGTCTGATGGATTAGCTTGGAGCTTCGTGAAGAGAAGCTCCAAGATACTCTTGAAGTATGGCTCAAGCGCAGCTCTGTAATAAATTAGTCACTGCAACGAATTAGAGGAGAGTCACAACATACCGAGGTATTGACAAAGCAACGGCCTCTAAGATATCGAATGCATTCGGCTCGGTCCTCTTGCCTCCTAAGAGCGCTTGGAATATGCCCAAAATAGGTTCAACTTGGTTCTCCGCTACAATGTACTGCGCAGCTCTAGGTATTATAGCTATTAATAATCTGGTGAGAGCAGGAACATTGCCCCTAGTTCCCCAGGTGGGGAGTAGTATCAATGGTGGGACGAGGGCCTGGTAATGGTTTGGCAGCGCTCCTGATGGGTTCAGCTCTAAAAGTTTGGCGAAAAGCTGGAACACGTAGGGCATGAACTCTGGCGACCTGTTAGCGCTACATGATGTAAATATCTTTATCCCGATTCTCACCGTTCACTTCCTCTGTGATGACCAAGTTCAACGGCTCCCAGAGGCGATCCTCCAACTTCGAAGTTCCATTGGGCGAGCCGCAGCTACGATGAGTTAGCCAAATGCAACATTCGAGGCGTGATTGTTGAAACATTACCTAACGACAGCACCTAGCGCCTCAAAATGGTAGTAATAGAATCGTGGATTGCTTGGGTTCGCCTTGATGACATTGGTAATTGATACGAGGTGATCAAGCACCATATCATCGAAGCTCAGGATGCCCGTGTTCATGACGATGAGGACGCGCATAATACAGCGCATAAGAAATTCGTTTTCTTGCATCTTTGCAGGTGAGCTCTCCTTTTCAACAAGCTTAAATAGATGGTCTAGCAGGTCTTTCGCAAATGGCTCGATGTCGGCTCTGCCAAAGATGCGAGCACCAGAGTCGTCTGAGAGGTACAGTAACCTCTCAACAGCAATAGCTGCGTACGTGTACACCACATAGTTGGAAGAGCCCATATTTTGTATGAGAGGTTGGAAGGCAGCCTGCCATTGTTCTTTGGTTAACTGGCTTCGGAACATGTATAGATACTTGATGGCATCCACTTTTGCGATGGGTTCAACGCCAGCATCACCAACCAAATCGTTCGCAACGTGCTGCTGGAAGAAGTCGACGACATTGAGCCGTTCATTGACTGTCTTCACGCCATGCGACGCTGTCACAGCACCTTTGGCTGCGATGGACAGGAAAAGCGAGATGGCAGTGTCCTTGTCCTTCCAGTTAGACTTGCCTTGCTCAAGATAGTGGTTGATATATCTGCCAGTTACGGAGGTCACTAAATTTTCGAATTTGCCCTGAAGTTGACGTAGAAAATCTGTTGCAGCTCGTCGTCGGGAATCTGTGTCCGACCCTTCAAGGTCGCGGCGGATGAACTCAATGGGTTCATCCTCAAATAATTCAATGTCGGATTCTCGAAGCGCAACATTGGGGAGCACCACCGTCTCCACGACCTGGCTGAGCACATTCTCATCGTTGAAAGAGGCTGAATGCTGTGTTGTTCCGGCAACGGCTGTTAAGAAGTGCAGAGCTTTGCTAACGAGGTTGTCGTACTTGGTCTCGGGTCCAGTGCTGGAGAGCAAAGTCCAGACCTTGGAGATGAAAACCTGGGTGTATGGACCAAAATCATCGTCATACTTGTGCACATAGAGCTCCAAGGCTTCGCAGATATCAGCCTTAACAGTCTCAATGATGCCCGCTTCCGAGTCGTCATCGGTTGCCAGTATCGGGTTCTCGTAGACAAGGTACTTGTGGAGAATTGTCGAGAGGTGCTCTAGGTGGGATTCGAACTGAGGTGGCATATCGTGGCAAGATAAATCGTAAAACACCTTGATCAAGAGGCTTAGAGTATCGAAATACCCTTTGAGCTCGTCCTTTTTATCATGGTACCTATCGATATTTGAGTCGGTTGCCTACGTTATGTCAGATGCAAACGCTCGGTCGTAGGTGAATAAGCCGATGAAGACCCACGGTGATAAGAGTGAGGAACGGCACGGCAAAGGTTTCCAGCACGTGGTTGATCTCGGCATATAGGGCATCGGACCGGTATAACGGTCGCCATCGTACGAATATGGAATGCGCAACCTCTAACACTCCGTTGTTGACCTTGCTCTCGAACGTAAAACGAGAGACAAGATCCTGCGGGGGCACTTTAGGTTAGAGAGGAAATAGATGTAGCCGGGGAATAGCTAAGGTACCTGAACTAGGGTGTCCCATCTGTCCCAAAAATCCGAGTCGGCGATTATGCTGATGGCCTCTCCCAGCTGTGTCTGAATGGTGGCGGGGCAGGAAATCATGAGCCCAATAAGCTCCTGTTTTATCGTGTTGACCTCGTCGAGGGGTAGCTTGTAATTGCGGTCCTCATCCTGCGCAAGACAGCCGTTAGCGGATCCACGAGGGTACACAGGACAAGAAGACGAGCCGTCTCCGTCTCAGACGTACTACGTAGTTGTGTCGGATGAAGTTCTTGAAGCAGAGGGCGCCAGAGAGGCGGATCTTTGGCTCGAAGGACTCGGTAGCGACGATTTTGAGAAGCTGCAGAGAGAATTGAGGTTTCTGTTCCTCTTCCTTGAGCAGGGTTTCGGCTGAATGTGGCTCGGGTCAGCAACAGCTAGCATTGGAGTGGGAATTGGGAATTGGGAATTAGGAACATGGGAAGCGGGTGCTGATGGGTGCCGATGGCGGGGTAGGGAGGCTGCGTGTTGCTGGTACCTTTTTTGTGCTTCACCGGGTCCAGTGTTGCCTCCAGGAGCTGGGCAATCTGGCCAATGTCGGAAGCCATGTTGACTGCCTGGTGCTGAGCCGATGAGAGCAGCCGCAAGGTTGGGGTGTGGATGAAGGAGGAGGAGGCGGAGGGGTGGTCGGTGGTTTCTTAGTTGGGGCGGCGTGGGAGGAGATGTTTTGTTTGGAGAACGATGCCGTAGTTCTTAACTTTTTATTGACATGACAGAAGGGCTCCGGGCAACGCAGTTAGCTCTGTGAGGTGACCTCAGTACATTGGGTTAGGTGCTTGTGGTGGGATTAGAGACACTCACTATTAGGTACCTCTACTACCTAGGTACCTACACTAACCCCGCTGCTATAACAGGGCTGAGGGGCACAATGTCTACCTATGTAACTACCTACCTAACCTAGGTATTGTACATGAAATACGCATCTCATTTGGGGGCATTTGGAGCGCAAGGCTAGCTACCTATAAGTACTTAGCTATAGGGATGTAGACACAACTACAGTTAACTACCTGCGCCAGAGAAAAAAAAAAGATATAGACGGACAGCGCACGTCATAGAAATATATGGAAGCGCTTGCATACTAGCTAGGTAATTCAAGAAGCTCACGCTCAATACTTGTGTATTCGAGATTATCTACAAAGTCTCATATGTCCCAGGAGATTCACCAATATGCATTCTAAGTAGGTAGGCACCTAGGTACCTAGTGACGGTTATACAGTAGGTACCACTTACAAGGTACTATGCCAGAATCGGCTAAGGACGGCTCGGGTCACCTCACACAAGACTAACCTTTTTTCTGGTGCTGTATGCCGAAGAATATGAGTTTGAGCTACTGCGGAGTATAAGATAGAACTCGATCAAGTTACGGAATAGCTAAGGTAGCTACTACCTACCTAGTAGGCAGCCAAGGTAGGTACTTAAGCAGGTACTTCTATAGATTTTAGTAGGTTGGTGGTGCTGCTGCTGCTGCTGCTGCATGGGGACCAAAAGGGTAACTGACGGTGGGGATCCGGGCTCATCTGGTCAGTTTCTGGTCAGTGGCAGACTTAAAGATGGGCAGTCCAGTCCAGTCGACCTACCTTAGTCTAGGCTAGATCAGCATTCAGCTCAACTTCAAATCGTTCCTCCTGATGTTGTGCTGCCTCGTCCAAACTCCCAACTCCCAACCGACCGCCTGCGACGCTTTACGAAACGAGCCCACCAACATTATCGCCGGCCCTTGACCTTTCCGACCAACGTCCGGTCCCTCTCTCCTCTCCCGCCCGCCCGCCCGCCCGCCGCCCGCCGTCCCCACCCCCCTCCGTCTCCCAATGTGTGCCTCTGACGCTCGCCCATCTCTCCGTCGAAGTGAGCCTCGGGATACACCATTATATACTACCTCTTGGAGACGTCGAAGCTAGGGCGAGAAGAGTAAGAGGGCGCCACAAGTCAAACTACTCTAGTAGAGGTGGAGGGGCGAGAGCGATATCCCCGGATACAGTCCGAGCATATAAGCCATCGAAGAGAGCTACAGCGCACAGCACCCTTGTCAATCTTGATAAGCTTGCAAATGCTTAACTAGTTGCTCGGTTATCATTTCGACTTGCTTCGAATCGCATGCGATATCTCCTTTAGCTGTAGGTTAGTGAGTCTCGTATGCCTCTCCTCTCCCGTTGCTGCCTGGTACCGGGTATTGCTTAGTACATGGCACCTCTCTTGGCTTGGAATCCTCGTTCGCTCAGTCACTTTACATCGATGGTTCCACAGCTGATATGACGAATCGAACAGCATCGCCGGGCCAGCCGGCTACTGAAGAACACTTTGTTCCAGAACGAGAAATGTCCCCATCTCCCGGAGATGGGGCGCCGCCATCTCAAGACTCGAAGGTCGTGGGAGGTCTTGCCAGCGTCTTCAAGGGCCTTGCTGGCGCTGCCAAGCTGACCAAGTCCTCAGCTACCCCCGCCCAGTCGTCCGGGCCCGAGGCTGTCCATGCCGAAATAGCTGCACACCTGAACTCAATACCCGTTGGTCACGCCTTGCCACCCGAGTTTGTCACCTTGTTCGATCAGCTAAAGGATGGAACGATTAATGAGCGGGTGGCGGCGGCTAACTCACTCCGTACCGTGATAGCCAAGTATCCTCACAATCCAGTGTGTTTAGTCATGACCCGGCTTTGGAATTCAAGCACTGATTAGTGATATATAGGTGCTGAGTATTTGGCATGCTGCAAAGGATCTTATAGAGCCAACCAACCCCACGGCCACCCGCGTTGCCGGCTGGGAGCTCCTAACCGAGTGTGTCAAGCATCCATCTTCCTCCGACCTGGAGCGAAAAGAGTACTTTCAGACAATTTGTATCGTTGAGAATCCGAACGATTTTCGCCTTCAACTCAAAGCGCTCGTCAATCTGGCTCAGAATGGTCGACATATCTCTGGGTTCGATTATGACCTGTTTCCACTTCTGTCGACATGGCTACGTTTGAGTTTTGAGATGGTGCGTGCTGCTAGATCTATGGCAAAAAGGCAAGGCCCGCGTTCAAAGGGCAAATCAATCATCACTAAGGAAGACGGAGATTTTGCAGAGCTCTTTGCCTTTGTAGCGGACGTTATCAAATTCAATTACGTTCTTGCTGACGATAGTGCGGCGGAAGCTTTGGTGGACACCTTATTGCAAATATGCTCGTTGACCAGTAATGCCGACGATATGCGAGCATGCACCGGCATTCTGAACGCTATTATTACTTTTGGAGTGCTCCCTGGGAACAAGCTCAAGCAATGCGTTGAGATTCTTTCCTCTATTCACTGCTTGGTACGGGATGCTCAAAAAGACGCATGGCATACTATTAGCATTCTGTGTCAATCCCACAACGGCCAAGCAACGGTGAGACTACTGCTCGATACTCTAAGCAATGCTGGGGCGGATGGAGACAAGAAGCACGATATACGACACATCCGTGGAGCCCTTTCAATTCTCCAAAAACTAGTGAGGAAAAGCTCCGAGAAGGGCTACCCGCCTGTTCCCTATGCTATTTTAATAAATGGATTGTCTAAGGTTATAGAAGCTACATCGTCTTGGAAGATTTCCCTGGACATTTTAAAGCTAGCGAATGCATTGTTTCGCGATAACCAGGGCGGTGTCAACAGCATGCTTATGGACGAAGACTGGACATTGATTTTTGATATTGCTAGAGCCTGTTCTGCTGGCGCTGTTACTCTTCTAGCCAAATCCAGCCAGAGCATCGCTTCGCCATCGCCTCAGGAAGATAGTGATCAACCTGAAGCATTGATAATCAAGGAACTGTTGGGGCTGGTGTCTCAAGTTGAAAGAGTTGTCAGGAACCAACAAGGCCCTCTGATTCAGAGGCAAGATTGTATCTTGTTCTTCACCAAGGTTCACCCAGCAATCCCCAACTCGGCAGCGGCCCTGATTCTGGATTATTACAAGGAGTTCCGTTGTTGTTTTCCTTCCGATGCACAATGGAAAGCGAACTTAGATATAGTCTTGGATGCCTTCTTCAAGGACAGAAAACGTTCTTCGGATGTGAGATTGCAGGCTTTGCTCGCAATCACGGAGGTTTATGGCATGCTGGAGCTGATCAACGACGGGGTAGAGCCGGACTTTGTTCCCAACCTCGTGAAGCGCCTACTCATAGGGATAGCCGAGGAGACGGATATTCTGGTTCTGCAAGAGGTCGTGTCGTTCGCTGCATCTGTTGCGACTACAATAAGCTTCCCTATGTTTTGCTATATCACAGACACCTTAAGCGGTATTGTTGGTGGTAGCCGATCACACCCAGTCGTTCTTTCGCCATCACAAAGCCCTACTGCCACATCCAACTCAGCATTGAGGCTGCCAGCCAGTCAGACACCGGCAAATGTCGTTACGAAGGGATTCGTACAAATTTTCCTTCGCGTTATGAACTTAGATGTTGCTAAAGCTATTCGTCTCTTCAACACCCTCATTTCAATAGCAAAGCTAGACAATGAGACAGATGCTCGTCTCACTGCAATGAAGCTCCTATTTCGTGTGAGGGCTGATTGGGCTAGTCGAATTTTCATCACTACATACATGGACACCAACAGTCTGGCTACAACATTATGCCGGACTGAAGCAGCCATGGCGCGCAAATTAGCCGAAGAGACGTCACAACAGACTAGATTATCAAGATCTGAGACTGGAGGTTCGTCTCAGCCTATCCGCGGGCTATCGTTTTCTCAGACACAGTTGCCAGAACGGGCTCCTACATTTCGAGCTGCTAGTGCAACGAAAACAGAGAATATCACAAATCAACCACTGTGGGTTGCATCTGATCTGGACGCGCTGCCAGAACCTCCGTCTACAACTGCCAGTCCCGTGCTTTACTCCAGCGTTTCTGACACTGGTACTTCAGAAGGGGAGGAGGCCCTTCTGCCTGTGGGGCTATGGCTCGAGACAATCTTGTACCTGATACACACTGATTGTGATTGGGAGGTTCATAGTTATATTCTTGTCCATCTTCCTTCACAGTTGAGTAACCATGCTGTTTTCAGCAGTGCCGTACCCCAATTACAAGAGCTACGGAGGCTCGCCTGCGAGCAGATCAGACAGGGCAATATGCACGATCCCCCTAGCGCTTCCGGGCTACGCAAAGCCGACATTGCGGTCTGCCTCCTTCACGCTCTTACGATGATATTGAGCTACCATCGACACTTTCAAAAGCTAGAAGAAGACGAAATTGTCTGGACCTTTGTTCAAGCAATAACAACATGGGAACGTAGTGCCAAGTACTGCATACATGCGCTCACAATCTGTTGCCACGAGCTTCCCTCCTCTACAGGCAAAACCCTGATCCCTATATTACAGCGCATGGCCTCCATCATCACACAGCCTTATGTGGCAATGCACATTCTTGAGTTCCTAGCCTGCCTAAGCCGGCTGCCATCCTTATATAAGAACTTTCGCAAAGAAGAATACCAAATCGTTTTTGGCATTTGTGTTCGGTATCTCCAATTCGTCAGGGGTAAGAAACAAAACTATAGGCCGAGTTCCGTTGGCGATGTGGCTCAGTCTAGAAAACTATCACTTCCGGCCGATAATTCCCCCCATCCAAATGCATCTGATGACCTTCCTCAATATGTCTATGCGTTGGCGTATCATGTCATCATATTTTGGTTTCTAGCATTGAAGCTTGAAGACCGTGCAAGCCACGTTTCGTGGATTGCCAAGAATCTCTTTACAGACGTCGATGGCTCGCAGGTTCTAGACGAACAAGCCCAAACGTCAATTGATTTCATGCAGCGGGTGACATACGCTGACGTTGATGAGTCCGCCGCCGACCCTTTGTTTACGCCGGACCGATTCGGCGAGATTCTCAAGAAGAGGTGGTTAATTGGCAACAGCATCGTGACTGTCGAACAAGCTGTGACTTCAAGCTGGGCTCAGATCACGAAAAGACAACCTTCAGGTACCTCGTCATTCACCATCTGGGAATCGTTCCGCCCGCCCCCTGCACATCAGCAACCCATGAGAAAAGACGATAGTACTAGAGACACAAACTCTGTGCTGCCGAATCATTTGCTTGTACAATTACTGTCCTCAATGCCCCAATACAATGATATGAGCAAGCCGATTCCACTACCTAACAACGAGGCTGTTGACATGGCCATCAGGGTCTTTGATCGTAACTCTACTTTGGATGGGCACAAAGTTGGTGTTGTCTATATCGGAGAAAATCAAGTGGACGAGGCTGAAATTCTAGCCAACGTCTCCGGCAGCAGCGATTATGTCGAATTCTTGAATGGCCTTGGGACGCTGACGAAACTAAAGGGTGCGGCTTTCAATTTACAGGGTCTTGATAGGCAATATGATACAGATGGTGAGTATACGTTCTGTTGGAGAGACCGTGTCACGGAACTTGTATTTCATGTCACAACTCAGATGCCTACTGATCTGGAGCGTGACCCACGCTGCACTCAAAAGAAGCGGCATATCGGTAACGACTTTGTCAACATTATTTTCAATGACTCCGGTTTCCCCTTTAAATTTGATACATTTCCGTCGGAGTTTAACTACGTCAATATCGTCATCACTCCTGAGTCCCGTGCTTCGTTCGTCGCTACTAGACAGAGAACGCCGAAGGACGTAGAGGATTCCTTCTATAAAGTTCAGGTTATGAGCAAGCCTGGCTTTCCCGAGATATCACCAGCCTCAGAGACCAAGATCGTTAGTCTGAAGGCATTGCCGGACTTCATCAGGCTTCTCGCGCTCAATGCATCCTTCTTCTCCCATGTTTGGGCCAACCGCGAAGGCGGGGAACATATTTCTTCGTGGGGTAATCGGCTCAGGGACATCAATCGGCTGCGTGAGAAGTACGGGTCGAAAACGACTCATGGAGCGCCAACGCCTTCGCCCCCCAGTACCGCCTATAGCCACGGCAATGCAGTAGCCACCGGCATTGGATTGCAGCTTGACTCTAGGCAAGGGAGCACAGTCCGTGATAGTGTAGGTCTTAGAAGGTCCTCAGTAGTCACATTTTTCACCAACTCGAGCGAGCAAACTTCCCACCGTTCGTCAATACTCTCGACAGCAACTACCGACAATACGGAAGTCGCGCCGCCGACGGCAGCAGACTCACTGGTCGAAAGTCTTGACTTTTCGAGATGGGCATGAGCTTACCTTGCCTGAATCAGAGTGTTGATCTAGTACGAGTACTTCGCACATTCAGAATTTAGTGTCAAAGGGGAAAGGGAAATGGAAATGGAAACAAAAATAGGGGCTGGGTAGCGGGTTACGTAACGGCGTTTGGATAGGGAGGATACCACTAGAGTTATGATTTCCTCTTGCCCTGGCCGCTGGCCACGGCCGGTCAGTTTGATATTCCCCTCTCTTTCTTCGTGGTCTACAAAAGTTGGCGTTCTTGTCTGGGGTGCATTTCAGATTGTATTTATTCCAGTTTGTTTATATTCCATCAACGCTCTAGTATGCGTGTAGACCGTGGACATAAGCTAAGGCCATTCGCCTGAAAGATTGACAGGTTAAGAAAAAGACGAGGATGGTGGTATAGGCCATGTTTCTAGCTTGTGACCGTCAATGTATTCGCCGCTCTGCCGCAGACACTGTTGTTACACGTGGTTTATAAAAAAATTGAGTCTGGGCGAAAGTACGGTATCTTGCGCCTTCTTTTCACATATCACGGAAAGCACAGCAGTAGAGCAAGATGTAGAGCAAGATGAAATGAAAGGCAGCTACGTTGTATGTCCAGACATCTATTCACGTCCATGCCCCTTTTCCCCATTGCAGTGTGTTATGCTATTGCTATGCCGGAGACGAATCTCTTGAGGGTAGTACATCTAAATCGTGATTGCCTATATCGGCGACCCCAACCCAAGGTTCCACGACAGCACAGAGCGCGGGATGGGCGCGTAATACGCCAGTATGTTGTTGGCCGAAAGGGGGCACGGGGTTGGAGGGTCATGGCTACCCGACTATCTACCAGACACCCTGCTCTTATGGTTCTGGAAGACTCGGCTGTATCTACCTACCCATGTGTGCGTGTGTCTCGGCTATGTCGGTATCTGGTAAAGGTGAGATGAGACGAGATGAGATGGAGATGGAGAGCCGCCGAGGTACATGGATGCGAGCGAGGCCTGCGGCAAGGTGAACCGTAAGGCAGAATCCCATACCCTACAGGTAGTGTGGGGAATAATAGGGTGACGGACGGTGCCGAGGGAGCAAGACTTGTGAGCCTCTTTTTCTCCTCCCCCTCGCACCTTTTTTTTTCGTCTCTGCGGCGTGGTGTGTAACCGTAGCAAGATGTCCATTTTGGGAAGTAATTGAGGCTCTTAGACTTGATTGTGGGATGCCTGCCAAGAAACCCCAATTCCCTTCTTGAGGTAGGAGGCATATTATTTTTTCTTTTTTTGCTAAATTTTTTTCTTAAAAAAAGGGCCGGGGCGTGGAGTGAACCATGAAAACGAATACGCGCCGAACCGAGTATGTACGCTACATACGTAGGTCTCTTTCATGCAAGATGGTATACTGCCATGTATGTCAGCACAGAGGGCGCCGAATCAGGGCGGTGATCTCCGGTCGATCTGCGGGAATGTGGCAGGGAGAAAAAGCAGCGTTCGTCAAGAGAAAAACAGTCAAGTCACGTTGGCCGTAGGTCGGTTGGTAAGGAAACGATATACAACGTCCGGCGCATTGAGTTCCCAAGGGGGGGTAAGAGAAGAGAAGTGTGTAATCTTTGTCATCTTTGTCATCAGCGTCGGCGATCACGCTCCGACGCTGTACCTCCCGTTCGGCCGTGTTCGTTCTATGTGGGTACTAACTTACTCACTTGGGCAGTGAGCGAGTGCGCCATAATACATACTTCAGTGTTTCACGAGGAGCAAGCGGACGCCGTGTCAAGAACCGAGTGTCGCGCTTATGCAAAGTAAGGTAGGTCGACAGGTTCGGTTACCTGAGGTGATGTAGGTACCTCTTTCTGGTAGAAGTGCAGACAGAGCCGAAGTAGCGGTATGGGTTTTCTTGTCTCACGGCAAGATCCCGATCAAGATCGGTAAGGCATACTACGGAGTTGCGGAACCGAAGGCGGTTGTTGTCGCAGGCACTGTGTTTATAACCGATGGCCGGCGTTGCTGGACCTCAGCAAACCGGGTCCTGGCCGGATTGGAGGGAGAGCTTGGGCTGACTCATGTCGGGTTTATATTCATCATCCCGAAAGAAAGGGTACGAGGTATGAGCGAGGTAAAAGGTGAACTTGATGCGGAATCTACGAACACAGAATACAGATGAGGCAAACAAGAGCGTACAGCGGTCTACAGATTTGTGAATCACAGAGTTAACATAACACCTTAGAGTGTGTAAGGATACCCATGTCTATTGATGCCACAACTTGTCGACTTCCAAGGTTATCGTCCGTGATCATCGCCACCTCTCACCGTTTCCTCCGAGTCTTGGTTCTGGCCTCTACACCTGGTACGAATGACGCGATTATAGACTCTGAGGTGGCACAAGAATCGATGAGTTCGAGCTCGATTCCAGGACCGGAGGGTATGGGTGTCACACAGCAGCCACTCGGAAGATTGGTGTAATGGGTAGTTGGGGTGACTGGACATAGCACCTTGTGGCCACTTATGAACAGACAACGCGGCTTGAGCCGCCGAATGGCCAGCAGGATCTCGGACGTATGGTGAGAAATGACCGCACTGTTGAGGCAGCTGTCGCACCCGACCTGTCTGATACGGTTCTCGATTAGATTAATATTAGACTACGTTGTACTTAATAAAGTGATAATCGGAGTGTGTTCTCTACCCAAGAAAGTTCTGGGTTTATATGTCTGCATTGCAACGCCTCATTGTACCAAGGCTTATCATCAAAGTGACAATCGTAGTGCCATTTATACATGCAAGTGATAGCCATTAGGTACCAGTATCCAATGGATAGGAGTAGCTGATACTCAAAGAGAGCTCCGGTATCCGTAAGAGACTTACTATGCCACGCATAGGTTCGAGCCGCGCCAAAACTGTTGTTTAGAATTCTAGGATGGTTGACTCGTACTGCGGCTAGCCCCTAGCTAAAAGAGTAGCAAGCCTGGGTTTGTGCTCGTGGGAGCCGTTCCCACGCCTATACGCTGGCCATTTGGAAAAACAACGTATCGGAACGCGGAGCTTGATTTAGAGCGAAAATAACCGCAAGCAGCTGTGCTGTGGGGTGAGTATCCTGCAGGGCAAGTTTTGGGCTTGCAGCTGATGAGGTAAATGACTGGCTGGAATGAAATATCACTTGATGTTGGACATAAGACCGACCGTGGGAATATGGGAATGGATTAGAGTGATATGCCCCGTGCTGACGGTTGAGCGAGGACGACAGCAGCTCGTGGGTGCATCTGCAAGTTGGGGGTTAGGATTGCGCATTCGAACTCCAGCAGGCTGCCTTCATGCATGCAACGCTGGTTGCGGTTGTGGCACCCTAATTATTTGAGCATTGGCGCGTGACACATGGTCGTAGCCGTCCAGAACCCTTTCCAGCCTCCGGAGATGCCAACCGAACATCGACGCCGCGAAAATCCATTCTGTGAAAACGCTTTTCGATGCATTCAGTGCGTGCAAGCTAGATTGGTCAATCTATGCCTGGCATATGTGTTGTCTTCACTGGGCAGGGTAAGACAAAAAAAGGACAGCACCTGCTGTAACTCCGAGTGTCAAAGATGATTCGCCGTAGTACTTTGATGCTGACATGCAGTGAGCCCTGCTGAAAACAGTCGGAATAGAAGGGGGGTCACAGAGACCCATGTAACCTATTATAAGGACAATAACCGGTTTCATTTGATAACGAAAGCGGCCTTGTGGCAACGGAACTATTCGAGAAGCTAGGTAGTAGGCGTCAGCTTGAAAAATCACCGATAGCTTCGTATAGGTAATCGTGTAATGCCTTGTTTCATCCAAGGCACCCAGCGCCTATGACTATCTTCCAAAAAAATAAACAACCGACGTGAAGTAAGACTGGAGTCGGTGAAGCGGTTTCATTCCTATTGGCTTTGATGAGCGAAAATTCCTCGAAGATATTCTCGTAGGATTTCGCCCCCACGAACCCCCGCTCAAGCCTAAAGCCTAACAGTGCCAACAAATTGCCAAGATGTGGAGTGACATGAGCGTGTAGTGTAGGCCGGCAGACTCGGTGGTAATATGTTATAGCGATTTGGTGGTTATGGGTCGGTGGCGTTACATTCCAGCCAACCTAAGTATGTACAATAATATGTGTATATGGTCTGTGCCTACTCCTCTGAGGGAGGCACGGTACTTCCTAAGAGCTGTCCGTCGCTCTTTGTTGAAGATCGGTCGAAATGCAAGGCAGGATGGAGCATTTATGTTCCATTTTTGCAGCACCTATATCTGAACCCCCCTTTTCTTTTCAAGAACGCATGAGATTGGGTTGAGTTTAAGATCGTGACTTTCCATAACACCAGCAGCTAACACTGAAAGTTGTCTGTTAACCGGGTTGTTTCCACGGCGATTGACCAGAGCAGGAATGGGAAGTTGCTCTATTGAGCTGGTATCCTAACGAGGGCGTGGGTTCCGAATATCTTGAAGGAATCACGCGGTATCTCATAGCGAAACCTAACCGATCATCTTTATCCGGTTGGCCATCTGTAGTACCCGAATTTGGCTGCTAAGATAGCCCAGGATCTGTTCACAGATCTCAATCTTGATGAGCCATTTATCAGACATCAATAGACCACGCATGGGTCATATTGGCTTCCAGAGCTCACTATACCTAGCCCATTTTTGAAAACCTTATCTTGTCAGTAATGGAGGCTTAATATATACCTAGCAATACTCACCCATTGATTGAAATCCTTCATCGCCACCTTTGATGGCGTCAAGATATACGCGTTGCATCCCTTGGTCTCGTAGCACAGTGATACAGGCATCAAGGAGCCTGATCATAATGGTATCCTTGCTACTCGTCATCGCGCCGTTATCATCTACCGTTCGAGTTAGCCCTTCATTCACAACCAATTGGGGCTCATTTTACAAACCCGCAATACAAATACACGTTACGCCTCCCACGTCACGCCCAATCGTCCGGGCCCAAGGAATATCCAACGCTAGTGGGCTACCATCGTTCGGCGTATAAATCAACGCAGCGGCGACGATTTGCGATCGGTCTAATCCTAAAATGATGTCGTTAAATCGCCCATCATGAGCGAGGTTCATGTACTGATCGTACCAACCCGTATAGTCTTTGCGGGCAGTCTCCTTCTCAATGAATTCCAATACAGTTTGAAAATCATCGAAAGTAGCCTGGCGAAAAACCAACCCGGGAGGAACTGTTGCAAACCCTCCATCTGGCCAGTCTTCAATTTTTAGCAACCAGTCGCAAATGTATTGCCCACGTCCGGGGCCAAGTCTATCCATAGGCCATCCGCGCCTCTGAAACCATTCTTCCGAGGAAAAGCCTGCAGGTATGCCGCTTAATAGTCGTGGGTATGTCGAGCCTAGCTTAAGCCGATCTACACCGCGAATCCTCTTCAACCTCCCCAGCGCGTGATCGTAAAGACTTCTTCCAATACCTCGCCTCCTATATGGAGACTTCACTATGATCATAGCAAGAGACCCGATCAACCGCTCTCCAGCTTTGTCGACAAATGTAGTGTAGGTTGCACAAAAACCTATTATCTCACGCGTTTCCGGAAGTCTGACGACAAAATGCATAGCGTATCCATCCCGCTGGAGCAAGTTTTGCAAGGGAAACTTCTCAAGGTGAAATTGGTCGGGTAAACAGTGATTCCAGAGATCATACACTGGATTAACGTCGAGTCCGTCCCATTCCTCCGGCGGCCAATGCTTCGGCGCCATAATTAGCTCATGAACCTTCACACCGCTCGTACCGACCCCCGCAGATTCGCCAAAGAGAACCGCCGCTGCCGCCCTCAGATCTATCGAGGAGTATCCAGATAACTGCACGATCGTCGGAAAGCTAATTTCCACAAGACCGAAGTCTTGAACGTTTCCACACGCAACAATAATGTGAGGTTTTTCATCTCCAACTGTTCGAGAAACCTCGGCAATCTCGACCTGCGATATTTGCCCGGCATAGGGTGGACCTGAAATCATAAAGATGACCGCTTTTGCCCGCTTTATGAAACCAACATGCGTGCTTGTAATCCCGTTCCGGGCAGTGTATGGGACGTGCCGAATCCATGGATGTCTAGTGGCCAGCGCTCGACCAAAGGGCTCAAAAGGGTCACTACCATTCTGTTCATGAGGCGTGACAACTGGTGTCAGAAGCAGTACAATGTCACCTTCCCCAAGAATTCTGGTGAGTGGAATACAGGCCTGGTAGTCTCGAATTACTGTCACCTGGGGTTGACGAGGACCTCCACGATTTCCGGGCGTCAGGACGGATTGACCTGAAATCATTTCCGGAGGGCAAGAATTGTTTCAAGAGCCCCCCTGCCTCCATGAAACAAGCCTTCTGCCGGGTTAAGGTCAGCTTAAGAAAAGAGAAGTTAGGCGAGCTCCAGCAGCTCAGACTTGGAAACTCACAGGAGACGCCGTTGGGCAAAAGCTACGATGTAAGCATCGTCAGATTAACATATTCATTACATAGGCTTTGAAGAGGTGACCTCAGGTAGTTGAATAGTTTGATACACGCGATAGGACTTCGCGGTAGGCAGACGCACTGCCTAGTCTGAGAACTAGGATATCACCTGTTCGGGGATATCTTGTGGAGTTGATTTGGGGAAGGTGGATGGATGGATGGATGGTGGCGGTGTATGATAGAGTGATTGGCAGCAAGGTCTGGTGTTATAGGTAGGTCGCGCTTAGTGGACGAAAGCCAATCCTAATTTAGAGTTGGATTTCCAGAAGGGAGTGCACGATGCGCGGGAGAGAGCGCTCGCTATGCGGCAACTCTTGACGATCAGAAGAAACAAGCCAATTAACACGATGACAGCCGAAGAACCCCGGTCTTGAGTCTCGGCAGAAGACCTGGTTCAACTTGCTGATGACTGTAACAGGTAATCCAAGTACCCAATGATAATAACAGGGCTCAACAGTCTAGGAATCACGCCATTAGCAAATAGGAAAGTTGTGGGTATAAAATAGCTTAGAAATCGGACAGGACTCTATTTAGGCGTTTTCATTCCGAATCATGCCAGCGTTGTTGAACCATGACAACAAGTAATAATAAGACGGCCAAATGCGGTAGCTAAAATATGCCGTGAGAAGAGATGCTTACAGGGTGGAGTCCGGTAAAGACCACGTACGGCGTGCAAGCAGACAAATCCCATCCTAGGTACCACAGTTCCTTACACTTCCGCGAGAGTGTGTTACGCAGAATCCAGCCAGGCAACCCGACGAGGGTAGAAGGTGGGATAATAATACACAGTCTATGTTGCACACACTGCGCATGCTTGACAAAGTAAGGGAAAAGACCTGGCACTCTGTAAGCGCCGTTTCTCGTTCCTCAGTCAGCCATGCCGCCCCAACGCATGCTGCAAGCTTGTGTGTACGTACAGTCGCAGAGCACAACGAATTTCCGCAAATTCCAGTGATGTCTCTGAGCCGCTCACACAGGTCAGGTCAGGTCAGGTCAGGTCAACCGCCAGGGCGGCGGGTCAGGACAGGGCAAGGCAGGATAGGGCGCGGGAACGGCCATGGTGCCGTTCCAATACATAGTAATGGCATGTTGGTCGGTCAATCAGTATATTACCGGCGTGCACAGGTAGTAGCATAGGTAGCATAGCCAGCCTAGGTCGCATGGGTCGATGGGACCTTGAAGAGAAACCTCAGGTGTGCGAGGACCACACGAGCTCAAGTTGCACAACGACTCACGGACACGGGGGCAGGGGGGCCGCGGTGGATGATTTGTCGGCACGCCCTACCCATGCATCGACTTTCTCACGAGAGAGCAAGCTTTACATGTAGGCTGACAACCTCATGCACTCTCATAGGTCATAGGTGGTAGGTCGGTAGGAGAGGTAGACGATGGAGGAGCAAAGGGGAAGGGAGAAGTGAGGAGGTGGTAACACAGACCCTCATTATTACCCTTACACTGACAGGGTTTAGACTACCGGTCAGGTCTGTATCAGTCGCGCGACGGAACATGCCTAGTAAGTGAGTGTGCTCCATGTCCATGGATGGAGAATGCAGAACGGAGACAGATGGGGCTGGAGATGGAGATGGAGATGGAGACAGGCATCTGGAGACGACGTGCATTGTGCGTTGGAGTGGAAAGGGACGTCAGTCAGTCAGTCAGTCAGTCAGTCGGCCGACAGAGGAATGTCTACTTTCCACTTTCCACTTTCCACTTTTGCTTGCCGCTTTCTTGCGCTCTCTCTTTTTTTAGTCTGGCTGGGAACACTGAGTTCGGGCTAGCGTTGTGCACACCGAGACGGGTCGCACCCAGTTGAGCTGTACGCCAGACCGTTAACTTTTGGTCTGATGTCGTAGGTACTGTGACACTTCAACTGTGCCTCTCAGCATGTTAGGGGAGGTACAGAGCAGCCTATGGGCATTTGGTGTTTCTTCGTCGGCTAAACGTTCCTGCCTAGTGCTACCCCTTAGACTGGACAGGTGGCCCGGACTAGACCTAATCGGATCGTATTGCTCCCAGTCTAAATTTAAGTGCAACATTCAACTCGGTGTTTTCGACTCCAACTACTGGAACCAACACCAGACACGTATTGTGTGACGTATATGTAGGTAAATAAACATCACCACGTCCAGAAAATTGACCGTTTCATACTCTAAATTTTTGGCGAGTGCCTGCGATTATCAGGGGGCACAGCCTCAATGTAGTCACACGACGTTGATGGCATCAGTGTTGAAGCCCTATCTAGAAGAACATGACACCTGTATGTATTAGGTATGCAGGTATCGCATACATAAGTACCTTCTAAGCAAGGAAATATGCGAATAGCCGGGGCGCAATCCGTATATCGGTACCACTTAACCACCCGGACAACGCGCTTGATGAAGCGCGTCAACTCACAACACCAAAACCAGCTACATGTGCCTCCATAATGGAATAGTGACAGACATGCAACCTCAAAGTTCAATACCTTCTCGGCTGTGCATGTCTATTTCAGTGCGCATGCAGACCGCTCTCCCAGACTGCTTATTGTCATTATGTCAGTATTTCTAAATACAGGAGAGGCGCAAGGACATGCCTTGGGTAGAACACAAGCTGCGTCGTCGTCCGCCGACAACTGGCCAGAAATGCAGGAATCATTATCCGATGTACTCCGAGGTATGCTTAGCACACTCCCAAGTCCTTAGTCATCGCTAAATCAGGAAGCATCAAAACTACCGGCAAAGCAACGAGGGACGAGTGTCAAACCAACAGTTGAACAGTTGACGTCGTTAGCCTATGATCAAGGTCTCTTGCCAGCTGACTTGAACGAATTAATTGATTTGGTTACTACGCCGAATTTTCTAGACCAGGCTAGTCTTGCTGCCATTGTCAAGAACTTGTACCCTGCAACGTCTGTGAGCGCAGATCTCATTATCAAAGTCATAGGGTGCCTTGGTCATGGCAAGCTAAAGCCTTCTCTCACTATCCAAGCTGCTTTATTAAAATGGCTCATCATGGTACAACACGTCGCCGAGAATCGGGCTTGCTTTTTACAGGCGTACCCAGTCCTGTTCAATTTACTTGACACCGCTGCGCTCAGGTAAGTCTCGTTGTGTTGTTAGCCAACCCTTCGCAGCTTATATCTTTAGGACCTACGCATGCCACTTGCTAGCACTCACAACACGCCGCCGTCATGTCCGGCCTCACAGAATACAAGCACTGTGAGCATTAATACCAGCAAATCCTCTAGCCTTTTATTAACCCGTCCACAGCCTCTTGCTGTCTAGACAGACTGGCAGCGACCCATCGCTCACAGGTCTACTAAGAGTTTACAAAGACTACTACCCAGAGATCATCGTCGGAGATGCGGCTCGAGGTAAAGCATCCGCTTTCAACGTGCGTGTGTGGAAAATAGCTGGTACCATGCATGATCGCTAACTAGAACCAGCATCCGGATTCGCAATGGCGCGAGAGGCTTGATGAGATTAGGCGAGCCCACGCACAACGACGCGCATCTCGGTCAGAAACGCCGCTAGATGCCTTCAGAGTCGCACGCCATAGACTGAAGGGTGCCGGCAATTGGCCTGTTCCTGAAGTTCATACATCTCATGCCACAGAGGTCAGTCTATCTTGTGTAAGTATCTAGTAGCTATTCCCACTGGCTAACTGAATCAGAACTCCATAACACTAGAGGAAATTGAGAGTGTCGATGGTTTCGTAATGAATCTAGAGAAAATCGAGCTACCGAACCAGTTAATTGCAATCCTCGGCGATCCTTTGCTGCAAAAGCTTCTACTCTTGCGACCAAGGGCTGAGGGACACCTACGTGCAAGCAATTGGCTCGAATCATATACACAAGACCTAATGGCGGGAGATTCCGACATTCGTCTAGTAGACATTCTTCGTACTCTAAAGAGTTACGTCACAGCCACCAAAGTATAGGCACAATCAACTCTCTTCTAGAATATGACTAACGCCTGCTAGGCTCTTCCTCCCATCTTCCTTGCTTCCCTCAGAGAACTTATGAATACATGGGACGGTATTGAGGGGAGAGAACTGGTCCTCGAAATTTTAACGTATACGCCGCTGGCGGCCTTTCGCGGTAAGAACGGCGATGAGACGATCTTGATACTCACACTGACCAAACGCAGAGCTCCTAGCCAATATATTCCAACTTCTTGAACGAAAAGTACTGGATGGAACGCCACATTCTCAGCTTCAAATCTTGGATTTCTTCACGTCCCTATTACGTCGATGGATAGTACATTGGGCGTCGTCTGATACGAAACTCACACAAGCATCCGAAAGCGCTGCCGGCCTTGTCGCACACGTCAATAACCTCTGCTTAACCCTCATCCAGACATCACCTAGCATGTCAACACATGGGAAGGTTCTAGATTTTTACTACCAGACATCCTCCCTGGCTTCCGATGCTCACCTTCTTGCACATGGTCAAGCCACTGCAGTCCCGCCAGCAACGCTGATCTACAATATGTTTTTCACTGCCTCCCCGCTCACCGTGTCCCGCGTATGTGCCGTTGTTGCTAAATATAAAATGGGATTTCAGGTTGCGATAGATGTAGCAGATATCAACTACACACCTAAGCATATTCCCGAATTCAATGGTTTCCTAATGGATATCTGCAACTGCTTATGGAGACAGCGCGCTTTAAGTGACGAAGACTCTAACGCGAAGGGATGTATGATTCCCCGGTCTGTGGTCAAGGATTTATCATCTTACGTCACAAGCCTTTCGATGGGCGGTTCTCTTGCGAGTCTCTTTTCATTGTCCTACTCGCCCGTTTTCAGTCTATTCGCGATTTCGTCATTGCGGGACTTAGAAGAACAAGTAGAAGAACAAAAGGAGCTCAATGTTAAACACGCTGGCCCCGTTACAAAAGCTACTTTAAGAACACTGGCTGATAGAGGTGGTGTAAACTTTTCCTGGGATGATTATCGTCGTGGCGTCCTGAACTATCTGGACAAGCGTGGTATGGATGGGGTTGAACACCTGCTGTCTATTACGATTGGAACTCTGCGACGGGGCCAGCCTGCTCAATAGGTCCTTAGTTTCATTCAATATAGAACCGTGAGGTGTTTATCGCAATCTGGTCAAGTGAGAATGTGAGGCATTGTAATTGCGAATTATAACAAGCAGTGCTCCCATAATATGCAGATGCTGTACAGCCCAGAGACGCGGCCCTCGACCGCTGTTAGTGCGAGTCTCTCATTAATCTTCTGAAAGTTTATACTTGTTAAATACTCCCTAGGAACCTATTGGTGCATCAGATGCCGTCATTTGAAGATTAGCTACCTGCCTATATTGTCTACAAGCAGTATATAGCGTATCTTTATGTCACTATTTTACTAATCTAACGACAGGAAGACCCAAATCAATGATACTGAGGGCAAACACCTGCGGAAGAGAAACCTTCGAAATATTTGTATTGACCTGTTTTATTCGTAGGACGAGTTTTCTATCTTATCCCAACTAGCCATTGTTGAAAGGGTATCTTGAAACTTTATTCCCAAATTCCAGATACAGTCCAGGGCGGATGATGAAGACCGCCCCCCCAAAACGCCACTCATGGCCGTGTTGAAGTACCCTACGCCCGCAAATGCAAGTTAAGTGCAGTCGCCCAACGCCGTGTTATGCCATGTATAGAAAACCAAATATCTCTCAGACATAGCTCCCTTTTCGTAATCCTTATATCAAGTCGCAACTCCGCCAAGTCGAGTCTGGACATTAAGCTCAATCCTTGTGCTCAAGACCATAGCCACCGATACCGCCGGTTGAATAAGCCATGCCCTCCGTGCCCATGGTCTTGAGGTTCCGCGGGCCGCGGTCCTTCAAATCCTCCCGCAACCAGCCGAGCACTAATTCGCCAAGGCGACTATTGCCCGTGCTACGGAGATTCGCGCTCTCGCCGAGGAACTTGTCCGCCGGACCCCATTCGCGGACTGTGCCCAGGTGCATGTGGACGAGGTGAGTAGGCCAACCCGCCAGATTATCGAGAATGTGCGTAGCATAGACAATGGTGCAGTCGCGGATCTCTGTCTCCTGCTTCAGCCAGCCCAGAAACTCGGCACGGCTCAGCACGTCGAGGTCCACCGTGATCTCGTCGAGGAGCAGTACGGTCCAGGGGCGCACCAGGCCCATGGCCAGCTGCACGCGCCGCCTCTCACCATCGCTGACGGCGCTCACTGCAATAGTCGGAGTCAGTCGGAGTCAGTTTGAACGTGATCTGTAAGTATTTCCCTCTTATAAAAAAACAAAGAAGAAAATCACTCAGGGAATTACTTACTGCGCCACTTTACATCGATGTCCAGTACTGAGATGAGCTCATCTCGACGCTCCGGGTACGCATCACCACCCACAGAGCGGAGGAGCTCATCAACGCCAATATCGGTTCGGACGATCGGGTTGAGCACCCATTCCAGGCCTAGGTAGGTGACGCCCTCGAGACCCTCCTTAAAAGGGTCCACGCCGGAGATGCTGATAGTATTGCTAGGCGCGAGGCGCTTACCAGCAAGCAGACGCAAGAGCGTAGTTTTGCCTGCACCATTGGCGCCGATGAGTAGCGTACGACTACGCGCCGGGACGTCCAGAGAGACATTGGTTAACCCCGTATCATATTGGGGAAATGTGTACGTCAGGTTGCTGACGCTGATTTCGGGTGGTGCCATGACGCGAGATTTGGCTCCTTAGGGCTTGGAGATGGCTTCGAAAATCGGGGAACGAACAATAATATATAATACGAGAGTTGCTCAAGGAATGATAAAGAGATCAGCTTCGATGTTTCCATGTGAAAATGAGCTGCTCGAGGTTCACGCTTTTATGAGCGTTTTGATAGCGTCAAGTGGAGTGACCTATCGTGTTCGAGCAGGTGTTTGTGTACAGTGTGCTCTTGGATCTCGTACGGTATTGCCGCCGGAAAACGTAGGAGATGGGCTCTTTTGTCTTTCTCCCGCCGCTATGACGCTTCTCATATCTATCCTTCGGCAAGTGAATCGAGGCATGCGAGGCGTAATCGCAGCTACCCATCTCACGTAGAATGCGAATACGAATTCCCTTTGCTATATGTAGGCTTTTCCCAATTCAGGCTGGTTAACTGAAGTCTAGATGTTTAGATTACTGCAAGATCCCAAGATGGCTCACAAGAATAAGCAAACCCAACAAACCCCCGAGCCGGTATGTTTGCCCCCGAAACCCTCACATCATCATTGTTATCGAATTAAAAACGGCATCATTCAATCACTTAATGACCAAACCCATGACTGACGAGTTGCTAGAAGCCGAAACGTCCATGTTGAGCCCGTTTGAATAGTTACCTTAATACATTAAGCTACTTACAAGCTGGGTTGCTGAGGCTTATGCAGTCTCACATACTTTCATGATATATCAGTGCTCAAGTAGATACCGAACACTAGTCAATACTTCAAATGAAGATAAGAGCACTTTGCCGGTCTCAATGGCTAAGAGCAATACGATCTGGTAAGAGGCGCCAGATTCAGTTGATGCCGCCTTCTCACCTGATTACATGGGAACTCTACAGAGCCTATTATTCTTATTTGCAGCCCATAGCAGAAAGACTGGGACCTGCCCAAGGCGCATAAATTCGGTCCACGCTAAAACATCATTAGGTTGCCACCTGCATACTGTGCTCCTGTTGTTTCGTCAACATCTCCTCTTTTGCTTCTCGGAGGATACTACTAGGTAGTTACCTGGCCATAAGAGGACAGTATATAGACCAGATCATTGTTCGGTACTCGGGGCCAGTGGAGGGAACATTGCGTGAAATGTACGTAGTGAACGTAGGCAGGCAGGAAGTTAATCCTCCTTCTTGAAGAGCATGATGGCCTAGCCAACGTAGTAAAGGTGTTCAAACGGAAAGCGCTCCCCTCGGCTGGGTAATTACTGCCACCATACACCAACTCCAGAAAGCCGCTGAAAGCTGTGGAAAGAACTACCTAGATTGGTATCGCTCTTGGTTACCTAGGTTAGTACCCAGGCAACGCAGCGAAGCACATTGCGAGGGGGAACCAGATAAGTGTAGGTCCACCGCCCAATCTTGCCATCTCGTCCAGACAAGCACACATTTCTCGTATGTCAACTGAATCGAGCAGTCTTCAGACCAACCAAGGCAGCGTCTATTGATCTTCTTGGCTCCCTGACACATTCGAGACACCCCGAGACCATGGGTGAAGGCTTCAAGGAGTGGGCGGAGACCTACAAGCCGCTCAATTCACTCGACGCTATTGATCGCGAGGTAATGCTGGAACATCCCCAAAGCATGTAACGTATACTTATATACCTACCTACTCAACTTAGATTAAAGACCATGAACATCGAGATTCGGGCTCCGAACATAGTCGCCAGCACGGAACCTACTATCGTAGTGTAGACTACAGGCAAGTACATATGTCCTTTCCGAGCTGGTATCTAGCAAAGGCATATTCTGACAGGCACACTTCGTTTAGAGAGACACTCGGCTTATCTGGAAGAGAGGAGTCTGTCAGGGTCTCGTATACAGGGGTACGTATAGACACTTGTTTTTGCACAAAAGGGTCTAAACACCTTCGTGGGCTTGTCTTCGGCTATATATATACATGCTCTTTGTTCTACCAGCGCTAACATCGTGACACAGTTCGAATATGTATCGTATAATCGTTCTACACCCGGTCCGCGTGCGTCGCGATCCTTTAACAGGGCCACTATCGACTGTAACCAAGGACGCCGTCTCAAGGGAGAACGCCAATATGACAGGAATGGTGGAGGAGATAAGGCAACCACTGACGGTTGTGGGAGTGAGATGTACAGTGAGACTGGTGCTGCGACTAATTGGAAGCCCGACCGAGAGCAAAGCTCTGGTGGGCTTGGAGATGATGGCGGATGGAGTGATACTCATGGTGGCATGAAAGATGATGGCTCCTATTGTCCCCAAGGCCCCATCTACTTCGATGGCAACTCTAACTCTAACGGCTACAACGGCTACAATAGCCACGATGGCTACAATGACCACAACGAGTACAGTGGCTACAACAACCACAACGATCACAATGACCACAATGACTACAGCGGCTCCTACGACAACATCGATCATAACAATTACAATGACCACAATGATTACAGCAGCTACTACGACAACAACAACCACAACGACTAGAACGACCACGATGACTATAATGACTATGACGATTATAATGACTACGATGAAGACGATTATTGAAGTAGTCTACATTGACTTGGCCGAGTGGGATGAGATTGCCGCCACATCTGCTGGTGTGGGATTAATGGGAGAGCTTTTTACTGGCGTGTCTGTATGTCTTATTGAGAGCCGCTTGGCTCTTTGACACTCGCATCTTGCCCGATGTTTCATTAAGAGATCAAGCGGGTACACCCTGAACTATCTCTCAGCCAACATGGACCTCTCGTTCCCGGAATAGTTTCTACGCGGCTCGCACGAGTCGAATATAAGCAGTCGTCATCTGATAATGATGAAGTGGTTCTCGCATTCTCTATTCCATCGACACCCTCCTCGTAGGCGTTTGTCTGTCTCTCATGATGCCTAGCTGTGGCGTGTAACGTAGGCTATATTGATATTTTGACACGCCTGATTGATGTGCAGCATTTTCGAGGCATATATAGTTCCTCGACGGGTCCAGCCATCTTCCCAGAAATCAGGCTTATGTAAGAGACCATTGCTGACGGTTTGCCACGTCCTCTGTATGAGGATGGGCGTGTAAATAATGAGGGATTGTGTGTTCCAGTGGTGTTGTCGTCTTCATTAGTTGGATCGAAGGCCGAAATATTGCACATCATACAGTTCTATATCATGATCGCCCGGTATCCCGGATTGAGGGCAGCCCCGCCACTATCGCTCCGGAACCAGGACTATGTGCCAATGTCTTGGCTGCTCGCCTGTATAGCGAAACACTGTCTGAGGTGTTGACCCCCAAAAAGATAGCGTTTCAAAAAGCATGAATCTAGATAATCGTTCATTCGAGAGGAGGACGAACGTGGCATGATGCAGAGGTAAAACACTTGCGTGCCGCTGAGGTTACCGACGTGTAGGTAACCCCCTGGGCAGACCCTGGGCAGGACCCTGGGGCTCTAGACTAGGTGAAACACTGACGCTTCCATTTACAGAAATGAGTAGCTTCCCCCAGCTGATTACCGTGTTTTGATTGGTCAGTTGTCCAGAGCCGGTGCTACTAGCCATCCATCCTTATTAAATATAGCACTAATACGAAGGAATGCTTGATTCTTATATCGACAATCTTCAAATGTCCTCCCTTTCCTCCCGTGTCGATTTCGACGTCGCTCTTTAATGTACGAACACCCTGCAGGTGTCAAGCTACGGTACCTAACCGAGCGAAAAACAACGAAGGAGATCCAAGATGTCGCGCAAATCCCACCACCGGTCGCGGTCCTCGGTCGACCGCGTCTTGGACCTCCTAGCCGAATTAGACGACAGCCAGATGGAACTGCTTCTTCGCGAGGCCGAGTCTACCGTGTCGGGCAACATTCCCGTGGCCAAAGGTATCGATTTATTCGAGCGTCCTGGTCAAAATCCCATACCAACGCACACGCACCCGCAGCCGCAGCCACCACCAGCGCCGCGACGCAAGTTCCTGACATCGCTGTCACCTCGGAAGCAGACAGAGCTCAGGAGGCGACAGAGCAAACGAACATCCACGCATCAAGACCCCTCGGCAGGCAATGCAGGAAATTTAGATTCTCTTCAGAGCTCTAAAAAGACACCGCGTTCATACAAACGAATCAGCCGTCCGGTGTTCTCTCTTCCCGCGCCCGCAGCCACTGCAGATCTCACCGAGCTCTTGGTGGCGTACCTGTTGGATGCATCAACGGCACTTCCCGCTTCACCAAGCTCTTCGTCTACGCTATCATCACCGATCACGCCACAATCTCCCTTTTCTCCCTACGCACAGCCTGAGAGCGAAGGACCAGAACTCGACTTGCTAGAACCATCACCCTCGAGAGCGCCAGGGACACTCGATATCTTTGGCGGTCCGGTGAGGGGACCCACACGCAAGATCAGCGGTATATTTGAGGTTCTGGACGACGCGGGATCCCCAGGCCCTCACCGCTAAAGCATTAATGAGTGGTGTGAGCAGGGCTCCACCCTCCGATGCGCAGCCGACGAGCTCGGATTCCATGATACCACTTCCTCGGACATAATTTTTTCTTAACCTCCCGGGTTCTTGGTACAAAGCCCCAGCTGTAATTAAGAGTTGTGATCTCGACTCGCGCTGGAGCGGGTGGGGGATGTCAACCAGATTGCAACCTTGTCATCAAATCACATATTTCGATTTTCCCGACGCAGCCGAGCGTCCGCGAGCGTAGGTTTTGAAGCGTAGGAAATCCGCAACAGCAGGACCCTACGCTTGTATAATTCATGTACCATTGGACAGATGGAAAAATTGATACCCAACTTTGAGAATTCCAAGGCGCTAATGATTAAGGGAAGAGTATGGTAGCACTGTGTACAGTAATGCACTATTACATATCGAGTTTGGTAACGAATGTCTAGGCACATCGTCTAAGTCGAAGAAAGGATAATACGGACTTAATCATTCACGTTTAGAATACGTAAAATAGTTATTTGAATCAACGAAATATCGGGACATGCAGTCTTCACTTCAACTCCATCCCTCATACTTTAGTGTATATAATTACAGTGTTCCTCTACGGTCTGTCCAACCACCGCTAATCGAGCGCAGTCTTGCCCAGGTAGTTGGCAGGTGGGGCACACAGGGACAGAACAATAGCCTCGTATAACGGCGGCGAGCGATATTATACTTCCATTTGGCAAAGAATGCCTTAACTACCCCCGCCTGGCCATCGTTACAGTCTAAGGTATGCATAGTAGCCTTTAGCAAAATACTGTACAATGTAATGATAGAAGATTTTCGTACTGTCCCAAATTCTTCCACTCGCAATAACCCGGCAAGAACCGGAACCTTCTAAAACTAGTTTCTTGCATTCGAGCCCAGGTTAATTCTATGTAGTAATAGAAAGCAGCGGTTAAATTCGTATGGAAACCAACTCCTTAAGTTAAATGCCTTTAGTAGGAGAGCCCTGATCAATAATGTGTAGCAGGGATAACATCACCATGATTGTTCAAGATGGAAGACATAGTTTATTTATAACACTCGCTCACAATAACACCTATATTAATACCCATATTGTGGAATGGTACGTCAAAATTCCCCTCCTTCTCAACTTTCGATTGATCTTTTTTTTACATGAAATACAACGGAATATTCGACTTGTCCCAACGAAGCCACGCTCCGGTCCGAAAGCACAGCATGTATGACTCGTGAGAACGTCTCAGCCCCACATCCCCTTGCCACTTGTTTATATATTGAACCCGGCCATAGAGAGATCTATCAGCTTGGGAGTGTGCTCGACAGAGCGATCTATCTCTCCGGCGTATTCGCTCTACCCTTATTCGCATTCCGCATGTCGGCTAGGAATCGATCGTACTCTTCGACGCGCCCCAGTGAAGAAACAGACCGAGGACCGTATGGAACTAGTAGCCTGTTTCGAGGCCGATATATTGAGGGTTGAGCAGCAGAATTCGAAGTCGGAGTGTTGAGGGTATAGATGGCAGGTCTCGGGGAGCTTCGTATATGGCCGTTAATGAGAGGTGCTTCGAGGCCTAGAAACAGCTCTTCCTTGGGGCGTAACTCCAGAGGTATTCTCTAAGACAAGAGCGTTCCTAGAAGAGTTGAGCAAGCGATCACGTCCAAGGTACGCCTCGCTGAGACGGTGGAGCAAGAGTTCGTTTCCGCGTTCCTGTCTGAGGAGCTCTTCCCTCAAACGTTCATACGAAGGAGGTTGATACGAAGGAGGTTGATACGAAGGAGGTTGATACGAAGGATGTTGATCCGAAAGAAGCTCATACGAAAGAAGCTCATACGAAAGAAGCTCATACGAAGGAGATTGACTCGAAGAGCCTTCATCCCTGTTCCATATAAGTTTTAATTCGACCTTGTGTCTGTTCAAATAGTAGGCTGAAATACAGACGAGCATGGCAAGGAGCAGGAGAACGAAGAGGAGAGCGAAACTTTTTGACCGAGAGTCATCCATATTAATAAAAAGCAGGAAGCTTGGAGAGAACTCTCGGAAGGCAGAAACGCGTGGAAAAGGCTGAGTCACTTAAAGACGGAATAAAAAAACAAAAACGAACGAAGAAAGGAGTCAGAAAGTGTTTTGATGTTGCCTGGGCAGTAGCTCAGGGCGTAGTTGGTTGCCTCAAATGATAGCTCACAAAGAACAGTTTACTAGCAAATCTACATACGGGCTCTCTAATCCTTTGGTTGAAGCTTTGGTAAATTACTGTCGATGGAGCTAGCCTCCCAACCAACATACGCCACCCCTTTCGCTACGGAAGCCAGCCTTTCCCCTATTCATACCGTGTACAATCAAGTGGTCACATTAGCCAACTGCATTCTGTGGCATTCTGTGGCCTCCGAATTATACAAATTGGTAAAAAACGTATTATAAAGCTGGTTGCCTTCTATAGCTTTAAATTTCGCGAATTATGAGAAAATGTAGTTTTCAAGCTCATAGTCCAGCCAATACTTAAGTTACGCAGCAAGTATATAGAAATTAGAGACCCTTGCTCTAATCTCTACCGCTCGTTGGCCACACTTTCTGGCTACGTTGGCCAATGTGGCGTATTAAGGGGGAAGGTGGAATAAGAAGTCAGAAGGGTGGCAGGGGTGGGTGTTACAAGGGCTTGGAAGAGTTTTCAAATCCAACTAATAATTATCCATATGGCCAAGGGGGCACTGGAGTTCTAGTCCTCCTATTCAGCCAGGCGGGCGAACTCCAGGCTATGAATGCGAATGGCTTCCCCTTGGCCTCGCGCTCTCGTATTGCTGTCTCGGGAGGAGACGGGAAGCCTTCGCTATCTGTAGGCTCTACCACCCGATCATATGACTATTTACAGAATCACGAATATGCTGTTCGCCAGACCTAGGGGCTGATCTAGGGGTCCAGATCTGGTCCTAGTCCCTTGGGTCCGTGACAGTGGGTGGGCTAATGCTTTCATGAAAGATTTCGTCAATTACTGTCCATAGAGCACGACAGCACACAAATGGTATGGGAAATCATACAATATTATCAACCGTAATGACAACGATATCATTCAAGTTGTTGGAACCGATGATTGTGTATGTGCTATTTTTCGTTTCTAGCTCCGCTTATCTAATCTATCCTTTGAATACTGCCCTGTCGATACCTTTCTCTAAGTTAATGACTGAGGTAATGGGGAGGAATGACATCGATGATCAGCAACTATAGCGTCGGAGATTTTTTTAAGCGGCCTTGCCGGGGAATCACATCCTCCTCCCGATGAGCACTGATTAACGAGATAACAAGAGCTTCGATAGTGCGCACTACCGAGACAAGACATATTTGACCCCAAAAGCCGCTCAACCCACGTAATAGAACCCGGTAGGTGAAGTGACGAGCAGGGTATCATCGCTGTGTTCCCGGTATTTCCTTATGGAGACGTGATCGACGCGTGGAAGCTAGTGGCGTAGGCTTAGAATATTGTTGGATGTGCCTAGGGAGACATACAGTAGTGGACACTGAATCAACTGGCCACCAAGCGAGCGAAACCGGCGGATTGATTGTGCGTTGATATCGTAGATAGATATACATTTCAGCGAGACTAACAAATGTCAAGGCAGTGAGTGACATTTGCAGAAACGAAAGGTAGGCTAATCATCCAATGGTACGGGAACGAGATGCGTGTGTGAATGTAGATTGGCGGTGAAGGCTAAAGCTTAGAGCGTATTACCTATTAATATCTCACCTTGGGCTCGGCCCTACTGGCTATAGGAGGGATGTTGGCTGCTATATTTGAAGACCCTTTCATGGCTGTGTAGTTACGTAGTGTGCATAATGTGGTGGCGCACGACAGGGCGGGTTACACCCTACCTGAGCTTACCTGAACAAAATCAAGTCACACGGTAGATGTTAATGAAATCCAAAATGTTTCCTCTGCCCCTTTTCACATGTATCGCAGAAGTCTACAATGCCAATAATATTAGTACTCAGACCGCAAAATTCTAGGTGGTTGCTTGAGTTGCTAATCTGGCTTAAGTGGGATTTCCTCTTTCAAACGACTTAACGACTCTTTCTGAACGCACTGGAATTTACCTGGGTATTGAACTATCTGGATGTGGGTATTATTCGGATGGAATGTGTGGATAGCGATTGCCGGGACCGATACGTCATCCCACAGCATCAGTTTGGTGAAATAGCAGGTATATGAGCGTTGCATTTAGCTTGGCTCACAAAGTAGGGTGGGAAGACCTCAGTATATACGATGAACAGGGCAATCATGCCCTACGTGCCCCTTGCATTTTACAGTACAGGAAATGACTCCTGGACCTACTTCACTTCTGACATAGTTAATATATGTTAGGGGAAAGGGGACGGTGACGCTGTAAACACCGGGCTATGATGATAAGCATATGGTGACGTGTGTGGTTCTCGAGTTGTAACCATTCAACATCGAGAGTTTATATAACCGGAGGGAGCGTGAAACGATCTGTACAGAAAGAGTTGGCCTATGAGATGCAATTTGGGGGGGGGTTGTGAATCAAAATAACAAATTGAACTAACGTCCTATTAATTTTCTGGGGGTATAATAAGAGTAATGGATCGACCAAGTAGTCTGCTACAAGGGGAACCAATACAGACGACGCAATAATTCCAGAGTCCCAATATGGACTCAGTAGCCTAGGAAAGGCACAAGTGACAAACTAATAGAGAAATGATGGGCATGGCGAAGGACGAATATGGGACCCCGATAGTTCGATCTATAGTTGAACTGAAACATAGCTGCAATGTTTTGTTGCAAGACAAAATTCGGGTTAATGACGACTCCATCCACACCTATAATGTAGATTGGCTTGGTGGGCCAGAACTCTATATTGCCTCCCGTTTCGTCATGACATGACATTGACATGACCGCTGAGGTACGCCCTCACAAACTTGGAATGAAATAAGCATGAAAGGGATAGTGCATATAGAAGCGAATACAGGTGGATATGGAAAGGATAGAAATATTAAATCCTGCCCCCTACGACAGAGCCTACGAAGCTGTAAAGTTGATGGGAGCTAGCTTATAATCAAAAGTGTGAAAGTAGAAAATAGCCTCTGCCTGAGTATATGCACACCCTAGGTGTGCTCAAGAGACTGACGTCATTTTTGGGCAGCCCAGATCGGATCGTGTAGACCACATGGCGATTTCATTTCATCTTCCTAAATAGGGTAAGTGCTCTTTGTCTGCCGACTGCCTTGGCATCTAAGCCTAATTTATCAGATCGAAGAGCCGTGGTAGGCCTGTCTCTTGTGAGACAATTCGGGTGATCCAAACGGCTGGAAATGGGAGGATTGATGTTTCTCCTTGCACGGGAACCATGGCTGTCCAAGTGTGTGTTTACTTGATGTTCCCGTGTTGCTGAAGACAGCAACGCCAGGCGTGGGCGTTTTTATAAGCAGATTCATGGGTTAACCTGGAAATATGATGCACGCTTACGCCCTGCTAAGGAGTAAGGTTGAAATCAATGTGGAACATGCTAGACTTTTGATGTCAACACACGAAATCTAATAAAGACGAGCAGATCTGTTAAACTGACAGTTTTTGCTGAAATGCGGCGAACTTACTTGCTTCAAGTGAAGAGTGCGTCAGAGCACCAGCTCTCGCAAAAACGTATATAGTTCATGGTTTTCTTATGATGTCACTTGCCAGGAGAGGTTGTGAAAAGCGTATGAGGCGGTTGCCTTTGTGATGTAATTCTAATAGCCAGCACACTGGCCTACGAATACGAAAGTAAACCCTCGAGGCAACTTGTAAAATCTCAACGTACTGTACTGTCCAAATCATCATCTAATTATCGGGTTTCCGGGGCTCGAGTCGTTGGGAGCTGCATGAGGTCGATCCAGAGTTGATCACAAAAGGCTTGCAATCTCGTTAGATTCGGTATGCCGTCGCCTCAAGGCTGACACATGGCGAGATGGCCAATGGGATGACATAATGCGATGACTTCAGTTGTTTCGAGAGATCTGCAGGGTCCTACCGCATCGGGACTAGACCCTGTACCCTGCATAGATGGGTCGTCCGCATGCATCTCGTCATCGTGAAGATGTCATTGGCAACAAGCGCAGCAACGGCCCCGTACCAGGCGTGGTCGAACCAATCTAGTCCCGGTCTTGCAGGTCAAGACTGCAGGAGGTGTGCATCATTTGTGGCGAAACTCGGAAGTCCCCTACTCGACTGAGGCGGCCTTGATTGGCCTGGGTATCCACTGCCTTACACCCACCGTCTCTCGGCTGGCTGTTGGTCCCTGTCCCGTCCATCTAGAAACGGCTTTGCTCGATGTCGATCTGCGCGACAATTCGTGGAGAATTGGAGCATAGCTACATACTGTGCACATTTGCGGTGGTGGTGCTGGTGGTGAAACCGTGTGTATTGTAGGTGGTTGTAGAAGTCTTGGAGACTACTTAGGTATACACGTATCTACATATGTGGGTACGTGTGGATGACCCACATCATTGGTGGGTATCGAGCATTACACCACTCCGACTGTCCTGTTTAGCGTTTCGCAGAGTGATCCCGTCGCAGCCACCTCTGAAGTCAGAGGTCTCGCAATGCTAGTCATTCTGTCTTTCTCTTATTTTCGCATATAAACAAGTCAGATCCCAGGACTGTCCCGACTCATCTTCATTCATCATCAAAAACATATTTATATTTATATCACCCGACAACCATCACATCAAAGACATTCTCATTACAAGCAGGCACCAACCTACATTCTACCTGTCACCGCTACTATTGATCGCTTGACTTCACACGTCTACAACATAGACCTCACCATTATCACAATCCGCCTGTCATCAAATGTCGTCTCGAGGAACATACGCCATCTCCATGCCTGCCAACATGTCGCCACCCCACGATCTGACCAGTTATTCCCGGTCTATGCACTCGCACACCAAGAGACAGATGGAGGCAGCCAACATTTCAACTTCGTCCCGTGAACGCGGCAGCCACTCGCAGGCCTCGCCGATGTTGTCCATGCCAAACGGCACATCGTCGAGCCCTCCAGACCCAACTCGGCGAATTAACGGTTCGCACGAGTATCACTCTTGAAGTGACCGTATCCGCCGGGTTACCTCCATAGAGGACCATCACCGAAACTCATTTACAACAAACCTATGAACAACGCGTCGCCACCTGTTGGCGGCCCTAAAGAAACGATTTACGCACACGGCGACTCCCCCCCCATAGCGAGGGCTCGGAGTTGGGTTTTGATTTTATCTGCTTTTAGCGAGGCGTCGGGGCATTCCATAATGGTATGGCGTACACGAAATCATAGCATGGATGGATTATGGGAATGGGAAACAACTCTTATGAATAGACAATGGGAAGCGTACACAACAGCGACCGCGGGAAATTTGACGGCGTATAGTCAAGTGGTTTGCAACGAAATGCATGAGAAAATAACGAATACATCTTGGGAAACAATACATCGTTTTTGTGTGTGTTGCGAACCATGATTGTACTGCCATAAGCACCTTGTGGTGCATACTTGCAACGTGACTACTTTATCCATGTCTCTGTGTTGTCAGCTGAAACATAAGCGTTTGGAAAGGGCTATTGGATGGTATAAACTTCTTGATTATGTTTGTCGAGCATAGGAATGTCTGACCACTCTTGAACCATCGCATCTTAGCGATGATATTGGACAAGGGAAGAAGCAGTCGTTTGATTTCTACATGACAGTCCTAAAAACGCCTGATCCACCACCCGCTATGCTAAATAAATGACCCACTCATGTTCTCACGAATACACATATGTAAGTGCATCAAACTAACGATGGCTTCTTCTTGATCCCTAAAAGCGCTGCGTGATCCTTCTTCTTCTTGATCACGCGCTTGAAAGATGGCGGCGGCATGTCGGTGGTTATACCGCTGCCCGCTTCTGAACTAGCTGGTACTGCTTTCGACTTTGACGTGGTTCCGTTAGATTCTTGGGGCAACGTTGAGGACGACGTGCTCGTGCTCTCTCCATCATCAATGATTTCCTGCATGATCATGTCGTCCAAATGCGTCGCGGAAAATGCGCGCTTTGCAGCTTCTGCATCTTCTCTCTCCTGGCGTTCGGCTTCCTCGTCAACAGTCGGGGCGACGCCAACCTCTAGACCGTCTCGATCTGCACGCTCCAAGCGCGCATTACGGGTTCGAATCTCGTCTAGTGCATCCGCCACGGCCATTTCGCGCTTCGCGTCGACTGTCTTAGCCTCAAGTTCCACCATGGCGTCGCGCTCCTCCTCCTCTTTCTCTAGTCTGTCCAGTCGCTCCTCATCCGTCTCCTCTCGTCCCACGCGCCACGGCTCTGTGTTGCGTTTTGCGCCCCGCTCACAGGCATAATCATTATTCTTCGGGTCTGTCTTGAAACAAATCTGAAACAGTAAGTATAGCTCTGTGGCGTTGTGCTTAGGAGAATAAATGCTGCTGGGGGTGCTAGAGAGCAGGTCCGGCGTAGGTCTAGATGTAATAGAGGAATAATGTATTTGTTTGTTCACCTACCTCAGCCGAGCATCGTGTGCACTTGATCCAGAACCGGAAGATTTGGATGCCCAGATAATTCTCGTCGGGTGGGGTCTCTTTCCGCGCGCTTCACACATAGTCAGTGAATGCTCTTGGTGCTGTTCCCCTGGGGCTTGACGCCAGATATTACTCACTTGAATTTCCGCCCTCTGTATATGTATTCACCACATTGCAGACATTTCATGGAGCTACATCACAGTCAGCATTATTATAGATAAAGAGCGGACGCCAAAATAGAGAACCTACAATGGTGCCATCAATCGGACCGTCTGAACCTTGGGGCCCGTCGCTTTTGGGTTGCGAACACTTCAATATTAAGTCAGTATATTGCCACAAAATTCCAAGTTTGCGACGAGTTCTCATAGCATATAAGGTTCACTCACCGCTGGATCGCACTGGGATCGACTATGAGATAAAGAGTTAGTAGTTTCTTTTGGGGGCATCTTAGAAAGATTTGGAACGATGAAGTGCACTTCAGATCCGACATTAGGTCGAAAATGGAGTCGCAACTTCCAAGACGGCTGAAACACCAGGTCGAGAACTACCGGCGATACTTACAATCCGGAGGGTAGTATTTGGTCCTGCGCGATGGTTAGCATATACAAAGCGCAAGGGCATGAGAGACATGGCGTACAATACTTTGCGCTCAGACATTGTGACTTAGTTCGTATTCAAGCGAAGGGCGGCAAGGCGAGGTTCTGATATAGTGTTTGAATAAGGCCGTCTCTTTTGGTTGCGGCGGCTTCCAATGTTTGGAGCGATGACTAAGAGGGGCAACACATGTGGCTTAAAATATCACGTGCCATATTCTCAGCCTCATTTTAGGTAGGTCCATTAGGTAGGCTTTGCCCCACTGCGGCTCAGCACCACATGTAGGCCCCCACGAAGGTACCTATGTAGGTACCTCTAATCGACCTAATTATGCACACCGGGAAGTACCGTGTGGGGAGGAAACTACCTAGGTAGGTATACTTTCAGTTGATGGAACGATCTACGTCAATGCCTTCTAAAGCCATCTACCGTCCAAGCTCCATATCAGCATGCGTTTCCGCCATAAACTAGGTCTAAGTTGGAAACTTGTATTGCGAATCATGGGTTTGTAAGGAGTGACCCCTGCCACTCGTTCCAGCCTAGTTTATGTGGAGGATCTAGGTACTATATCATCATCAAACCATCGCCACATTACTTCATATTCGGGCCATATTAAATTGGCATCTCGATGAGATAGATAACATGAATCGTCTGCACGACCCCACTAAAGACGTGAATTGTGTCATTAGAGTCCTCCGATTCCTACTTCAAGCATCTCTGCCAGTATATCCCACTTGCTTGCCGCTTTGCTACTACTAGCTCTTGCAACTCCTCTTAAGCCGCCACATATGAACTTCAAGTGCCGATCGAGAGCGGACCGGGTTTCGCCCAGTACTTGACCGTAGGGGGTTTCTGTGTCTTGCACGGTTGCACCCTTGTCTTGCTCGTCAAGCAATGATTCGTCTTCCTCCTCGCTGGTCTTGACGTACCGGTTGGGTCCCTTTTCCTTAGGCGAGGACATAACTGACGGCTGGGAGAATTCTTGCGATTCGTCTACTTTTCTCTCTCGTTCGGTTTGGCGAGAATCTCGTAGCTTAATCGCTAGATCAAAAATATCTAGGATACCTTGACGAATGGGATCTAGTTTGCCTCCGAGGCAAGCCTCATCTATCATTTGTTTGGTGAAGGTAGAGTGTGACGTCAGCATCTGGTCTATATCTTCTGCCTGTCTCATCTGCTCCCGGAAGCTCCCAACTAATGGGCCAAGCACGAGAGTGCTGAGGTAAGATTGAAGAGTATTGCAGAACCAGAGCAACTTGGAACGAAGACCATAAAATATTTCTTGTTCAACTGTATAAGCCGAGCCGTCCGAGAGGATACGGTGCCTAGTTAGCACTTTACTAGCCCTTCGCAGTTGGAGAAGAAACGTAAAAACAAATTGGTAATGGTCTAGACTCTCGTCTGTGATTACGATCCGTGTTAGCCAAGGTAGTCGATATGTGATGCGGATCGATGGCAACCCTTCTCGAACAGTTCGCCGAACATTCTTAACATCAGAGGCCGAATTACTCCGTGACGTGCTGACATTAAGGCGATGTGATTCAATGAGCCCGTCAAAAGCCTCGCGAGCCATCTCAGTAAGATTAAACCGGTCGTGCCAGTCCACATTCAAAAGATCGATGTTGTTGAACACGGCGTTAACGAACTGCTCGGATCGCGACCCATCAGCCATCAAATAGATGTGTTGGAGCTTGTCCAAATCCGACCAGAAATTGTAGGTCTGGAACAATGTCTGTTTAAGAGTCGTGGAAGCTGCATGGTGCTTGCATTGCATCCACTGATCAAACATGTCTTTGAATATCTCCGAGAAGGGTACAAGGTCCGATACCGCACTCATGTCTACTTGGGTAGCATGTTCTGGTTCTTCTTGTATTGGCCAATGCTTCCCCAGAAGTTTAAGGATCACGATGCTCTTGCCAGTCGTAAAAATTTTGGACGCTGCCGGTTGAAGAAACCGTGGCGCAAATAATGATCCTTGAGAAGTCCTTTTTAGCTTGAATTGATCAACCCAAATCTGAGACCGTGGTACATCAAGTGGCGAGCGGGAAACGAAGAAGGTTTTATCGTTATCTACAAGTTCACCGCTTTGCATCCAGCGACGAATTGGTTGGAGATATACTGCAAAACATTCGAAGAAGAGTTGGCTAGTGAAGCGGTAAGCGCTCTCGTCACCTTCTAACTGCAGTGCCTGAGCAGAGTCGAATAGCAACTCTAGAAAATGAAACGGCTCAGAGTTCTTCGACTGCTCTAGTTGTTCTATAGTTTCCGCAAGAGATTTTAAGGGATGAAGATGTGGATCAAGGTCATTCATGAGCCTCATGATGCTGGCGACCAAATCTTGGTTGGTACTGGTATAATCTGCTTGCATACTGGCTATAGTATTGTCGAATGATCCTAGGCGACTCTGTATAGCCGCTTGAAAAACTTGTAAAAGGGGTATATCCTGTTGTTGTTTGACGTACTGGCGTAAAATGGATAATCTCCGTTCAGCGTTATTAGCGGAAACGAGAAGTGATCTGAAGATTTGCCCGGAGGCGTGTGTGAGTTGAATATCGGGCAAAGGTTTCCCTTGACGATCAAATAATCCATTCTCAAGGCCACCTAGCATAAAAAATATTTCTCGAATCGCTTGAATTTCTGTGATGAGAACCTTCTGAGACCGGATGGTTGAGTTTACGACTGGTTTTTGACGTCTCCAAGCTTGACTCTTGTAAATCTCGTTGAGGTTCAACGGGCTCTGTAAGCTCTCAATATAATCTGCAGGCCGTTTACGATAGCGGGCTTCGACGCTGGATAATGATGTATCCTCCGAGCGCGCCGACTCATCGGTCTCATAGTCAACGTAGTTATCGTCAGAGCTGTATCCGCCAAAGTCGGCATACCGCCAGAGTTGGCCGTCCTCGCCCCATCCGTCTTCCTTGGCAATATCGCTCCATTTCAGCCCTGGCTCGGGATTCTCGTCTGGTTTCCTCAGCAGTGAGAGATCATCAAGACTTGATTTTTGAACCGGCTGATCTGCTAGTTTTAACAACAAGTCGAGTACATCGGGCATCCATTTGGTTGAGCATAGTGCAAGGGCATCTAGGCGATCCCTTAAAGCATCGGCAAGACCATCACGATTGAGAACACGGAATCTTTCCTCATAGCCGTCAAGGGCGGAATATACTTCAAATTGGTTGGTCCGGAGAAAGCTGTGTTGACGAAGATTCCGTAGACTTGATTCTCTCAATGCGTCAAAACGGGCGTGATTGGTCTAGGAATCACTTGCTGTCCTTAGTGAGATGTCTTCTAGCAGAGCTTGGGTGAAACTGACTTGGGTTGTTGTGGAGGTGATGACTTCGATCAACTCATTTGTTAAGCTGCCTAGCTGAGCAGAAAAAGCCATTTTCACGGTCCTATTTGCCCATTGTAGTTCAAGGTGGAATTAGACGGATTCAGAGGTATCTGCGATATTGGATCTCGTTGAATGGGGGGGGTGAAATACCCAGGTACCCGCTCAACTCTTACACTGTGCTGCTACACGCATGAGCGCGGGAGATGCTTGATTGATTTGGAACACGCGTCAAGGTGGGCGCGTCTTGCAGTGGCGTAAGCACAGATAAAGTCTCACGGGTATGTTAACTCGAACTTTGACTGTATTTCTGCATTATATTTTTATATACTGTGCAGAAGGTACCTAGTACTAACGAGTACGTTAGGTCAGGGTTGGTAATTCTCATACTAATTAGTATTTTTAGTATCTCACTTTTTCTTTAATAACTTTTTAATTAAACAAGATAGAAATTTGAAAAAATTATCGTTTTATAGCTCTTTTTTTAACTAATTTAAAGATAAATTTTTTATATTTTTAAAGTGGGTCCTGGATAAATAATCACGGATTAGTACAAATTAGTATAAAAAAATATTTTTATACTAAAATTTTATACTAATGTGATTATAAAGCTAAGTTTAAGTTCGATTTTTATAAAAATTATATATTTAGAATCGTTATAACAAAAGCTATAAAATAACATTAATTATATATTTTTAGCTTTATTAGTTAAAGAGTTATTTAAAGAAGTGTGTGTACTAAATATCATACTAAAATACTAATTAGTATGAGAATTACCAACCCTGCGTTAGGTACCTATACGTAGGTAGACAGTAAGTATAGTACTTAGGTAAATAGGTAATGATACAACACGCACGGTGCACGGGCATGTAGCACCCATATGCAGGTGCACTGTATACACGGTACCTAGCCCCCCTTTCTGGGGCATCCCGTGCTGATTGGCAATCTATGTCCAGGTACCCAAGGTTTGGTAGGCATTAGATCGCAAAGGATATTTCAACTGTACACATTTACACCTCTGTCACCTTTCCTATCGCATTCTAGTCTATGCGATACGTCCGGCCTTACATGTGTCTACCACGGTAGCTCTGCTTACCTCCGTCTTTTAGAGTTTTGCTTCTACTGTACAGCTGCGAATTCTATCCCCGGATTACTGTTTCAATTATTTTGGGCCGTCCCGTCTCCCTCTCAACCACATATCCGAATTCATGTGTATGAGATTATAACACATTACAATGGCCATAGCGAGGCCAGTTCGCGCTCTAGCGCTTGCCGTCATTTTCATCCTCATTTTTTGCTTCTACAACATATTTCGGCCCAGCACTGGTGCTCTCGACCCCTCGAGTCTCAAAACCAAAGCCGACTTCCAAGGCACGATCGAGAGAGATCCCAATCTAGATCGTGAGCAATCCTAGTCTATGAATATGTCTTGCTTATGCCCTAACCGATAAATTACACAGCTACGGGCGAGCCCCCGGGGAATCTAGTACGCACCTCCGATGCCTATGCGCCAGGCAAAGCCGGTACCGCTCGAATCCCCGCGACCCTCCTAGCACTGGTCCGTAATGAAGAGCTCGCGGGGATGTTGCAGTCGATGGACGATTTGGAGCGGACATGGAACCACAAGTTCAACTACCCGTGGACCTTCTTCAACGACGTCCCCTTTACCGCCGAATTCAAACGCAAGACAAGTGCGGCGACAAAGGCGGAATGTAGATATGGTACGCCACCGCCTATGCGAAAAGAGGGTCAAGTACTGACACAGCTTGATAGAGGTGATTCCGAAAGAACATTGGCAGAAGCCGTCATGGATCAACGATGATCTATACGCCGAATCCGTCAAGATCCTCGAAGAGAACGACATCCAATACGCGAGCATGCTTTCATACCACCAAATGTGTCGATGGAACAGTGGCCTCTTTTACAAGCACCCTGCTCTCGCCGACATACAGTACTACTGGCGAGTTGAGCCCAAAGTGCACTTCTTCTGCGACGTCGACTATGATGTCTTCCGTTACATGCAGGACTACAACAAAACGTACGGGTTCACCATCACCTTGTATGATGCGCCACAATCAATTCCAACCCTCTGGCCTGAGACAACCAAGTTCGTTGCGGAGCATCCCGAGTATCTTCATCCGAACCGCGCAGAGGGCTGGCTGACCGATAGAACACGCCGGCCTGTTCATAATGAGATGGCCAACGGGTACTCCACCTGCCATTTTTGGACAAACTTCGAAATCGCGGACATGAATTTCTGGCGAAGCCAAGTCTACGAAGATTATTTCAATCATCTAGATCGAGCGGGCGGCTTCTTCTATGAACGTTGGGGCGACGCGCCGGTACATAGTATCGCTCTAGGTCTTTTTGAAGACAAGAATAAGATTCACTGGTAAGTCGAGATGGGTTCCAGAATTTGACAACGCTAATCAACGAGCAAAACAGGTTCCGAGATATTGGTTACCAGCATATTCCATTCTTCAACTGCCCCAACTCACCCAAATGCAGAGGCTGTGTGACCGGGCGGTTAACAGACGGCGAGAAGTGGTTGAACAAGGAAGACTGCCGGCCAAACTGGTTCAAATATGCGCACATGGATTGATGTTTTGTACATTAGGATACTTTCAACTTATTCCGTAGTGCACCAAGAGCTAGGCAGTCATGTAATTGGACGTGTGTGTGGTGGGTTAACACTGGTATGTTTTGGCGCATAGAAAGGGGCGTTCGGGTAAGAAGCCAAGGCATGATGACATTAATTACTTGTACATATCTGCCTGGTGAACGATTTACGTTATGTCAAACCAAGTTTCGAATAACACGCCGAGATCTTCACCTCGTGGTCAAGGTGATAATGCTAGCATATTATCAATTATAGCCGTATATGGTCACAACACCAGAGGTCCCACTGACACAGAACTGGTCTCCAAACCCGCTCTCTCGCCAGGCCAGACAACTAATGACATTGGTGCGTTCCTTCTCCTTGCCATCCTTACCAACAACTTTCTTAGGTTCCAGTCCAGGGGGGCCCCAGGGGACCCGTACCGTAGCCTTCAGCTCGCCCGTCATTACATCCCATGCCAAAATCCTGCCTTCGGTGCCCTGGCTCGGCGTCCCCGTCATCTCGTCACCGGCAAGGACGTATTGCTCCTTGCCCCCTAATATCGACTGCACGCGAAGATCTGTATTCCGCCACCCGGAATCCCCGTACGTCTTCAGACAGCCGCCCGTCTCGCGGTCCATGAGTCTCAGTTTGCTGTCCAGTCCACTAACCAACACGGCCTTTCCGTCTCTCGTCAGACACAAGCTCGTCACGCTCGGACCCACGACATCCGTGACGCAGCGTCCGAGACGCACATCGTACGTGCGAACGCGGCCGTCGACGCTCCCGGCCACAATCTCAGGGCCGTGCGCTACGATGGCCGAGACGGCATCCTTCGCCTCGTTGAGGACCTGCACCGGCTTCGGGGCGCCGCTGCGCACGTCCCAGATGCGCACGCTGGCGTCCAGCCCGCCGCTGATGACGAGGGAGTCGTCCTCGCCCGCGAAGCAGACGCTGTTGACCCGCGCGCTGTGGCCGTGGGAGCTCCCGCCCCCGAAGCGGCGGAGGGTCTGCGCGCTGGCCACGTCCCAGAGGAACACGGAGCGGTCGCCGCCCGCGGACGCAAAGCGCGCGTTGTCGGCTGACACGCTCAGCGAGAGCACCTCGTAGCCGTGTGCCGAGTACGTCTGGATCAGCCGGCCCTCGGGCACCACCACTGGACTGCTCGTGCTCTTCTTAGAGAGGTGAGAGGAGGATGCGTGATTGCCTGTGCTGGGCTGTGGGTTGTAGAGCCTGATTGAGCGGTCGGAAGACCCCGCTAATACGTATGTCCCAGGCGATGCCGAATATGCAAGCGCGTGAACAGGGCCTGTGAAATCATTATTAGCATCATATACTATACATGCACCCTTGAGGACCGAGTTGTGAGGAAAGGGTTTCTCACCGCTTGAGCCCAAAAGGTGTGCTATGGGCCTGTCAGGAAAAGCCATCTTTTAGGCACGTCGCTGATCTCCATGACATGGCACCTCTAGAGATCTCATACGTGCTTGACTTCGGCGAGATGGGCGAGCTTGAACCTGATGACAGTTATTTGAATTTAGTGCATATGTTCATGGTGTTTTGGTGAGGTTTTACGAACCAAGAAGGATGCACTGTACGATGAACTATTTACACCATCTGGACTAGCCTAACCTACCTAGTCCACTAAGGAGGCAGGGTCAGGGTGCGAGGTGCCGTGGATCCTGCCGTGGAATATCGATCTCATAGGTTACTGAGCTTGGCAGGATGGTACCCAAAGTTGGGCCCGGTGGAACGGTACTTATGGGGCAAGCACCAAAGAAAATAAGCGCTATCTAGAGGATGAAGACCAATTTCTGTAGCGATTGCTTTTTTGTCCAACCACAAAACAACAAATGTTTAATTATTGGCATTATCGTGGTAACTATTACAGGGGAGCCAGGATCTAACTCCTATTGAGCTGGTGAGCTGGGCAGCAGTTGGGGGTTCCTTGTCTGCTGCGGCTGCGAGTGGGACGCAGGACCGGAAATAATTAGCCCACCTTCGTCCACCACGGAGTAATCCGTAGGTACCTAGGTATTCAGTAAAAATCAAAGCAGGGGCTAATTATTACTTATACCTTCCGCTCAACTTAAGTGTTACTTGGGCTACTGGCTTAAGAAATGTATTTTTCAAGAGTTTGTGTAGTTTGAAGGCTATAGGAGGCTTTAGAATGCAACTAGTTTCAAACGGACGTGTTCTACAAATTCGTAAAAACCAAGAGGCTATAGGAAGTACTCAGCCAATATAGCTGAAGTATATAGGTAGTATATAAGCGGTAACATCTCTAGCCAAGAGGGTGGCGGATATAGGTGGGCTAAAATAATCCTTTTCCAGATATGTACAGGGCCCCTGCTTGTTATTTGTTAATAACAAAAGAACCAACGATGCTAGAATGCCACGGCCTTTAGCTGGATCGGGTGCCCGCAGCGTTCTGTTTGTTTTATTTTTGCTTCGTGCAGCTGAATCTAGCCTCCACTGCTACATTACCTAGCTGTGATTGCAGTGTAATCATGTTGGTATCATGCATTCTTCAGTGGGTGGCTGATTAGGTAGCAGTGGACCCAGGTGTGACCGGAAGCCATCGAGCCCGTTAGCTGCAGCTCAATTCATCGGCTCATCTGGCAGCGAAGTAATCAAGCTACCACGACCCTGCCAGTGAAGATGTTGCTTTTAACTCGCGACGGGCCCCTCTCCCGTGTCGAGTCTTGTTCTACGACCAGGCATCTCAATCCGACGTCACATCTCACCGGGATATTTCACCGGAGTCCTTTTTACACTCACTTACAGTAGATAACAGCCATGGGCTATCTACGTTGTTGTCTTGGCCAACGCAAACCCGCCAAACACTCACAAGATAAAGTCAACGCCAGCCCTTCGAGACCGTCGGACACACCGAGCCTTTCTCAACAAGTATCTGGCGGAGATATCAAGGCACTGACAGATCTACGCCAAAAATGCGAGGAGAACACTTTATCCACAGCAGAGGCACGAGCTCTCCTTAGTGCATCCGGAAAGTTTAATGAGCCCTTAACAGGCCGTGAGATAGAGGAGCTACATCGAATTCTATCACCGCCTCCTTCGGCCGCGAAGCCGGGGACGTCATCGTCGACGACCGCGATGTCAAGATCACTACGTACACCGACGAATGAGATGCTGCCGGATATGCAGGCACAAAGTGATCTATTCTGCCTACCTGCCGAGGTCAGAGCTCAAATATGGCGATACGCTATTGGAGGACGCAAAATATATCTAGCAGTGAAGAAGGGAAAGCTAGTCCAGCAGAGTAACATTCAACGTCCATATTGGCGAGGGGTTAGGGGCCTCTTGAGTATACCGCTACTGTGTCGGCAATCGTAAGTTGAATCTCATACCTTTTGTCCCCTGTGATATCTTCAAAGATTATAACTGCTAATAAAATGCATCTCTTGTGCGGGTAGATATCTGGAGTCGATTAACCTCCTGTACGCCGAAAACACGTTTGGGTTTGGGTTCGGATCAACCGGCAGCGGCAGCGACTTCTTCACGCAAGCCGATACGCTGCTGCTACCCCAATGCGTTGCCGCTATGACCAGCCTTGAGATTGGGTTTCACCTCAGCGGCGGCTACTCGCAATACTACGATAGCCATCCGCAGGCGTGGGACATCTCACTTGAGATCGTGGCTCCAGAACCCCTATGCAATTGGAATTCTGTATTCAAAGCATTGGTGGGCATGAAGCAACTTAGAAGTCTCGTTGTCGTCGTTTGGGCATCTGGCGACAGGCGGCATGAGTTTATGGCGCGGGAGCCGGAACTCATGGATATCCCCATGAGGATGACCGGACTCAAGAAGTTTGACGTCTGGCTCCCTTGGGAAGACGAGGATGAGGGAGCGCATTTACACCATGTCGAACAAGGATCAAGGCCCTATGTTGTGAGGAGGAATTTTGAGGAAAGGCAGAGATTTGGAGTAAGTGTACCTAATTGGAGGGGGTAGGTGGGAGTGAATCTACAGCTAGGTCGTGTATAGTGGTGTTTCTCGATCATGTTGTTTAATGGGCGCAGCGCAGCGCAGCAACTGGCTTTTGATATTGGATACGCAATACTGTTAGCGTATCTAGTATCTGTGACGTTGTGGTTTTAATGAAGCATCCATCCATGGATCCTGGCGCTCCAGCTGGGCAATCCAGAATGCTTATGTGCATATCTTATCGCACCGCCCATCGCGAGCTCCAATCAAAGCAACAGCGCATTTCCCCCGTGGCGCTAGCGCTAGAACATCGCTAATATTAGGTATTTACCGCTGTAGCGCGCTTCATCTTCATCATCTCAGAAATTTTAACTTTTTTTTCACGCCAACTCAACAGCTACATCAGCAGCTACACTTGCTTTGAAGCGTTACTGTTTCTGCCATGCTCCAATTGGGCCGCCGTAGACTCTGTCGTCTCCCCAGTTCTTATGTCTGCGTCTCATGCTTCGCATCGTCCTATTCGCCGTCCATCACCGTCCAACGACGTAGCGTTGCTCGTCATCATGCTCGACCTCTCAGCACCACAGCCCCATGTCGGGAAGCTACCGCGCCCGGCGCCTCGAGTGCAGCGGCCGATATAAAGGCGGAGACAGCCGAGCCGTCCCCCGAGCCGTCGCCCCCAAAAAGGAAGAAAAAGAAGAAGGCGCCCAGCGAGAAGGGTTCGCGGGCAGCTCTCGCAGAGCCCAAAGAACCACTGGAAACCGATGCCGAGCGCCAGTTGAAAGTGCTTCAGGGTGCCCTGTCGGCACTGAAGAATGTTCTCACTACACGAGGCGTCGACGTCAGTCAGATACCGACCTCAACCCCCAATACGTCGACGCCGACTGGAACCCCTCCTGAAGAGACTGTGGCGAGAGCCGAGTCCAAACCCAAGCCCAAGTCTAAGCCCAAAGCGAAGTCGAGACCGGAGAAGGGGCAAGACAAGCGCCCTAAGACTGCTACTACGCCAGGTGCCTCGTTCAAAAAGGTCAAGAATGCCAAGGTTGAGTCGCAGGTGAGCCCGAAAAGACGCGCCAGCAAAGCTCGTGCGTCTGCCAAACCGAGGCCTCTGTCCGAATCAAAGTCTCAAAGCCCGACCAAGTCGTCAAAAGGCATGTCACCGGCTGCCCGCAGTGCTTTGGCGAAGCAGATGAAACTATTAGAACAATCAGATATAAAATCAGGAGAGGCGAAGCCTGCGAACCTGGGTGTACCGTTTTCGGAGATGGCAAAGCGATTCGCGGGCGAGAGTCCCTCGTCGACCAAGTCGGCATCTGCCCCTCGTAAACCACCCGTTGGTGTCAATCCCCGCAAATTGTCACTGGTCCCAATCCCGACTTCCCAGCCAGATGTTCCGTCGCTTTCATATGGCTTAGAAAGGGTTATTTTCAATCCTGGGATTTACCACCTTCAAGACCCACGTTCCCGAGTCTACAACTTTGATCCTTACCTTTCAGAAATCATGCCTGTCGACGAGTTTGACTTCAATGCTTTGAAGCAGTACGTAACGTCGTCGAAAGATACGACACTCATCTCGATTGCAAAAGAGCATCAAAAGAAGTACACGGGATCAACATCCAGCATGACCTCCATGCTTGCCCACTTTCACTTCCTCCTCTCAGCATGGCGCAATATAAATGTGTCCATGTTATCCAGAAGCTTTTCACCTGATTCAATGCAGTACACCAGGATCATGAGAGCACCTGCGGCTGTATTTCTGCACTGGAAAGATGGTACATATGCGATCGATGCCGACAAAGAGTTCGACACCGCCAACATTCTTAGTATGCTAGGTAAATCTATGGAGAAGCTTTTGACGCTTTCCAAGGATGAATACGAGAGGTATAGACATGGAAATTCGGATCAAATCACAGAAGAAGAGCGGAATGCAGAGGAAGCGTTCCACTACACGGGTTTCCAGGATTTTATGATGCGATCACAGCTTGATGCTTACGATTCAAGGGTGCCAGGGACAGGCATGTTTGACCTCAAGACTCGTGCCGTCATCTCTATTCGCATGGATGCGAAGGGCTATCAGAAAGGTCTCGGCTACGAAATTCGAGAGCGATTTGGCCAGTGGGAGTCCTTCGAACGAGAGTACTATGATATGATCCGATCTGCGTTTTTGAAATACTCACTTCAGGTTCGTATGGGTCGAATGGACGGCATATTTGTTGCATTTCACAATACCCAGCGCATTTTCGGGTTCCAATACATACCCCTCAGTGAAATGGATTTGGCCCTGCATGGAACCGATTCTACGCTACTGGGCGATTCCGAGTTCAAGCTCAGCTTAAAGCTGCTAAATGAGCTCCTCAACCGTGCCACTAAAAAATGGCCTGAGCAATCCTTGCGACTACACTTTGAAACAAGGACGTCCACGGGAGCGCCATTCATGTATGTCTTCGCCAAACCTACCACCCCTGATGAGATAGCAGCGGTGCAAAATGCTGGAAAGGCTTCTGTCGAGGCTTTCGAGAAAGACATCCTCGGCCTCGTCAAACGTGCCGCTGAGGACGATATAGAATCCACAACTGAGGCTGATGACATCAACAATGAGGAGCTTGATCAAGCTGTCCCCTCACTTACTGAGGAACTAGATAGTTTCACCGCTTGGCAGGAAGCTCGGCAAATGGTTGAAGAGGCAATGGATGACGACGAGCTAGGGGTCGGACTAGTAAGAGAAGCTATTGGAGACGCACTGGAGCAAAGCGGTATTCTTCGTGCCCGATCCCTAGCGGAGTCGCGTGAATACGTCAACGCCCTCCTTGGAGCTCTTACAGGACGCGCGCCATCTAGTCAAGCAGACGCGGCCGCTGTTGATCTAAACGAGGAAGCAAATGTTGACGAAGATGAGCTCGAAGAACAAGTTACTGCGCAAACAGAAGAAGTGCCAGATCAGACTCCTCCCAGTACGCCACTGCACTCAGAAGTCGACCGCCCCTCAGCCTTAGATCAAGGGGTTCAGACAGAAGAAGGCCTCGAGGGTGTACGTCCAGGGCAGAAGAATGTTGAAGACTCAGCACCTACCCCACCTACAGAGGACGCTCGCGAGACCCAATCATGTAGTTCTCAGACAGCGTCCACCGAAAATGTTCCAGAAGAGCGCTTAATTCCGACTAATGGGCACATTGACAATACAACGACAGCTGGCTCCCTAGTTAACGAACCGAGGGAAGTAGAGGAAGAATTCGAGGAGGAGGATGACTGTGAGGAAGCAAGCGAAGCTGAGCTTGAGAATGATATCGAGGCAAAGGAATCTAGTGAAGACGGAGCATCTTCAAGCTTAGAGCCACTGAAGAGTCTTATTATGCGTATGGCCCGAAGGATCGACGAAAGCCCTGTTTCTGTTATGGATGTGAACAGTTCTATGGATGATGCATCCAAACTAAAGGAATTCGAACGCATTCTTGGACGACTGATTTCTCAATCCAGGATGGAGAAGCCTGAGAGGGAAAGCGGCGATGACATGTCAGATGAAGATCAACGTTCCGAATCCGTCCCCCCTGATGGTGCCCCGGCCGATAACTCTAAGTCGAGTGAGATAGCCTCTACTCCAGACGAAATAACACAGCCAGCTGTCGACAAAGAGCCTCAACCTGACCAGAAGACCGAAGAATCTGAGCTCCTTGCACTGACTTTGACCGTCAAGAGCAAAGTAAACGGTGCTTATGTGGATCGGCCCAGTAAACTTAGGGATCAAGACAACTGGAACATCGAATATGAAATTCAAGAAATGGAGCAGCCGCGTGCCCAGAGAATCTACGAACAAATCAAAGAACGACGCCGCAAGGCCCTCTATGACACCGGGGATAAAGACACCGAATGGTACAAGATGTTCCAGGGGCAACTTGAGAAGCTTACCCAAAAAGGTCGAGCGTTCAGAGAAAAGGAGTCGCAGGTTTCAGAAGGCCGGCCCATGTACATGGTGGGTGCTAACGAGCCACTTCAGTGGGGAGACGTCTTTCGTAGGCAACCAAAGAATTTGGAGGCTTCTGACGAGGGGCCCAACGACCAGCAGAAGGAAGACTAAATAACTGAATTGAAGGGAATTTTTAATGCAGTGGCTAAAGAGCCACGTTTGTTCCGGGTCTGGTGAAAGGAGGGTGGCAAGGAAGGCAGCTCTGGGCATAAGGATGATTAATCCTCTCTCCTCATCCAAGCGTAGGACACGCGAGGTGTTCTTGAATACACACGAATACAGGCGGTGTATTGGTACTACACGTGTTCGACGGGAGTAAGTCTACACTTGTAATATTATGATGATGTAAAACGTACATAAGGACTATTTGGAAGGTTCATATTGTACGGTATACAAAAAGGATGGGCTGTACCTAGCTCTAGTAATATGTATTATAGAATCACGATACCACTTATCACATGTACACACCCCTCCCAAATTCAACTAATAGAATCTCCAAGAATATTAGCGTTCTCCTTGGAATGGCTGGCATTTAATACATTTTACTCTGCATGAGCTTCATACTAAGTTCCACCGTCGTTACCGAAACATGTATAGTACCGGTGCGAAAGCTAAGAAGACAATACAAATATTCTTTTTATGTAAAGAAAGTGACAAGAATTTGTCGATACTAACGGCCCATGTAGATGTGTATTGTTCTAGGAACAGTACATTTTGACTTTTATACTAATTTAGCACTATGGCTGTTTCTGAACTTTCTCGGACGTTTCTAGCAGCACAAATCTTGTCTTGCGAAACATCAGTCACGAGCTGCATGAAAAAAACAGATACAGATTAGTTTAACATCGAAGGTGAATTAGCTATGTACAGCAGGAATCTGCCTGAATATTTCATACCATAATGGTCGTTTCAGGGAGCAGGGAGGCTCAGCTTCTCATTGATGGGACACATGGGCTAGATGTAGGCAACGCAAGTAAACTTTCACAGATTTGCAAGAGGTGCCGTCAAACCATCTATCGCGGAGACACCATCATCAGCATCATCATCAGCATCACCGGGCCGCGCAAGCTCCACCACCAGATTCAGCCTAAGCTCAAGAGACGATGGTTCTCCGTGTTCGCGGCCCTCATACCCTTCACTAATGAAGACGAAGCGTCTCACGAAGGCGTGTCCCAGCTCTTCCGCGCGATGATGCAGCAAGGCAAGGACGCCGCGCGTGAAGGGGTCCTCGAGAAGGAGACTCCGGAGCGTGGGGTTGTCGTTTAGATCAACGTCCGGGCGAACTTCGACCTCCCCTCTCGACAGTATGTCCCTGCCCGCGAGCCGGAAGACTTTCGTAAACGTCGACCGCGAGCCCTCGTGCAAGATATTCGCGACTCCTAGCCAACGTAGTTTCGCCATTGATGCAGGGGAGCATGCGGAAACGCAGTTATCCGCTACCATGTCCCTGTAACGCATGGCTGTGAGCCGTTGCGACAAGGCTTCTGGGTCGACAGTTAGCTGTACGCAGAAGGTCACGTAGGCGTGGTGCGAGGAAGAGACTGCGTACCCGTTTAGGAGTTTTCGGCTCTGTGAGCCTCGCGGCAATGTGATCTTGCAGCTGCTCCATTCCGGAATTGAGGGAGTGAATGAACGTGAGGAAGACTCGTTGAGACTGGCATAAACGAGGTATGGATCTATGAATGATGTGTCCTTGGGCTCCCAGACCGTGGACTCTCTAATCAGGCCGAAGTCTTCGACTGTACGATGCAAGGTGCTGCCGCTGTTGATATTGCTGCTTTTGGAGGCTGTCATGTTGTTTCGTTGCTTGAAATACGCAGGCTGATTTAATTTTCTGAGATTTATATATAAATGACAGTCAGTGAGTGTATTACTACCTACTAAAGTTAAGTGTCTGGGTCTTGTTGTATTCACAAGATATATATGGGATTGGAACCACCAAGTACCATATGATGTGTTTACAGAATTTTCGTCTATTCAAGAACCATGTTGACCTTGCAGGTAGTGAAACTTGACTTAAAAAAGAATTGTATCTGAGAAACAAAGAGCGTTTTGCTCCATGTTTCGAGACGATCAGCTTCAAAGGGCCAGTCATAAGCCACATATCCAGACTGGATTCCGATTCACCTATTACAGGAATCAATGGCTTGAGATAGTTCGGAGTACAAGCGGCTGGAATATCCGGATATGCTCGAACGCTCGTGCATTCGCGTTTGGTTGTTAGTAGAAGGTCTACTGATACAGACTTCAAATTGGGTTGAAACGAAACAGGTGGTAAGATATAATATTTGATTTAATTGCAAAACCATTCATATCTCGTTAGACATCATTCATACTGCGTGCCTGCATCCAAGCCGAACTTTCGCTCAAGCTATCCTACGTTGCAACGTGTCGTCCTCGCTGCTGGCCTCGCAGACCACTCATGCGCTAAGATCGTAGTAAATGCACTTTGTTGTTCTGAAATTATAGACAAAGGCATGACGGCTTCCGCCTTTCTGTTCCCACGATGCCCGCCAACCGGCCAACATGTCGTGAACATCTCGCATATACCGTCTCTCGTTCTTGTCGACCGCCTGTTCTGCTTTGCGCCAGCTTTCAGCATCTGACAGAGCAGTGCCTTGGATAAGATCGAGGACGTTATCCGATGTTTCTACAGCTGCGATTGGACCGTCTAGAAAGTTTTGGACTAAGCCCGCGGCATTACCTTGGGCCTGCTCGATAACAGTCTGGCGGTTAAATTTTTTAGACCTAGTGCCGGCCACGAGGACGCGCACTTCTTGTCCGGCATTGGGCGTAACACTAGCTCCTTGGGAAGGCGATGCTGTGCTTCCGGTTGCCTCGATCTGCTTATTTGATATTTGGAGGCGAGAGCCGCGCTCACGGACTGCAACTCTGAGCCATGGTAGAAGCTCAGTTATTGCGATTTCCACGTCCGGGACATCTTTACGATCCATTGTCCTGATTTTCAGAGTGTCATGTTTGATTATGACGATCCATGAATACGACTCGTCTCGATTTCTGGAGATGAGTTCTTCCGGTGAACGAGAATCTCGAGCGAGCTCAGCACTAATCTCGTGACTCCATAGGGTAGACACAATCTCAATACCAGTAGTTCGTAAGGTGTGCGCATCGAAGCTTGCAACGAGCACATCACACTGTATCATGTTATTGACGAGCCTTGCTCTGGTGTAGAGATATCACTTACTCGTTTAGTGCTGAAAACGCCCTGGTGTTCCTCTTCGGGTTTCTTGAGGAAAGCCTTAGCAGCAGACTTTGGTAACCTCGCTAGTTTCTCCCAGGCTAAACTGAAGCCGACTGCATGGGGTCCTTCGCCCTGACTGCCAATCTTGGGACGATGCGCCCTTATCAGACTATCATATCGACCACCAGCTGCGAAAACGTCCTTAAATTTCTTGTCGTGGAGGCACTGAAATAAGACACCTCCAGCAAAGAAATTGGCCTTGATGCTACTCAAAGGGTTTATATATATTTTGGCGTGAACGCCCAGACGTTTCGTGTATTCAATCACCCCTTTCAAATGAGCAATAGTCGCATGCAACTGTTGGTACAACGGAGTGCCTTCAAAAAGTGTCTTCAACTTCGCGAACGCCTTCGTAGGCGTATCTAGTGGACTTTTAGTATATAGAACGTATTAGAACGAGCGATTATACTTACCCCGAAAGTCGAAGCGACGTAGATCTTCAATGCTCGTAGCTGATATCCCAATCAGAGGCGATCGCAATTCAGCTCGAATCTTTTGGAACGTGAACGAATGAATATTTAACTTGGTGAGCGACTCTGCGGCTGCCTGCCTCGCGCTCAAGTCGATATTGCAATAATCGAAGATTAGCTGCAAGAGATCTGAGTGGCCTAGATGAAAGCACATAGATGATGTACTTGGGAATGTCTCGATGATCTCATCTAAGACCTTAATAACTTCGGCTTCTTTCAACGCCAAGTCTAGAGTGTCTGCCGAAGTGATATCAAAATCAACTTCCCCAATCATTTGTGGTTGGCCCCCACTGTGCCTGTCACGATAAACATGTCCGAATGTAAAAGACCGACGAGTTTCCGCAGGGTGGGATTGCTTGGCTAGCAGACGAGCATTCCCCAGCATAAGATCGAACGGAAGTTGTACTACTGTTCCATTCTGATCAAGAAGCTGCACAATATTCTGGCTGGCAAAGTAATGAGGTGAGCGCGGATAGAGGGAGCTTCTAGGAGCCTCGACCGCGCCATGTCGGCGAAATATCGACGTCAACTCCTCTTTTACTATGCCACGGTATAGTAATTCGGCAGTAGTAGGGTATGGAGCGGATATGTCCCAAGCAAAATCCTTCGTCGGCTCCAAAGGCGCGGCGAACAACGTCGAGACCACCTTCGGATAGTACGGGGAGCTGGTGCTTGTAAGGCTTGCGAGCGCTCGGCGCGTCATCTCATTCTCCATTTGAATGGGCAATTTGCCACTCCGTAAGAGCTCTATACTGGACGGACGTGCCTTGACATCGTGCGTCACAAGTGATTGCACGATGTCCGCAGGGATCGGATTGCCAGGCTGAAAATCATCAGGTAACTGACCATACTGGCCTAGTTTACCCAGTTTATCCGCTCTTTCCATGCCACTAATGGAATAATAACACATCTCGAAAAAGATGATGCCTAGAGAGTACATCTGTGTTCAAATCCAGTGAGCTCGTGAGCTTAAAAAAGAATAAAAGAGAGGCACTTACATCAACTTTAGACGTGTATGACCCACTAGCCTGTCGGCGAACTTCGGGCGCCACGTAGTAAGATGTTCCAACACTCCTTGTTAGATCATTCGATTCCACACTGGCCGAGATAGCCTTGTCTACCGCAAACTGACCAGTGGTAGCCAAGCCAAAGTCACCAATTTTGACATTGTTAACACCATCAGGCCCTAGCCCGATGAAGATATTCTCTGGCTTCAGATCCCGATGGACGATATTTAGGCCATGGATATGAACCAAGCCTTCTAGTATCTGTCGGAACAGACGCCAAATCTCTTCAGTTTCTTTCCAAAGATTGCGTTGAATTAGATCTCGAAGCGTCTGGGAAGAAGACGGGTTAGTTTAGAGGCAGGCGACACGACACAAAATATAATCTATGAACACCCCATTACTTACCCTTTTGTCACAATATTCCATGGATATATACATGACAGTCCTGAACCCTCTTTGCTCACTGCGGACCCTGACGGGGGATGGCATGCCCGCAAGCGGATCGCTGGTAGAGTCATCAATATCGGATTCGTCGTCAGAGTCATTCCCGTTGTGCCCGTTCTGATCCGGTTCGTCCTCTTCTTCGCTTCCCGAATCATCGTAGCCAAACTCGATATTTGGATGGCTTGAAGAAATGAAATCCAGCCCACCAGTGCTGGTGGCAAATTGGATATCTAAGTCTTGTGTCGCTGTACCTTTAGACCCATCAGTACCGACATAGTCGGTGGAAGTTTCACCATCAGTGTCTGAAAAATCGGGTATTTCCTCCAACCACGTATTGTAATATCTCACGACAGCAGGGTGGCTAAGTTGAGATAGTAACCGGACTTCCTTTAAAATCTCGGTAAGACTTGATTGTGAGCGTTGTGTAATCTTCTTGATAGCATATATCTGACCGTCAAGCTTCTTCCTCGCTTTGACAACCTCCCCAAAGCCTCCCTTACCCAAGCGACCTTCCTCAACAAAATCTTCCCGGTAACGGGAGGAAGCACCATACTGAGCAGTAGAGTCGCGTCTTAGTCTCAAGGGTACAGCTTGCGGTACAGAGCTTAGCGACTGCGAGCGAGGTAGAGAAGGAGGAGGCTCCTCGACCACCACTGGCGCATCAGTCGCAAGGAACTCACTCGAACTCAGCTCGAATGCTCGTGGTCTCTTCTTTGGATCTAGTTTGAAGAACCTTGCTACTAGCTCATGGCAAGAACTAGACAGAGAGATAGACTCGATAAGAGCAGTCGGGGACTGGTATTTTTGAAATACATCTAAGCCAAAAATCATCTGCAGGAATACAACACCAAAGTCCCACACATCCGACTTTTGAGTAAAGTGTGGCTTTGAGTTGCCAGCGACTTCGGGGGGTAACCAATAAGAGGATCTCGCTGAGTTCACAGAAGAGACAGACTTAGACTTGCGGCATATGGCATGCATTTCTCTCTGATATGCGACGTCAGAGAGCTTGGGCACAATGTCACCTGTAGTTTCTCGAAAGAGAAGAATATTGCTAGGATGAATACCCTGGTGAACAATCCCATGGCTATGCAGAAATCCCAATGCATTGAGAAGATCCGCAGTCCATGAGCGCACTTTGCCAACATGAAGATGACCAGCCAATTCGATAAGTTCTCCAAGGGGGCCCTTGTCGGCCAAAGGTGTCAAAATACGGGCCACCCAAGCCGCCGAGGCTGACTCATCGTCGATATGCATAGGATCGATGCGGTAGTTCAGTAGGCTGATAATGTTGCGGTGTGATATTTTTTTAACAGATTCCAGAAGATTTTCCAATGCTTGTAATTGTTTTTTGAACTGAGCGGAGTCTTTTGTTGGAGACCGCAGCTCGAATTCTTTCAAAGCAAGGCCGTGACAGTCATGGACGCCGGCTAGAGCAGGCCACACGCGGTAGGTAGTCGACATCGGACCCTCTTGTAATACAGTCTTGCCAATAACAGTATTGAAGTGAAAGACATGACCAGATAAGTCAGTAATCTCACTAGGTTGGTCAAATTCAACCCTGCTTTCTCCATAATCGGCAGCGACTTGTGGATGACTGCTAGACATAGTCAGCGGCTTCTGACGTCTCTTGGATTCCTTAGCCTTGTGTCGTTGTCGCTCGACCTCTTGTTGTAGCATGTCCTGCATTGCCCGTTCCTCCTCCCTCATGGCATCGTGTCTTTTGCGCTCTTCTTCTTGTTGTTGCTCTAAAGCTTGTCTGGCGAGTTCACTCTCGTGAGCTGCCCGCTCTTCTTCTAGAGAGGGCAACTCGAGTCCCTGGGCCTTGATTAGAGCAGCATCTTCTAGTATATCCTGCAGGCCCTGGACCAATTCATGAATCATGGGCTCAGCTTGCTGCAAAGCAACTATGGCTTTCGGTTTGGTTTCGATGAACTTCTGTAGCTTGTACAGGGTTGACTCGTTGAGTGAGGCATCATCCTTCAAGCTCAGCAGAGGCACAGATTTGGGGTAAGTGGCTGTGAGAACAACGCTCAAAGTCACAGCTATATCCTCGTTTGAGAGAGCCTTGACACGGATGTCAAACGAGGGCTCCGACTTTTTCCAGGCGGTGTTGGCGGCTTTGTGTTCAACATAGTCATCGCCGTAGATAGCTTGGAGGACCATGATTTCTTCATTTTGAGTGTTAATATAGTGTGTCTTGGGACCGGTGTCCGGGCTGGTGGGTGGCAGCCCGGGGTGGGTTGAGTCATCATGTCTCTTGTAGTTGGGCTGCTGGGGCACTTTCCACGGTCCAGGTGTCTTCCACGCCATGTTGACTTAACATCAGAGTGAGTAGGCAGTATTGGTAGTGTCCAGTCCGGGAGGAGTTGGGCGAACAGAGCAGACAATCACAGCCGAAGCTGTGCGTCTTTACTGACCTAGGGCCATTTTGCAGCAGCGACAGTAGGGTATGTTTAGGGATATTGATAGGTTAGTTGGTGACTGACTGATTTTCTCCAGTCGTGTTTGACTCAACAGCCTTCGAAGGTGGGCGGAGGAGGTGATGCAAGAGCCAACCAGAGGTACCAGTATGCAGAACAGCACCCAACTGTGGCGGCAGGCAGCGGGCACATGCAGGGGACCCCAGCCACAACCCAGCACCTAAAGTCTTAACTCTCTAGTGGTTTTAGTGCATTTTTGGGTTAATACAGGCCCACATAAATCACGGGCTGTACCGCGTTAAGTGACGACAGACCCCTCTAGAAAGTAAACAGAGAGGTGCAGTCAAGCTGATAGTTGCTGGGCAGCGTGCGTCCGAGCTACAAGTAACTTTATTTGTACACAACAATCGATTCAACTGCATCCGACTGAATCAATCAATTCCACTCTCAACACAACACAACATACCAATCGTCAATGCACGTTATATCAATCAACTGCACGGATTAAATTGGAGAAAACAGAGCAGCACAATGCTTGGTTGGGCTCTCAAAAAGGGCTTTCAAGGAGCCACAGGACTCCGTGACGCGCCTGAAGGTGGAGGTACTTCAGTCCCGCTGCCATCATCCCATTGTCCACATGCTAACAGCACGCAGGAGACACAACTCAAATCGATGGACCGGACACGCCTGCACCAGTATTTGCAGCACGCGCCATCAGAAATGCCATCTGGGGCCAACCGGCGACAACAGAAGGTCAACCTGCCGTGACGAAGCCAAACAAGACCGAACGCGTCGAACCCGCGCCGTACGCGGCTGCCGCCACGAGCGCCGTTCCCACAGACACTAGATCGCCAACCAAACTTAACAGCATACTCTTGACACCTGGGACTGGGGCTTCGCGTCGCAAACGTGTGTCCTTTGGCCGAGATGTCAAGGCTGGAAACAATATCGACTCGAGTCCTAGTTCCGCCCGTAGCGGTCGGTTGCGAAAGAAAACGACCCTACAGCAGGCACTAGAGAACTCCCGCCCAACAAAGCCGCGAGTGGAGGAGCAGGAGGACGGCACCGAAGACGAGGGAGAATGGGAGGATGAAGATATATGTTGCAATCACGATCCAACCGTGGATCTTAATGAGCCCCACTCAGAGTCGGGAAAGTACTGGAAGGCTGAATGGTCCCGATACCGCGAAGAGGCCAAGTCCGACATCGAACAACTGGTCAAGTACAAGGCAAACGCGAAGTCTTACGCTGCCAAGAAGGATATGGAGGCAAGCCGATTGAGCCAGCAACTGAAGGAGGAGCAGGCCAAGGTGGCTGAGATGGAAGCAAAGATCGCCAAAATGACTACCAAGCTTGCAGTCACAGGCAAGCACGGAACCGACGAAGACAATGCTTTGATGACAAAAGACCTCGCACAGCAAACATCCCTCGTTGCTGAGTATCGCGAACGGGTGAAGGCCTTGGAGATTCGTCTGAAGGAAGCTTCCAGCGAGTCAAGCCTCAGCCGACGTATCAACGCGTCACCCCAAACGGAGCAGAACATTCTTGAAGTTAGTCGGGAGCTCAGGAAAGCACGAACTGAGCTGAGACAACTGGACCGACTTCGCGACGAAGTCAAACGCTTGAAGTCGAACTTGGCAACATCCCGAGAGCGAGTGGCAGAGCTTGAGGCCAAGGCAGCCGCAGGAGAAACATTCGAATCAGCACAAGTTGAAAAATTGGAAAAGCAGTTACGTGAAGTCAAGGAGGAGTCGCGACAGAAGGACGCCGACATTAGAAAGCTAAAGAGGGACTACGAGTCCCTGAAGAGAGACGCCAAGTCTAGAACTGCCGAAGCCTTGCAGGTATTGCAAGACAAGAACGCCAAAATCGACGAATTGGAGAAGAAACTTAAAGACATGGAAGCTGCCAATGTCTCAAAACGACCGAAGAGTTTTGATGCCGCAATTGCAGAGCACAATAGGATCACTCGGGATCTTAAATCAGACATCGAGTCACTTAGCAAGCCATCAAGATACGAGAGAGCTCGACCAATCAGCCGGCATACGCGAGCAGCATCTGTTGAGGATATCACTCTCGACATGACCCAGCGCTCTCTACTTAAGGAGAAGGACAATCATGCGCCGGATGGCATTCAACGAGAAAATGCAAACGGCGTTGGTTTTTTGACTGACTGGACAGCCGATATCCCCGCATTTGATCTTCAAGGCAAAGACGAAAACAAACAAGATGCTCAGAAACTCGACACGAAGTCTATCACGGAGAGTATGGGTGCTTTGTCATCTCGACGAGCAGCTAAAGGCGTGGAACAGCGATCTCTCGGTGTCAACCATAGAGTGATGTCAGACGTGCTCTCTAATCGAGTCAATGAATCAACGAGAAGACGAGTGCGCAGGAATCGGCTGTCAGAGACGAACGACGCTTTTGCAACGGATAGCAACCAAATCAACAACGGTGGAAGGATAAGCAGCGCTCGAACTACAACTCTTGCGGAGGACAAGGCGACTATGCACGGTGCTATAGATCAGTCAACGCATCGATCGAGACCCCTATCGAGAATCACACGCCCAGTATCACCAGCCAGTGAGGCACCCGTCATTGACCTTTTGCAAGACCGATTCTCACGTCTTGGGGGTCCTTCGGCCGATCGTAGCGCCATAGGAAATACGTCGCGGTGTACGTTGCCTGCTGACCGGCTAGCTGCGGCTCGAGCCCGTCTTGAGAAGAAGAAATTGGAGAGGCGGAAGGCAAGCGGACAGAGTCTCGACAAGGAAAATGTGAGACCATGAGTTTTGGACGGAACTGGCACGGGCACTTAGACTGGTTGCACATCATAAATGTTGGCGTTATGTGTTACATATTGGAAGATTGCATCATTGTACGGTTAGGATTTCGGTGGTTGGTTGAAGGTTCAGATTGTTGTTGAGTACAACCGGGGACGTTTTAGAGTTGGGCGGCGTTTGTGGGGAACATCGGCCTCATCCAATGGCCCTTGCTAGATTGAAATACAAGCCACTCTCAATCTTGGCTCTTAATCGTGGTTGCGACCATGATAACCTCGGCTAAGCTACTTAATGAAAGATGCGACAATGAGTGAAGTTTTTATAGACCATGATGAATCCAAACTTGAAAATGAAATCGCAAAGCTGGAGTCACAACTCGCGGAAGCGAAGGCGAGGCTAAACACCAAGAGACGAGCAGCGAGCACAGGTTCAAGCTCTCACCAAACTCTTTCAACGCCATCTCACACAACACCCAGTCCAACGCCGCCAATACCAGACTCATCACATCACTACCTCTTATTACTCTCAGACTCAGCCCTGCCACTAGGCTCATTCGCATTCAGCTCAGGACTCGAGTCATACCTAGCGCACGCGCGATCTCCGTCATCCGCGTCCGCGCTGCTATACAAGCCCTCCTTCGCCTCGTTCCTTCCCTTATCCCTCTCGTCATACGCAAGCACGTCCCTGCCCTTCGTGCTAGCCGCGCACCGCGACCCGGGCACCATCGCGGAGCTCGACGACGTGCTCGACGCGAGCGTCATCTGCGCCGTCGGCCGCCGGGCGTCGGTCGCGCAGGGCCGCGCGCTGCTGTCCATCTGGGAGAAGAGTCTCGCGCCCTCGACCGCCGTGGCCGTGGCGGGGGCGGCGGGGGCGCGGGGTGCGCTCGAGGCGTTCTCCGCGGCCCTGCGACGATCCTCGTCTTCCAAGAAGACGGGAGGGGCCGAAAACGCAGACCTGCCTTCGGCATCCGCGCACCTGGCGCCCCTGTTCGGGGCCGTGGCCCAGCTCCTCGGGCTCTCGCTGCGGCAGACGGCCTACGTGTTCCTGTTCAGCCACGCCAAGGCGCTCGTGTCGGCCGCTGTGCGTGCCAGCATGTTCGGCCCCTACCAGGCGCAGAAGATCCTCGCGGGCGGCGAGTTGCAGGTCTTGATCGCCGACATGGTCGAGCGCGAGTGGGACGTCTCCGTGGAAGAGGCCGGGCAGAGCGTCCCGGTCATGGACCTCTGGATTGGGAGGCATGAGATGCTGTATTCGAGGATTTTCAATAGCTGATGCGAGAGGAAAGGGGTGGTTGTTTTGATGGCCCAGTTTCAAGGCAATGTGACTGCGAATGGATATTCGCTATATTATGTGAGTTATCGTTTTGTCTTGCCATCTTTTATGTCACGGGCACCTAAAAGGGAATGAAGTGAGTTTTTGGCTAGGTAGCAAGCGATGTTAGGGTATATATGCTCGCCAAAATAAAGCCAGTTCTACTATTCATCATCGTCGCTATCGCTACCATAAGCCACTAATGGCCCCGAAGCCGCTGCCGTCTTTTCTTTCGGCGCTGTTGTGACCTTGGCCATCTTCAGGGCTGCTAATGTGCTGCTTGACAATATCCCGCTGACCTGAGTTTCCCCTTGTTGTCCACCTATGTCTCCTAATGCGGTGCCACTATCAGCATTACTAGTCTCGCCACTTTCAATCATTAGCCGTTGCTCATGCTCTAACTCGTAGCCTTGTCTCCCAATCGGATTTACAGCCTGCGCACCACGTGCGAAGTAGATGTCGTCTGGGGCTTCATATCCTTCAAGGCCGAACCCGCTCTCGATTTTTCTTCGTTTCCTGGCCTCGGGATCCCGACCTTCGATCTCAGCCACATATTCCGCCGGTAGCGCCCGCCGGATCGCCTCTGCGGCTTGCTCCTCGATTCGTCTCGCTTCTCTCGCCTGCGCCATCGGATTGGGATCGGCTGTCGCCCATCGCACGTTCAGGATCTCGTTGTGGTCCAGCGACTGATGGGCCATGGCCTCTTTAGCCTGTGTGGTGCATTGTTAGTGTGGAGCGACATATGATTTGAAATCATTCGAAAAGAAAGGGGCCACTCACGAACTGCGCGTTGGCCTCGTTCATGTATGTAATGAATGCCACGCCTCTTGTTGAGAGCACGCGAATTCTCTCGCACGGTCCCCATTCTGCGAAATGACGGCTTACAATCTCCTCTGGGATACGTATTAGCCTCGACGTCCGCCGCATCGTAAATTAGAAGTGCGTACCTATATCATCGGTGACGTGAATGCGTCCCACGTATATTGTGCGATTAGTCCGCATGAAAGAGCCCACTCCACCCATGTCATCTCTGTAATCTGAGTGTTTATCTCGGCCAAAGCAGTCGACGTTCGGATTGAACAAATCGTGGACTTGAGGCAACCGGTGTAGATATTCGCAATCCTGGCCCTTGGGACATATGCCTCTCTGTTCAAAGTAAGAAGTCAGTATTTATTAGAGAGTACTTAATTGAAGATTCACATATGCGTACCGCGAAGAAGAGACAAAAATATGAACCAGCGACCTTATCAGCACGGGTATAGCCGGAATCCTTCTGAATGTTGCAGCGGCCCTTTGCCGCGGTCTTAGCGAGGTACTTGTCCTCTCGATCGCCCCCTGACCATTTGTTATACCATATATTGAAGATGGTACCTGTCTGCGGTGGTGGTTCCGATTTGATGAAGTCTGGGTCGACTTGCGGACGCGCCGGTCGTTTCTTCCGAATGATCTTCTTGACTTTCTTGGGCGCCGGCGCAGCGACCTCGCCTGATTGCGCCGGAATCAGCGCTGTTTCTTCAGACATCCGGTAATGAATGAGAATAATTTGGTTGAATCGTCTTGTCTTGTCTTGTCTTGTCTTGTCTTGTTTTGTCGAGATCGAATCGTAATGGAGGATCTAGAAGTCGGATCGAGAAGTCGGATTGATAGTCAGGTTGGATGAAGATTAATTGGCAAGGCTGAATACTGAGGCTATCATAATTTTAGATTGACCGTAGCGTACATATGATAAATGAATAAACACTCTTTCTTGCGGTCGCTTTCCAATTCAATTACATTTAACGGACCTTTGCATATAACCAGGCTAATTATACGTACGTACGTCCCCACTATGAAAGGGGCTAAGGCAGTTGGTACCTCCTGCCCAGCCTTATCCCCCGCATCGTATGATGGTTAGTGCTGTTTGAGCACCACTGGACTCCTGCTAACTCCAGTAAAGCTACCTACCTAAGTAAGTAGGCACCCGGCTGTAACCCCTGTAGGACCTCGGCTACCCCGGTGTTACTGTACATCTTGGCCTCGGTTGGCTTTTCCCAGAGCTGGATCATCCGTTTATACTTTAAATGTCAATGGGCGCTGTTAAGAGTGTCCAGAACCATTTCCCCCTGTTGAAGTGGCTCCTTCCATTTAGATAATACCATACCGCAGAAGATTAAATACGCCAGCACAATGTCCGCTCAGATTCCTGATCTTGTACGCTACCTTCCTACCATAACTGGGTTATCCTTAAGCTGACGAATGGGATACAGGTCGCCAGTCGTGTTAGCGACAGGGCAAAGAGGCAATTGGACCTTGTTGCCAAATTTGTGGAAGAGGAATGTATCCCGTAAGCCTTGAGTTGTACAACTAGACGATTCCGCCCATTCTGACAGTCATAATCGTGTATAGGGCAGATCCAGTCTTCGAAGCCCAGATCAGCGAGGGTGCAGCGCGATGGGAAACCCACCCACCCATTATCGATGAATTAAAGGCGAAGGCGAAGGCGCTGGGCCTTTGGAATATGTTCTTGCCCAAGGGCCACTACAAGGAGTCACCGGGGTATACCAATTTGGAGTATGGATTGATGGCCGAGTGGTTGGGCAAGTCGAGGACAGGGTCGGAGGCTACCAACTGCGCTGCCCCTGACACAGGCAACATGGAAGTTTTGGCCAAGTACGGCAACGAGGCCCAGAAGGCAAAATGGCTCAAGCCTTTAATGGATGGGGAAATTAGGTCCGCCTTCCTCATGACAGAGCCAGATGTTGCCTCCTCAGACGCCAGGAATATTCAGTTAAGTATGAGAAAGGAGGGCGATGAATACGTCCTTAATGGATCAGTTAGTCTCCCGCGCCCTCCTGAAGCGTCTGCATGAGCAATGCTAATCGGGTTACAGAAATGGTGGTCTAGTGGCGCGGGCGACCCACGATGCAAGGTTTACATTGTTATGGGCAAGTCTGACGCCAACAACAAAGACCCATACAAGCAGCAATCCGTTATTATTGTCCCTGCTGGCACTAAGGGTATCAAGATCCACCGGATGTTGAATGTTTACGGCTACGATGACGCACCCCATGGACATGGTCACATCTCGTTCAACAATGTTCGAGTTCCCGCGAGCAATCTTGTACTCGGCGAGGGCCGAGGTTTTGAGATTATCCAAGGTCGTCTCGGGCCTGGCCGCATTCACCACGCCATGCGAAGCATTGGAGCTGCCGAGAGAGCCTTAGAGTGGATGTTAATGAGAATCAACGACCCGAAAAAGACACCATTCGGCAAGCAGTTGAAGGAGCATGGTGTTATCCTTGAGTGGGTGGCGAAATCCCGGATCGAGATCGATGCTGCTCGCTTGGTTGTGTTGAACGCAGCAGTGCGGATGGATGACCTTGGCCCAAAGGCCAGCCTCAAGGAGATTGCCCAGGCGAAGGTTCTCATTCCCCAGATGGCCCTGACAGTCATCGACCGAGCTGTGCAAACGTTCGGTGGTGCTGGTGTGAGCCAGGATACGCCACTTGCCAACATGTGGGCGCAAATCCGAACATTGAGGCTAGCAGACGGCCCCGATGAGGTCCATCTCCAGCAAATGGGTCGCAATGAGAACAAGAGGGGAAGAGAAGTTGCGCAGAAAATCCAGTCGCAAAAGCAAAAGACAGAACAGTTACTGAAGCAGCATGGGGCACAGCGCTTCCATCCCGGCACAAATATCAAGCACAAGTTATAAACATAGCCTAACATATATCTCGTATCACAAGGTGTAAATGATGGACATTTTGAATGCAGCTTACCGAAGCAATATAGCGAATTACAGTCAGAGTTGTTGCTAGGTGATGTACAGATACGTAAGGTTGTCCTCTAGCAACCTAGGTTAGGTAGTTTCACTATCACAGTTGTGTTGCTATAGTTCAGGTTAATAGAATAAACAATGGGTAGTAAGTCCTCTGCTAATATTGTTTATCCCGGATATCCCGATAACAGGGGCATGGGACCAGGTTAATAAGCAAGAGAGATAGATAGGTTTGCGAGGTTGTGTGACTCATTCTATATTGGATGCATGATGTGAGTTGTCAAAATGCTTCACGGTTGCAAGGACAACGGAATATGATTGGACAAGAGGGAGTGAATGGGTGAACTCCATATTGAAGGAATGTGAGCTGATGTGGGGACGGCTCACTAAACCCTGCACGAGCTACTGCAAACAGCCCGTGCTTGCCCGTTGCCCCGTAGCAACCGGCATTGTTGACTTTGGGAAAGCCCAATTCGATATTTTTTATGTAGAAGAAACTGCGTTACAAGTGGACCTAAACCTTGATTCTTGAGTATTGATAAAGAGAACCTCCCTCAACCTTCGGAGTATCATTCAAGATCAGAATACCTCCATCATATCTTGTCAGAAAGCCACTGTCTAACAGAAGCACTCATCACTCGCACCCACGCCGCAATCTTGCACATTAAGCTTTCGCACAAATATTTGTAGATTCTCTTCGCGCAAAGTCAACACCATCTCGGCCGACTTGCTTCTTCATTGCAGGGATCACCCCGAACAAAAGCCATTTGCATCTCTCAATAACTATTACATCCTACCTCAGCGCAATGGGTTCCGCCAACGTTCTGTCCGAGAAGGACGCCAACAACAGCCTCAAGAACCTAGCAGGAACCGGAGCCGACAAGGCCGACATTAAGAGTATGGAGTACCACCGCCAGGTGTTGAAGTCCAAGATGGAGGAAGAGAAGTACGGCCACACTGCCACCACCACCACCACCACCACCACCACTACTACTACATGCAATCCTGCTGTTGGCGCATCTCCTGGCTCTGGCCTTGGTACCACGACCGTCGTCTCCGCCGACGTGAAGCCCTCGCTGCTGGCATCCTCCTCCTCCCAGATGATTATCCACAGGAAAACACTTGCCCGACTGCCTGCTAACCCCACCGCCTCTGGCACCTGTAGTTCTACGCAGCAGTACGTCTCTCCTTCGGACAACATCATGAGTCCCTGCACCGCCAAGCTCAACGCTCTCAAGAGCCGACATGCCGGAAAGTAAGTTGATGCTTGTTTCTTTTACCGTGGTCCACATCTAGCTAACGTATTTGACTTTCCCGCTACAGGGCCAAGCCAAAGTCACTTTTCGCCCAGGCGTCAGCTAAGAGGTTCGTTGGCGAGAACGTGCTCGGTGCCAGGAACGCTGAGCAGGCCTCATCGACAAAGTCTGCCAACGACAACCAACAGTCCGGCTAGCGGGACCACTATCAGGCCATGGATGAATGACATCTGATCCGGATTCTGGATTTCGATCAACACATGCATTGTACCAACAACTTGTTTCTCTTCTGTCATTTTAGCAGCCCCCCGTTGTAACTGGACCGGACTTCCCCAAGCGGATGAAGCACTCCATGATGACGGTGATGATGGAGGAAATGTCTTTCGCGGGGAGAAGGGATGCTTACGGTCTAACGGCGTTTTGCGGGAACATGGAAAGGAGTCTAGGAAAGTGGGTTGATAAGGAACACCCTAAAAACCTACGTTGCGAAACCTGTTCTCTCTCCCTCAGGTAGAGAGGCGTTTGATGACTTGATATGACAAATACACACGCATGACTCACGAGAACATAATGCTGCGCTCCTTCTTTCGTTGGTGATTGACGGTTCCACATTCTTCCCTCTGGTCGCTGAGTTTGGTAAAGTGATGCATTGATCTATCAAGAAATCTTCACTAAGCTAAGCCTTGAACGCACTAACTATATAGACAACATCCTCGTCGGCCACAGCATGCCCTAGTCCAACGCGTTGGGGGACGTGGCGTGCGCTCGCACCCCATACTAGCGCATACTTATATGTCTCCTTCAATGAGCGGTGGATTCGATCGCAGACATCCTCGATAGTGCTGCCGCTACGGACAATAAGGGCCTCGCTGAAGTCGGGATCGACACCCTTGCGCTTGGTGTAGATACGAATGAGGCGGAGTTCCTGCCAGCAACGCTCGACAACGTCTTGAACACCGAGGTCAAGTTCGCAGCTCATGACGGCGGTCTGTGGCTCGCGCGCCAAGCGATCTAAGAAGTCGAGCGACACGCTGTCGATCTTGTTGTACACGTACAGACACTTGATATACTTGCGGTGGTCCTTCATGATCACGTCGATTAGGTCGTCGACTGTTGCTTCGTCGTCGCGCACCAGCACCTCGCAGTTCAATATCTTGTAGTCTCGCAAAATGTTAAACACCATCTTCTCGTCGAGCCTCTTCGGCGGGTTCTGGAAGGTTATCTTCATGCCGCCAGCCTTTTTGGCTTTTAGATAGATGTTCCTAAGTCAGTCAGCGTCAGTCGTTCGATTGGAAATACGCTAGAGGTAAGTGTTTCGTACGGCGGTTCTCTATTTAACCGAATTCCAACGGCCTCCAATTCGGCCTCTAGCAGCGCACGTTGTTCTGCTTTCTTCGTCGCATCAAGGACCATGAGAATCAGATCGCTCGTTTTTGCGGCCGAGATAACTTGTCGCCCTCTTCCCTTGCCCTCCGCGGCACCCTCGATGATTCCTGGCAGATCCAGCAACTGTATTTCGGCGCCGCCATACTCGAGCACGCCCGGGATAGCCGTTAACGTCGTGAAAGCATAGGAGGCTACTTCGGACCTTGTTTTGGTGACCTTCGATAGAAACGTTGACTTGCCCACGGAAGGAAATCCGACAAGCGCTATTCTCGCGTCTCCGCTCTTGCTGACGTCGAACCCAGCGCCACCTCCGCCACCGGCACCAGGGCCAGGTTCGAGCAGCTGCGCTCGGAGCCGAGCGAGCTTTCTGTTTGACAAACTTAGCCGCGATTTTCAGGATACCATGTTCAAAAACCCTACCCTTTCAGAAGACCAAGGTGATATTCTAGAGCAATGTCAATATTATGCCTTAAACAAACTCTCCCACATCGTCAGATTCCTAAGCGTACCTGTTGCCTTGTTCTCTATATCGCGACTACTATGTCAGAAATTGGCATCAGTCACTTCACTATCCACCACCCGGGAAGCAGCCATCCAGCCCTTCCACAAGAATGTCTCGTGGCGCGGCGGGGAACACGTAGACAGATGACATACCGAGTGCCACGAGATTCGTCGTGAAGGGACTAGTAGGTTGTCCCCCAGGCGATGGATTCCGAGTGCTTACTCTGAGTCCTCCTCATCTCATCCTCGATCCTATAATTATTAGCATTGCTTTCAGACCCTGTTGCAGACTTCCTGCACTTCCTGCCACTTACTCCTTGATCTTCTCTGTAATGTTCACCATCTTGCCGGTCTAATCTTATCTTGTCGCAATCATGAACGAACGGAATAATTAAACCTTGCCAAATAAGCCGGCCCGGCTAGTAATGGAATCACAGGAACTTGCCCAGTATGACATTTATGGGAGACAATATACAGGTTCCTCGGCCTTTGAAGGGGCGCCGGCAGGTATTGATGCTATGAATCGGTCGATAACGTACCTGGGTAGGTAGAATGCTCATAGTTTAATGCCCCGCCTGCCGATATACTTGCGCTCACTGAAACGGCAGAAATCAACGTGGGGTCGGAGCACAGACCATTCAAATATTCACCACCTTCCGTTTATAGCTCTGAGCGCAGTCTCCCATTTCACAATTGCTCTTATCCAAAGGCACCCCTAAAATGCTTCAATAATCCATGATTAAGAGACCTGATAATGCCAGGTGTACTAGGGGGGTAACCTACTACTCAGGAGCGCGCACTTTTTACCCAGTTGATCGATCGCAAAGACCGACAGCCTAGATGCTTGAGTAACTCCATTTACTGTCGGCCATCCACTGAGCTCTCCATGTCAATACCTACCTACTTGACTAGGCAATTCAATATCAAAGCGTTAGTCTACCAACGTTTCAATACACAACAAACTGTCACTTGTCGACAGACTTCACTTATCCGGACTTAAAGAAAATAATTAAATGCCTGCGCTCGTATCTACTAGCAGCCAAGCTTCTACGCGAAGATCTGTTCTAAAAGTGCCAGGTGTAATTCCGGCCCCCACGCACGGTCGTAAGGGTTCACGCCGAGCTAAAAACAACAAAATAATACCTTCTCTAAGTAGTGATGGGAGGCCACAGCATGACGTTTTGTATTAAGACGAAGCAGGTGAGCTACTATACGAGCATGCAGCAATATATACATAAGAAAATTAACTCCTGTACATTACCAGCACCCCTTTCCCGAATATTATATCTACTATGACAACGAAACATGGGAAGTTCTAAGGCCCATTCTAGAATAACGTTCCTTTCATTATCTTACCAAAATAAAGTCACGTAGAAACCATGTGACTTCGTATATGCGAAAACGTGTATGTCATATCATTTCGTAGCATCAAGTAGAGCGGGGGTGAATGTCCCGAGGATGTCGGCATATGCATCGCCGAATAGCCGGACGGAGGATAACCAAGATATACAAAAAAACCCAGAGAATGCAGGAGCTGTGGTGATTGTTTCACACCGGCGCCCCAAAGCAATGCCGAGAAGCATAGGAAGAGCCGCATCCCCTTCAACCCCAGATTCTCACCCCGCATTTTCCCGAGCCGAGCGAATCCGGTATTCGCGGTTGTTAGCATGTTGCATATAACCGGTCAAGATGGGTAGCAGACGAACGCCGATGCGGGTGGGGTCCGTGTGAAGCCAATCGCACACGTGCTTGCTCACAAAGACTTCTCAATCTCCATGACCTCCCGAATTCCCTCGGCAACGGCTGCAACCTTGGCCTCGTCCAAGCGCTTGAGCGGCCGACGTGGGTATCCGCCGTAGCCGAAATAGCTCTGGATCGCCTGCTTGGTGCCCGCAATGGCTGGTTTGGTAAGGAACCAGTCGCCCCGAGAGAGAACCTTCTGCAGCTTGATGGCCTCCTCGGTCTTTCCCTCGGCGTACAGGTTCCAGACTTTGACGCATACTTTCGGCATGACATTAGCACCACCGGCGATGATGCCGCTTCCACCCGACGCCAGTGTTTGTACAGTGAAATCGCATATACCACCAAAGGCCATATAGCCACTGCCTTCTGAAGAGGGGGTCTTTGCGTCCAAAGCCGAGGCGACGCGTGTGAGCTTGCCGGTGTTACCGCATGTGAACTTGGTTCCAATGATGTTTGGGTGTTGGCCGAGTTTTATAAGTAAATCCGAGTCCATGTCGACGCCTGCTACGGCGCCGGGGTAGTTGTACAGAACAATGGGCAGGGGGCTCGCGTCTGCCACAGCTGTGAAGTAGCCTTCGATCATCTCTTCGTCAACCTGTGCTTTATAATAGCTAGGTGGAAGAAGCAGCACATAGTCACCACCAGCCTCCGCAGCTAATTTGGATAATTCGACGGTTCCCTTAACGCTGCTTTCGGTTGCTCCTACTATGATGGGCATGTTCGTGAAACCTGCGGCATCTAGTGCTTCTCTTGTGGCACGGGTGACGGCCAGCTTCTCCTCACGCGTACAGTGAACAGCCTCTCCGTTGGAGCCGAGGGTCACTAAGCCAGCCAGGCCGTCTCGTGCAAGACGTTCCGCATGCTTCTTGACGACGGGAATGTCGAGCTCTTCAGTCTCTGGATCGAAGAAAGTCATCGTTGGTGCATAAATACCACAAGGCAAGGGTCGTCTTGCGGCCCCTCGACTATTTGCCACATCGCCGTTGACTGAGGCCATGTTCGCCCGATACGGTTCTAATATAGAGATAGGGAGAGATTGGTAATTGCAGAGGACTAATCCAACGGTTTATGGTATTAATATGCTAGGGAAAGAAAGGGTATCAAATATACGTAAAGACAAGAATAGGAAAGCAGCTTGCACCGTCTTATAAAGTAAGAGAAGACGAAAGGTCTCCAATGATAAAGAAACAATTTCCCATCAGCTAATATACAGTAACGGTGTCGTTAGTGGGTCATGAGCTGTGCGGAGACGGCATCTTACTCGTTCAAGCCGCGTGCTCGTGATGACATTGGCCCGAAAGAGGCAGGCACGTAGAATTCACTGGCCACCGAGCTTCGCTACGTAAAACATCAGCTAAGGAAATTGTACGCGAGACACCTAAAGTGACGAGTCGCTGAGACGTGATGGTTGAACGCTCCGCGATTCGGACACCTTCAGTATCAGTTCGCATATCACACTGACAACGCTTAATAGGGAATGCTACTTCAAAGATCCGGAAGTTCCCGCGTTATGTGATTGCCTCGTAGTCAGCGAGTGGTTGGGATCGTCGGGCTACAGGAAGATAAAGGGTAAGGAAAGGATCACGTGCCTAGATTGTTTGCTTGACTTTCCTTGTCATGGGCGATAGCCAGTCGACTTTAAATAAGGCTCAGACCATTTACTTCCACGTACTCAAAAGCTGTACATTGACGACGTGGACTGGGCAGCGACCCCGTGTCTTCCAAAGTTGAAGCTGTTGTGCTCGTTGAGCATCGACATGCAGAAATCAGATGGCTGCAGGAAGGGTGACTATCCATCGCCCCTGAACTCACATACAGTGTTGCCCGAAATACGGAAAACTAACATGCTTTCTCCAATCCAAGGCATAGCAAAGCAAAGACTGTGCGTGTGAGCACGAAGCCGTGTCCGGCTACAGAACATCAGCTATTGCAAGTTGATGAGACTAAGGCGGCGTCTATGTCTGGAAGTAATTTTTTCCACCAATTACAATACAGAGCAAGCAGCCCCATTAAAGTTTGCCCATCTCCTAACCTTAGGTAATTCGATCATAATCGGAGTGGATAGGTAGTTCGTCCCAGGGTTCGTGAAAGCTTGTATGGGCACTTCGCCGATGGTGCTCCGTAGAGGGACAAACAGCTCGCCATTGCTGTTGTTGGTCTTGATTCTTCATCGGAATCGCTGAAAACACGCGAACGAGATTGAAGTGACAGTGACATTGAATGTGACGGGAAGGCGGATGGTGGGGGCGGGCAAAATTGGAGTAAAGAATTCTGGACACAATGCCACTTGCAGTAGGTGGGGGCGGGTCTAAGTATCATAATTGCCCCGATTGATTAGATAGAAAAGTAGTGTTAAGCGGCGAAGAGCCGAGACTAAGTTTAAATATTTCATACCCTTTCAGCGACAGAAATGATCAGTTTGATATGCCACATGAAGCCGTTACAACTCACAAGAGCCTCAACATTTGATACTAGGTACTCAGGCAGGTCAAATGTCTAGATGTACTACCCGAAGGTTCCCATTATGGGGAATTTGATTCATGGACACATGATTCTCCGTAGGTACTATTCTATGTAGGTATACTGGTACACCACAACATGACTCCGAATTGCTAGTGCAGCAGCCCCCCTTTTTACCCGGTTACTCTGCTAGTTAGCATGCTACTATGTACCTACCTAGGTGCTTGATCGTTCGACGCCTCAGGTCTCTGAGGCACAGCTCCAATTGCCCCTCAATTCTTCCGTTGACTAGGTAGTGAGGGGTAGGTATCGGCGTAGCTGTTAGTTATAGGAAAGCTGTTTGTTAATCATAAGGAGCTATCAATCGTCTCGATCCAAGTCCTCACAAGCTCTCTTCTATTCGACATATACGTTAAGGGAACCATTGGCATTGGTCTCAACCTTCATTCAGTTATAAGACTCGAATTGGCAAATAAGAACATATTCAAGATGGCGCCCGAACCTCTTAATGTGTTAATGGTAATGTTAATCGTGACCAGGGTTCTTTATGTCTATTCATCAATTGACATGGGAACAGGTCGGTACCGGCGAGTATACCACCGGGTTTGTGGGCGGCGGCGCTTCAGGCTCTGACAAGAAGGTCGGCGTTGTGGGTTTGACTCTCTTCGACCTCCGGCGGAGAGGAAAGGTCGGCCAGCTGAGTATGGCTGGTACGAACGGAACCAAGTTCCCAGCGATCGTGAGTAATTATCGGAACCATTTTCTTCTTGTTTTGGCACCTTTCAGAGCACAAACTTTCCTCTTTGGGACAAGAGAGTGCCTAGAAGCTTCTGAAACCGTCTTAAATCACACCCGAAATGGCGATAACTGACTCCGAGTGTTGTAGAGTCAGTACCTCTCATGTAGGATCCCTTGATGTATCGTAGGCGACTAATGCTTCATGCCCAAAGGACAACATTTAGAAACAAATATCACCAAAGTCTACAATGGCCTCGATACCTCCTTTGAGTCATATCCAGCAAACGACGCCAAGGACCCAGACGCCTACAAGGCTGCCATAGATGCCTTGAAGCCGGGTGATGCTATCACAATATTCACACCAGACACGACTCACTATCCCATCGCCTTGTACGCCATTGAACGCAAGATTCATGTCATGATTACCAAGCCGGCTGTCAAGACTCTAGAGCACCATCAGTTGCTAATAGAAGCAGCCAAGAAGAATGGCGTCTACGTCTACATCGAGCACCATAAGCGATTTGATCCAGCTTACGCGGACGCGAAGTACAAGGCTCAGAAGCTTGGCGACTTCAACTACTTCTACAGTTACATGTCACAGCCCAAGTTCCAGCTCGAAACATTCAAGGCCTGGGCCGGTATTGATTCGGATATTTCTTACTATTTAAACAGCCACCACATCGACATCTGCGACTCGATGGTCTCCGGACAGGGGTTCGTCCCTGTGAAGGTATCTGCTTCAGCGGCTAAGGGCATCGCGACGAGTCTAGGCTGCGTCGAGGCCACCGAGGACACTATCACGGTGCTTGTCACATGGCAGAAGAAGGGCGACCCGAGCAAGATCGCCACGGGGGTCTACACGGCTTCTTGGACAGCGCCACAGAAAGCAGGTGTCCACTCGAACCAATACTTCCACTACATGGCTTCGGGCGGCGAGGTCCGCATAAACCAAGCCAAGCGGGGGTACGATGTCGCAGACGACACAGCTGGTCAGCTGATGTGGTATAATCCGTTCTACATGAAATAGTAAGCAATTCATGGAGTTTTTCGCTCCGATTCTACTCATTTTCAAACCCGGAAGCTCCGGTTTAAACCGGAATCACATCCCAAGAGCTTTGCTGCTCTGGTAGATCCGTCTAAGGCGACATTTGCTAACTCTGATACCATTAGTGCTCCCGATGAGGAGGGTAACTTTAACGGGCAAAGCGGGTACGGCTATGTATCGTTTGAGAAGTTCGTTGATGGCTGTCAAGCTGTCAACAGCGGAGCTCTCAAACCTGCTGATTTAGATGCACGGGGCTTGCCGACTTTGAATACTACAATTGCTACCACCGCAATCCTCGAAGCTGGAAGGAGGAGTATAGATGAAAACAGAGAAATCAAGATTGAGGTAACGGACGGAGTCTGGAAGCTGGTCTAACCTCGAAATCCCAAAACCTGTATACTAAGAATTTGGATGAAGTAAACTTATTGAGATCTGGCGAATTCCGGAGCATGCTCTTATTCGGGCGGTATGTGGAACACTCATAATCCAATATCCTACAGATCAGCGCCTAAATTCTTTCCGGTTTGGATCCTTCCACCGCGAATACAAGGTTCAAATAACCATTCAGTCAGCCCTACCAAAGCATCCATAGCGTCAACTTCGAAAAAGATTCCTCGTCGAAAGCCGCATCTCGTTCTTGAGGCCGTAAATGATTCCGGATCTCTATTGCCTTGGCCTTACTAGTCTCTGCTTCCGACACTGCGCCTTTTTCGGAGTACAAGACAGAGAGCTTATAAAACGCGCGGGCAAGTTGTCCCTCGCCTTCATTCAATGCCCCTGCGATATCAACTAGTTGCTTCAAAAGCTCGCTATTTGGACATTAGCTCGGAAACACATGATAAAAGGAATATGATTATCATGGCCACTAACATTGCCGATGCAGTATGCTGCTGCAAATGTAAGATAGAAGCCACGTCATACATCGAATCACAGGTTTTAAGCCTATTTCCAAGGAGTCTCTGACGAAACGCGAGAGCCTTTGAAGATAAGCGTAGTGCGTCATCAGTGCGTCCCTGCCTGAGACGTATGCGTGATAAAAGCACCATATCGCCCGAAAATCGTGGATTCCCTGTACTCAGAAACGTCTCGTCGGTGAAGTCTTTGAGGGAGGGGCATCGCGCGAGCATTTCCTCGGCCTCGTCTGGTTTACCCATCCGTAGGAGCAAGCTCGCCATGTTACTGTACGAGTTCCCGATTCGGCCGCTGTTTGTGCGTAGCCGGATATCGATGGCTTGTTGGTGGATCGAGTACGCTTCGTCGAGACTGCCCATTTCCGTATAGGCAAGGGCGATGTTATTCAAGCTGGAGGCTATGAACGCGTCGTCTGCACCCAGGCGGGCTTTGCGAATCTCGAGGGCCTCCATGAACGGCCGTAGAGCTCTTCCGGGCTGACACAAATCAAGATCTATGAGGCCGGCTAGGTCAATTGCACTGGCATAGGCCAAAGTTGACTTGTCTTCGAAAGTATCAACGGCGGCGTCTACGAGCCCTCGGGCTATATCGTATGCCTCGCGCTCATATAGGTACCTAGAATCTGGTCAAAACCTGACCTCGCAAGTTAGATCATCAAATATTGAATATTTACCAACTGCATCGGAGCAGGAGTTCGGCATATCGCTGCCCATGGGATGAGCGTATAGAGTGGCGTTTGACGAGCTTTGCAAGATGATCTATGTGAGGTAGACATTTCTCGCACCTTTCCCACGCGCCTACCTGATGACCTACGTCTTTACTCCAAGTATCAGGGAATCCCCATGAAAGGAGGTGAACTACAGCGTCAAAGTACCTCGGTCGATCTGAGTCTGGCAATCTGCGAATCGCCGCGTCCTGGACCAAGCGGTGTAGAGATAGGATGGGCTGGCTGAACGTCTTGTTAATCAATGCCACTTGCAAAAGCGGCGTCTCTGCATCTCCAAGGCTACCTCGATTAGCATTCACAGTTTAAGGGGAAGGGAAGTGGTGCATACTCCATCTCGTCCGTAAGAAACTCGAATTCAGATTCCAAGCCGGCCTCAGTCTGGGAACCCTGCAGAAAGATATCCTCATTTATCGAGTCTGGGTCAAAGAAAATCATCATATTGAGCAATATGGTTGAATCTTCGGGCAGTCGTTCGAATGATACTTCCCAGACCGTACTTAAAGTGTGTTCGTAGTCGTCTTCGGTGGTTTTCCTAGCGTTAATTTTCGTAGCGTTCCGCTCATATAGAGCGAGAAAGTCCTTCAAAGCAAGCCTTCTCTGTGCAATAAAGCCGCCAATCTGGCTCAGAGCGAGCGGTAGGCCACCCAAAGCCCGAGTAATCTCTATCCCATGTTGCTGGTTGGCTGCCGCCGTTGGATCTAGTCCGATCTGTTTTAATAGCATAACACTGCCTTCAGCATCGTCGAACGGCTCTAGTTGAAGACACTCTGCTGCGGGATTCCGTGCAACATCGAAGTCTCTAGTTGTCAAAAGGATAGAGCCTTGAGCGGTTCCTGGCCATGCCACCTTAAGTGCCTGGAGGTCATCCGCATTGTCGAACACGATCAGCCAAGAACTGCCTAGTTGCTCTCGAAGTTAGATTATAAGGCACTCGTATAAGTTCGGCGAAACGTACTAGTCGAGCCCAGCCAATTCTTGACTTTCCATACAGCCGCAGCTGAGTCCTGTACCTCTTCCGGAGTTTGGCAGAGCTGTAACCCCCGAGCGATATCTCTGAAGCTCTGTCCGATAGTGATGGAACTATCTGCAAGAATCCAAAGAATCACGTCGTATTTCTCTATGCTCTGATGCGCGTACTGCAGAGCAAGTTGGGTCTTGCCCACCCCACCCATTCCAAATAAAGCCATAGATCGCGGGGATGAGGCGTTGTCTGGAGTTGGATCAAGCGCACTTTCAATCTTAGCCATGTACACTGAACGCCCCGAGAATCTGTTGTTTTGCAGAAGGGGTATGTGTCGGTGCTTGGTCCGTTCACTATCCTCCCCTCGCTTCGGGCTGAGGTTACCCATGAGTTCAATTACTTCCTTGTATTTATGCTCTTCTAATCTCATACGTGCAAGGTCAGCCTCGGTCTCCACAACCGAAGATATTCGTTTAATACGCATATTTGTCCTGAAAAAGTCGGTGCGAAACTTCTCCCAAGAGTTTTTCTGCAAGAGCACGTGAGGATGATCACGGAAGAAGTGTATAGCTCGAGCATAGAAGCAAATCACTTCAGTGTAAACATCTACAAGAGCGGTCTCGAGCTGCCGGTTCATTGGGAGGGTGTCTTCATAAACGCGAAATCTTGGAAGCGTCAAGCTGAGTTCCTCCAGCATGTCTAGGATATCATTAAGAGTATCGCCCGCTGAAGACGCTAGAGTCAGGATCAAGCGGACGCTCCCCCACACCACCGCTGTCAACGTTGGGTCAGCGCCAAACGTCAGGGCAATGATTGCTGAAAAGTCGTCCAGAAACTTGAACTTAGGAGCGAGTCTGTTTAGAGAGGCTAGGCGCTGTCTGTTGCGAGGTTGTGCGTTCTGAAGTGTGTTCACGTGAGTGAGGAGGTCCTCCAAAGAATGCACTTCGTGCACGGCTTGATAATCTTCGCTGCCTCCCAATTCATCCCGATACCTCTCGAGAGCCTTGCTCCATAAGGGCGCTGGGGATGAAGGAGATCTTCCACAATATTAGTCCATATACGTAACACTCGACAGGTTCAGGAGCTTACTTCACCATAGTAGCGGTTAGTTCTACTTAAGTTGAATCGCACTCTAATGGATTTGGGTAAATTTGGATTATAAAACCAGATGAAGCGAATCGTCAGCCATGCTCGGAAACCTAAAGTATGACAGTTGATCTGCGGGGTTTTGAATGTGGTGCCAACAAGGATCTCATTATCGACGCCACCAACAGTTAAGCACGCTGTGCATGAGTAGTGGGTTTACGCCGTCCCGATGTGATACAGGAGGCTTATGGTCGATATGTTGAGGATTAAATGGGAGGGCACACCTTAAATATGTTATTAGGACTTAAAGGACTTAATGGACAGCTACTGCGAACCTGGCTCTGACGCCGTTGGGAGTCTAAATCCGGTAGTTTTCTTAAATTCATAAAAGAGTTATTAAGAGATATCGAGGCCATGTTTTCTAAGTGTCGCTTTTGTGTGATGCGGGTGTGATTAGTGGCGTGACAGAACCGGGGTGAGGGCGGCTCGCTGCATGTTACAGTAGCCGCCAAGCCCCCAAAAAGAAGATGTGGCTGTGAATCCTTATACAAATATAGAACCCGAACCTGGTTGTTAACGTTGAGACAGCACCTGTGTCCGATTTAATAAGAAGTTCATGACTCGAGTCCTGAGAGCATGTCTGCAGGAAAGTCACGGAGCAAGGAAAGATGGCCCAGACTTTTAGTATGTTGAAATGCCTGGTATAAACTACACATACTGAAGACTAATCATAATCTCAGGCTTCAGGTTGAAGAGAGCTCGCACACCTAGGGATGCGTTGTTCGGCATATTTCCAGATATTCCTTGGTATGGCCGGTGGCTCCAAGAGCAGCTGAGGCTGCAGCCCAGCTCCATGTTTGATTGCCTCCCAGGTTTCGACTGCGAACATGACGAGAGTCTCACCAAAAGATTCTTGCCTTTATGCTCAAAGGTCTCCAAAATAATTAAGGATAGCGATGCCTCGAGTATTGACAGCATCGTCGAGTCGCTTTTGAGGGAAGGCAGCATAAGTGCTGGAGACGAACACCAACACCTTGATTCAGCAGCCACCTTAGTCTTCGGAATTATAGGTTGGTTAACGATGCTCTACAGGCCTGATTCGCTGTCGTGTCCGTCAACCGAATTCTGCATTGCAGATGAAATGGATGGACACCGCGGCGATGGCCACATGAGCCTCAAGCAAGGCCGCATGGGAAGTAGTAAACGGCTTCCTGATTTCTTGTTGGGGTTCGGACTCATGCTCCCCCCTGCGAATTCTCATGCCATCGCGGATGCAGAAGAGATGAAGCTATACGACAAACTCAAGTCCGTCGAGCCTTCAACACTGAACTTACATCTTTTGACAACCATCGGTGGTGTTTCAGTGGAATGGACTGATTGTCTGGCTTGTCATCTCGAACTGGACAAAGACGCGCGGCTTGTTTACCTATTCCGCTACCCATCTTTTTGTCGTGCAAATCTCCCCAACGCCGGTACAGAAGCTGGTATTTTACATGCTTGTGCGTCAGACGGTCTTGATAATGACTATTGGGTTACGAAACAGGACGTATCGCAGTTCCTGGAAGAAGTATTGCTGTCTTACCGATTATTATTCGGGCAGAATATAAGATCACGTCGGCTATTTCAAAAACTTTCTCCTTTTCAAGGCATGTCGCTCAACGATCGCGATGAACTCCTTACTCAACTTTGCACTAGCAAAGACTCAAACATGCCGTTTGGAATTACACAGCGTGATTCTTACGAATTGGCAAGGGACTTTTCTCACCTTAGAACCAAGATTGTTCGCCTAAATAATCATCTCAATGAGAGGAAACCAAGGTCATGGACTGAGCTATGGCTGGATAACAGAGACTCGGCGTCGTGGCTCACGTTTTGGGCGGTGATAATAATTGGGAGTATAGGCTTGTTGTTGGCTTTTATTCAAGTCATCCTTCAGATAGTTCAGCTCTCTTACCAGCTTCAACACCCAGGCTCTTGATGGTGTACTAATAAACATGTATTTTATCTCTTCCTCATACCGCACGCTCGTACCAACTTTCGATAATCCCCACGTACGTCGGTTCGTATTCCTTCAGGACGATCGAGTTCCCCTCGGCGAATGTATTCGCCTGGACGTTCAACAAAGGGGGTGGCTTATTGGCGAGGACCGTTTTTCTCCACCGAAGATGTTCATCATCTACATGGGATAGATCTTCGTAGTATTGCCGACAAGCCTGTACATCTGCCGTGCAGCGGTACATGTGGAGTCTTAATAGCATCTCGCCCAGCGCCTTCTTTCCGTGACTCACTATCTTTGACCGATCAACAAACACTGTGAGTTTTTTATTAGTCTGATCATGTTGAATTCGGACACAACCTTCGCCGTTTCTGAGTAAACAAATGAGCATTGCGAAGTGCGCCTATGAGAGTTAGCGAACTTATGCATTATGTAGGTCCGGCTTTCTTACCCGACTGTGCGCTTGGCCCCATGTCATGCTTTCGACGTTGAAGTTGGACAGTCCACGCAGACCGTCCACTCCGAGTTGCTGGTATAAGTTGTACGTGACTCCTAAAGTTAGCTGTTGGTCCCAGGTTCCGATGGGTTTAGCTTACGATCACTGGCCTTGATATCTGTTTGCTCTGTGTATCCCAATAGCGCTAGTAGCTCAGGATCATCCATCAAAAATGCCCCAACTAGCTCACACCGGCATTCATCAACAGTAGTCGACAAGTCACCAAACTGGCCAGTCCATGTCTGGCCAGGCCTATACCATGTCCGAATGGGGTTGCCATCCAAGGGATTCAATGGCGGGTTCGAAACGTCGAAGTTAAACTCGCCAACGGACTGCTCAACCATCATCCTACCTGTTCCATGGCCAAGTAATTCATGGAGCACAACCCACCAATAGTATGCAGGGTACTTATGCTTCTGGAATACCTCCATCTCTTCCGCGGGAACGAACGGCCATTGTATTGCCGTACTTTCCGCTACCATACGATTGGCGATAATCACATTCTTGAATCCGACATCTTGACGAATGTCGTTGTACTGCCGAAGTGTTAGCCACAAGATTGGATTTAGACCAAATTGGCCTACATTTGGAAGATTGATCCCTGGGAAAATGATACTTGAACAATAGGCAAGTGCTTTTCTTGTCAGTGGTGAGCCAGCAGTTAGTCAGCGGAGAAAAAGTTACCATGGATGCTAGAGAAGTCGGGCGGCTCGAAAAGAGACTTCTCGAACGGCCCTTTACCATTGTTTTCCGTTGAAGCCCAAGGTAGTCTTCGAATGAACTTGTCTGAGTGCTCAACTAATGTTGATAACAGAACAGTTTCTTCAGCATCCGCAATGGCTACGAGTCCTTCAAATTCTGATCGTACTCCGAACGGATCTCTGTAGGGCTCCACGAACCCGAAGATATTCTCAATCTTTGGGCTTTTATCAGTGACCCAGGTTCGTTGAGAGTCGCGATAGACATCGAGGCTTCCGTTTCGGAAGCTCTCGATGTACTCGCTCAGAAATTTTCGTTGAGTATCGTTCGCAGCATATTCTGCGGCCTTGTTCAAGTTGTCGCATATGCGCGTTAAGTCAGCGGCGTGATCACCCCCGACTAGGTGAACCTCGACCGAAGCGTCGAGCGTGTCGAGCGACTGCTCTACCCCGATAGAATTTATCGATGCTTGGTGCACTTTATATGCGTTAGGTTTTGATTTTTCGACGCGCGTATTTTCCGGGAAGATTGACGCAGCATCTAAAATTTTGGAAACTAATGCAATCTCTTCTTTGCTGATTCGATCCCCAATATAGTAGGAGCTCTGCGACACACTACTTGGGAAACCAAGGCTGTATGGTGGTATGGCGAATATCTCGTTCCGAAACTCTTCATAGAGCCTTGTAAGGTCGGGTGTCTGGGAAGCGATGATTTTCAAGGCATCTTGATTTATCTTGGGTACGAACTTCTGGTCTCCAGAGCCCTTTCGCTAGAGGTCAACTTAATTCAAATTGTCTCTCTTGCAATAGACTCACATAGTAGTTCCCAACGTTAGACAAGAAGGTAGCTGCGTACTGGAGGAACGCAGACACATCGTCTTCGGTGACACCCTCCCATTGAGCGAGCCGCTGCCAGTCCCGGTCACAGAACTCTCGCAGTCGCATGATGAAATCGAATATTGCTAGCGATTCTGGAGATACTTGCCGAAGAATGATTCGCGCTCCAGACCAGGCGGCCCTAATCATACTGGTAAGATACTCTCATGCTTCAATACTTTAAGCCTCGGCCATGTTTACCTTGCCATGTAATGGCTGTATTGTTTCTGCTGTTCAGAGAGATTGGAGAACAGAGAGGCGACGTCCAACCGGTATATCTGGGCTTGTGCTGCCATCTTGGCCGCCTCAACTCAACTACTGTCTACGAAATATAATGCGGAATTATTATGCGATTAGAACCTAATGTATTAAATGGTCGAACTGACCCTGAGGATGAAGACGAAGCTTTGGGTGTTGCTCGGGCGGGGGTTTAGATAATGGTGGGGAAGGTTACACTTATTCCGAATCGAAATGTCGCGCCCCACTTAAAATTTTATAGTATATAGCACACGTTTTCTATGTTTTACCAATAATTAATTTTTTCTACTTATAACATACTCTAACTAGCTTTCGAATTAGCTAAACTTACTTTTTTAGCTTAAAATAACGATTTTTATAATAAAAACATATTTTTAACCTAGTTAGTTTAATTAAAACCTTTGAAATAAAGCTATATATAGCTTTTAAAGTTTTTAAAATTAATAATTTTACAGCTTTTATAATTAATTAAAGCTATTAAAATCTATATTTTTTATAGTTTTTATAATTAATTAAAGCTTTTAAAATTAAACTATATAGCTTTCGGAGCTTTTATAATTAAAGCTATTAAAATCTACGTTTTTTATAGTTTTTATAATTAATTAAAGCTTTTAAAATTAAGCTATTTATAGCTTTAAATTTTTTTAAATAACTATTAAGCTACGTTTAATATTATTTTAACGATCGAATTTATTAGCTATAATTATAAAAAAAAATTAATTAAATATTAATATTATTATTTAGTTTAGCTGTAACGTAAAGATTATATAACGTGTAAAAAAATAATATAAATTTTACAGCTATATTAACTAGTTTACGAAGTTTTAGAATAAATTTAACGCTTTAAAGCTATTTTTATAAGCTATAAAGTTATTAATTAACAAGCTTAACGTTTATTTTAATTTTTATTTTAATAAAATATAATAGCTTTTAGCTATATATGCTGATGTATATATATTTATTTAAACAATTTTAAATTATTTAAAAAAATATAACTAATTATAGAAAAAGCTAAAAATTATAGTAGTATAACAAGACCTAATAAAATAATTTTTTTATATATATTAAATTATAAACTTTATTATTAATATGTTTGTTTTTGTTAATAAATTTAATATTAATAAATAAAATATAAATTAATAATATAGCTAAGTATTTAAAAGCTATAATTTTTTTATTTTAAAGCTGTTAAAATAAAATAACTAGTTTAATATATTACTGGTAATTATAATAAATAATATTTTAAATAAAATAATATTTATATATTAAAGTTTAATAAATATAAAAAAGTTTAAAAAATAGCTTTAAAAAATAGTATTGTTTTTAATAAATTTGTTTTTAAGGTTTAAATTAGTATTAATAATAAATAATATTAGTTTTTATTATTTTAAACTAATATATATATTAAAATTATATAAGATTAAATTATAGTATTTGTTTTTATATTTATTAAATTATAATTTTATTAAGTTTTTTTTTAAAATGTTAAAAGTGTATATCCGGTAGTACGCTAAATAAAAAATTAATAACTTTATTATTAATAATAATTTTAATTATTTTTTTTATACTTATATTAAAATAGTTAAAAATTAAAGTTATAAAATATAAAAATATTTTAAAATCGCTAGCGCTAGTTATAATTTTATAAAATAGCTTTATTTATATATATATATATTAACAAATCCTTTTTAACGTAACTATTTATTATTTTTATATTCCGATTTTAATATTATATTTATTTTTTATTACCGGTTGTTTTTATTTTTATTATTATAAATTAAAAAAAAGTTTAGTAATAGTTAAAACAGCGAGTTAGTTAGCTGTTAAAAAAAAAAACTAAATATTAAAAGTAATACTGCTATATAGTAATATTAGCAATATTTAAAATAGCTAATATATTTTATTTATTAATTACTTATAACGGCCGCTTTAATAAAACCGTTAATAAATATTAAAAGATTAATTAGTTAGTTTTTTTATTTTTATATAAAATATCTTTATATTAAGCTTTTGTTTTTAAAAAAATAGTAATAAAATATTATAATTATATATATATATTAGTAAATATTTTATATTTTTTAAATTATTTATTAAATAGTTTATATATATTATATAAATTAATATTTTTAGCTTTAAAGTTGTTTTATAAAGCTAAAAATATAAATAAAAGTATATTATACTGCTTGTTAAACTATTTAAATAAATTAACTTATAAATATTAGTTATTTTTATTAATTTTTAATAATAATAAGCTTTATATTAATATATTAAAGGACTTAATAAATATAAATAAAGCTAACGGAAATAGTATATAAAAAAGCTAGTAAAATAGGGCTTTTAAAAATATATAGCTATTAAAAAAAGTATTTATATAACCAGCTTTAAAAAATAAATAGTTATTATATATGCTGCTAATAAAGCTTTATTATATATGGTTTTTTTATTAATTATAGCTTTAAAAAAACGGTTAACGGCTTAATTTAAAAAAAATAGTAGTATTTATTAGCTTTATATTAATATATATATAATAGTTAAAATTATTTATATTTAATAAATTTACGTTTATAGCGTTATTTTTATGCTATTTTAGTAGTCGAGAAAGCTTTACGCTATTTAAAAATATATTTTATAGCTGTTAGATATTATCGCTATTTTATAAAACAGCTTTATATTATTTGTTTATACTTAAATAGCTAGCTTTTTTAGCTATACGTGTTTATTTAAATATATTTAATAAGTTAAATAGCGGCGTTTTATAAATAGTTTTATTTTATATAATAATAAAAGTTTATTTTTATAGGTTATTTTTGTTAATATAATAGTAGTATAATTTATTTATTTAATAAAACATTATATTAAAACTATAATAGTTATAGTATTTATTTTTTAGCGTATAAATAAAGTGTTATATAAGTTATATATATTTAAGCTATTTTTGCTGCTTATTATTATTATTAATTAGTAGTACTAATTATAGTATTAATTTATAACAAAGTATATAAAATTAACTACAGTATATAAAAAACGTTAAAAGTAGTTGTTAAAACAGCAATTTTTATTTCGGAGCGAACGGATTATTAATTTTAACGGAATAAATAAGCTTTTTTTAAACAATATTTCAAGCTGTATATAATATAAGTAATAAAAAAAATAGTAAATTTTGCTAAAGTATATATAATATAATAATTTTTTATTAAATATATATTAATATAGTATTATAAGTAGTATTATATAAATATTATAATAATAATGTTTAAATACTTTAAAAACTATTTATTTTTAATAAAGCTAAAAATAAACAAACTAAAACTTTATATTATAAATATAATATATTTTATAATAATATTATTTATAATATTTAGTATAATATTATATAAATAGCTGTTAATTAATATATTAAAATTTAATATATTAGTTAATAACTATTTATATTTTTTTAAGCTATATAATAAAATAAAATATAATTGCTTACTTACGTCGGGAAATTTTTTTTTTTATATTTAAAAATATACTTAGGACTATTTTTTTAATATTTTTAAGCTTAAAAATATATTAAACATTAATAAAAATAAACTTTAAGCTTTTAATAAAAGCAGTAATTTTGTTATTATTTATAAAGCTTAAAACGTTTATTATAATTTTTAACGTAGTAATATATAAAAGTATTTATTTAGCAGCTCGAGAACTTAATTTAACTTTAACTTAAAAAATATAAAAAATATATAGCTTGTTAAATATTTTTAAAATATACGTTTTTACGCGGGTTAATATAAGGTTTTCGGATTTACTAATTAAAATATAATAAAAATAATTAATATAAAAAATAAAATTATTTAAATTAAAAACTTAAATAATATAGTATTTTTTAAATAAAATATAAGTTTTTAAAATTTTATTATTTATTATAAATTAAGTTAATTTTAAAAGGTTAACTTTTATTAAAAAGAATTTTAATCTAAGCGTTAATAAAAGCTAAAAAAAAAGCTTAACGGTAAAGTTAATAATAAAAACTTTAAAAAAGTTATAATTAAAACTTTTAAAAGCTTTAAAGGTATTAAAATTAATAATAATAGTAATTTTAAAAGTAGTATTTTTAATATTTAAAAATTATTTATGTTGCTAGCAACGTATAGCTATTTAATTTTCGGGTTTTTTTTTTACCGGCTTAATAAACGTAAAGTTAGCCCTTAGTTTACCTTTTTTTATAATAATATTAGTTTAATTAATAATAATAGTTTTATATATATTATTATTATATTTATTAATATTTTTAGCACTTACGGATATTTTAACAGCTTTTATAGCCTGTTTTTTACTTTTTAAAAGTATATTTTATAGCAATATTTCGATTTTTTCGTTCGCGGAGTTATTAAAACGTATAATAATAAAAGCGGATCTTGTGCGGCTAAATAAACGCTACTAAATACAGCTCGGCTAACCTTTTTTTCGCAGGATTAATTTAAACAAGCAATAAAATACTAATAGCAAAAGTAAAAACAATAATAAAAATAACAATATTAATAATAATAAATAAATAATAAATAATAATATAATAAATATTTTAGGCAATAAAAGTAGTAGTTAAATATAGCTACTTGTTTTTTAGTAAGTAAAGAAATATTAAAGGTTAAAAATAGCATTTATAAAGATTTAGTAGTAATTTAGCGGCTTTAGTAGCTTTAAGAGTACTAGGTGTGTTTTTTAAAGCTTTTAGGGCTATATAAGCTATTTTTAGTAGAAAAAAAGCTTTAATCGATAAATTAAAGTATGTTATAAGTAGAAAAAATTAATTATTAGTAAAATATAGAAAACGTGTGCTATATACTGTAAAATTCTAAGTAGGGCGCGATATTTTGATTCGGAATGAGTATATAGTATAGCATGTTGGTTAGATTGTGTGGCGCTGCTTAGTCACTTGCACTGCATGCCGTTAGGACTCACAAGATGACAAGGTAGTTTTAACACACGTTCGCCTACCATTCTGCGCCTAGAAGAACAATATCAGGTAGAGTAGGAACGCATAGACCCTAGAAAAGCTGTTAGTCCTCTTATCGAAGTTTGGCACTGCTTCTTAAGTTGTTCACGGGATTCCAAGGGCAAATTTCCACAGCGAGATGGTCTTGTGCATGGGGAACTTGGAGGCGGTTTGGCACAAAACACAAGTTTGTGTATTGTTGGTTGCCCTGATAAGATTGTAGGATACCTACTGTGAGATGGCAAATGTTGTGCAATGACTCACCCACGGCAAATAGGACGCAGGGGAGCTGCTTGAAAAGGATTCTGATTTTCTAGTATTTGAGAAATATCCTGCTGTTCATCGTTCACCGACGTGATAAACAGTATCAGATCTTCAATACCAAACTGCTAGGCCTGTTGTAAATAAAACCCAGACTCAGACTGTCCTCAAGTAGTCGAGATGTTAGATTGGGTAGGAGGCTGAATTTCGACGATGCCCATACATTGCTTCACGTCGATTGGGATTAAAAGGTTATGTTATTATAGATGTGGTATACATACTACTGTTCATATTACGCCAGGGTTATCATGGCTTCCTTATTCTATATCCCGAACTGCCTAGGGTCAAGCTCGGCGACATCAGCACTCCTCGCAGCGCCTTCAAAAATGAACTCGCTGATGAGCTTCCCACTAGCCGGTCCATTCTGGATACCCCAGCATGTGTGGCCAGCCGCAACCCAGAGCCCCTCGACGGCCGTCCCACCAACAAGAGGAGTGCTCTCCTGCCCGGGACGCATATGTCGCGGCATATAGCAAGCCTGTTTAGCTGTGACGGGTGCGGCTTTGAGGATCGTGCTTACGGTGCCGATGTAGGCAACCATGTCATCACACTGTGCCTCGTCGACTTCGACTAAGTCTGCTGTCTCAGGCAGCGGGACAGTGGGATCACATTCCCCACAAGCATAGACCTCGCCCGGCCGTGCATAGATCTCCGGGTCTACGTGGCCATTGTGTACTCGGCGCTGCCGATGTGACGGTATCCAATTTGCTGGTAGCGAGATGTTGGTGAACACAGCATAAGGCGTCACATCCGCCTCGAAGACAACACTGTGGGCGCGCAGGCCTTCTACTTTCGTCTGGGGCAGCAAACTACTCGTCCAAGGACCTGCTGCGACCACAACATCCGTCACCCCAAGAACCGTGCGTGGCAGCTGTGTTACTCGGTCAAAAAACTCGACCGTTTTGACGCTACCGCGACTTAGACCTATTTTTGTCACCTTCGCATTAAGCCGGATATCTACGCCGGCCGAGTGTGCTAGATCTGCCATGGATGTGGTGAACTGATAGGGGTGTACCTGCGCTGTCTCGGTATACCCTTCCAACCCCATTTCGGCATACTCCTCTACGAGCTCGCTATCGATCCAATCTAGGTCAGCCGGGAGTATTGATTGGCGCATCAGCGTTGTTGCAGCCTCATCTTGCTTTGGCAGCTTCTGCCAGTCCTTCCCCTCGTTTTGCACTTGTGCTTGGTCTTGAACTTGTTGGGCGCCGGGCGAAGGAGTTGCCGTGCCATTAGACAGCTGCCGAGGGACATCTTCTTGTTGTTCCCGCTGATTCGCCCGCTTTGCTTTGCTCGCCGTGGATTTCCTCCGCTTGGACTTCGGCCTGGCCTTGGAACCTTTTCCCTTCACGGTGGCGGCGATCTGACCGCACTCCAACCGCCGGTATCCCCATTTAGTAGCACCATCGTGTTCGGCTGCTAGCTCGGCATGCAGACGGTACGACAGGGGGACTATACACATAGGATAGGCCCAGAGACCGAGCAGTCCCCCGGCCTTGCCCGAGGCGCCAGCGGCGATGGACGTGGCCTCGAGGAGCGTGATATGGTGGATTAAGGGGTTGAAGGATGGATGGCGGGTTAAGTAGTAAGCCGTGGTCGTACCGATTATACCGCCCCCTGCGCAGTGGGATTCTGGTCAGCTCGAGTGGAACGAAGGCAACGCGGCATCGCAAGCAACGCAGGCGGGCGGTGCAGGGTGGTAGCGGCCAGAGACGCGGCTGGGAGCGTACCTATGATCACGATATGTCGCGGTCGGGGCATTCGGCTGTCCATCGCCTCGTTGACATGGCCGATCGGTCGAGGCTGGGAGAGGACGAGACAGCCAGTGCTGGAGTATGGTGTAAGTGTGCTACTTCAGATGTCCTTGCAGGACGATTGAACCCTGTGGCGGAGCTACGGAATCGGCGGTGGCCCCTGAGAGCCAATCAATGGAGAATGCGTTGATCAGCAAACGGTGCCGGGGGACAGGAACAGTGCTATGTTGAGCCTAATAACAAATCTAACTAACCTATCCTCCGTAAAGATAGACTTGAGGTCGACGGGCATGCTTGGGATAATACCAATTGGCTACTTAAGTGCGTACTAAGGGGTTACTTGGTTTAGGTATTTTGTTTGTTTTTTAACCTACCTGAGGTAAGTACTTACCTACCTACTGTGGTCCCCCCCTAACAAACCCGGCTTGGCAAGTACCCGCGCTAGGCAAAACTTTGGGAGAGGGTTTGCAGGAGTTTTTCCGTGCAAATAACTGGGGATAAGATACCTTCGGCGTGGTGGGCCAAGGGTTAGCGTGCCAAGAATACCTGACAAGGGGGGGTTTTACTCCAGCTGGACCAGTAGGTACTACCTACCTGTATAGCTGCCGAGACTGAGGGGCTGAGGGGCAGAGGGGCAGCCACTGATACCTACAGTTAACCCACATATCCACATATGCTCCTGCATGCATGCAGGAACCATGAATTTAAAAGTGCCTATAGTTATCTCTTACTATTAGGAATAAAAAAAAGCAAGAATGCTAAGAGCCACCTACTCCTCTGACCTTACTTCAAGGTTAGGTACCTACTTGTATTACTCTCACGGGTCCCATCTTTATCTATCTTGTATCCGGCCTCGGCCCATCATCAAGTATATGCGCTAAGGGTGGGGACCTGCCCTCCTTCTTCCTTGGTGCGTACTTGTTAATGAGGTGGAGCCACGATGTCGTCAACTGCACCTCAGGTAGCGTGCCGGCTCCTGATGTCTTGCCTAAACATCTGAGCCCGGGCTGTACCCGTGGACCTAAGCTAGGTACATGTACCTGCCCCACTGGAGTAAGCCGGTTAAGCTTGCTCATAAGCATAGATTCGTCTATCCCATTTTACTGCTTACTCATACTATTCACCTAAGGTAGATGGGTCCGAGAAGGTTGCTGCTCTGCGGATGCCGTGACGTCGTTATTTCGTTCGAGCTCTATGCTCCCTATAATCTTAGGTGCTGTTTCATAATAGCTCGTTATAGTCGGATCAGAGAACTACTGTGGTTTTTGCTTGTCCACCTGCCATCAAGGTTACCGTCAGACAGATTGACTCAGTGACTAATATCAAGAGCGCTCTCCGAGCTTCGCGCCAATCGCCGTCTCCCCGGCAGAGCTCGCTCTCGACGCCTTCGGGGTGATTTGTCAAAAGGTGCAGCTTAGCTTCGAATTGTCCTTGGTTGCCAGGTGGGTTCCCAACCTGCGAGACCCATGATCAATAAACTAGAAGAGCCTTACAGCAAGCCCTACCCGCCGTTATCGTTCCTTTTTACTGTTTCTGCCATCCCACCATGATCTCGACTGGCATTCCGAGACGGATGAGAAGCTTTACACAGCCTCCATGGCCAAGTATTGGTACTGCTACCCCTGTATAAGCTGTATAAGCTGTATAAGCTGTATAAGCATGTCTTTTTAGCACCCTGTTGCCCCTCCAATCCCCTCAACCTGCCCAGACCTGCCCAGACCTGCCTATCCAGATACCCCGTCAGGTACCTACAGAGTACTGCACCTGCACTATCTAATCCGAGTATCCATCTCGGTACCTTCTGCACGCTCGGGGAGGATCCCTGCTGACTATTTTTGTCATTGAGGAAAAAGATCACCTCTTGTTCAACACTACCAAAGTCAAAGCTCCCACCGCCCATCATCTTCGTCCACCGCCCATAGCAACCCCCACCTATAATAAGACACGGGCCGCAACCTTCGCGTCCTGGCCGACTTCTTCGTCTTCCACTTCTTCCACCGCCTTTATCGCAACTTCAAGATCCATAGTCACAATGGCTTCCGCTACCACTTTCTGGGATTTCACCCCCAAGGACAGTAAGTAGCAGCCCCAGATTCGCCAAATTCGAGACGTAAGGCAAAATGAGAGACAGCTCGCTAATCCGTCCTTTTCTGTCAAACAGAGACGGGCGCTGACAAGCCTCTGTCCGAGTACAAGGGCAAGGTCGTCCTTGTCGTCAACACCGCCTCCAAGTGCGGCTTCACTCCCCAGTTTGCCGGCCTCGAGAAGCTGTAAGTACCGCATGTCCCCCGCCCTAGCCCTCTACTCTAGCCTCTACCCTGCGTACCAATTGTGCTATGCCTATGCCAAGAGAGTATTCGTGACAGGCAGCCGTCGATACTTGCACGAAAATAAACATACAGTTTGCTCCCTCTTGCCCTCACTCTTGTTCTAACCGCATTCATCAGGTACAAGGATATCACTGCCTCCAACCCCGACGATTTCGTCATCCTCGGCTTCCCCTGCAACCAGTTTGCTAGCCAGGACCCTGGCAGCAACGATGAGATTCAGGAATTCTGCCAGGTCAACTACGGCGTCACTTTCCCCATCTTCGGCAAGGTCGAGGTCAACGGTGACAAGCCGGAGCCCCTCTACAACTGGCTGAAGAACGAGCAGGCTGGTGTCTTGGGCATCAAGCGTGTCAAGTGGAACTTTGAGAAGTTCCTGATCGGCCGCGACGGCAAGGTCAAGGGTCGCTGGGCTTCCACCACCAAGCCCGAGGCTCTTGAGAAGCCCATCAAGGAACAGAGTAAGCAATCCCCTATACCTTTTCTCATCCTACGTTGCCTAAAATTTCCCTACTTGGACCGGCTCCTAGTCTGAGAAACTCTGCCTGATCTCAGTACAAACTACATATCACCTTGACATTCACTAACTCCATGTGCTACAGTTGCCATTCCCGCGAAGGAGTAAGTCCTTCATGTTGAACCACGCATTCTGGACGAGTATATGGTGGACGAAGTTTTGAGTTTTATGAGTCAAATTCTAATGTTTGCATTGACGATACCCCTAGGGTGGCCAAAATGTAATCGCCCCGGGATTGAATGAAATTTCATTCCACAAAAGGCTGTATGGGGCCATACGGACCACTTGTTTAGATCAATATACCACTGTTTCGATTTTTTCGATCCTCTTATCAGCTTCTAACGACGTGAGATGTGATTGTTTTCTTGTGTTGCGAGGATGGCTGGATATGTAGGCCAACATTCAAGGCGATGTCGATTCACTTCCTCTTGACTCACATGTCCAACAGTCGTCTCCCTCCGGTGTTAGCAATTCCCGAGGTGTTGTCGCCATAGTCCGAGCTGTGCAAGCGAACCGCTGAAGACTAGCTTCAAGAAATTGACTCATCCCTTATAGCAGATTTACATTGCGGAATAGTGTTGTATCCGTCTCCGCACGAGAAGTTTCGCCACCGTGATACGCTTCTTACCACCCGGCGGAACTAGGCGCACTGTTCTCAACAAGATCGAACATGTCCTCTCAGGAATGGGGATATATTACATGCCTTACTACAACGTCGCCCACTCGGCGTTGTTTTGCAAATTCCTTCCGAGGCTTGAGAGGATGAGCCTGTTCCGTTGCAATGAACCCCCCTGGTCCCGGGGAATCGGGACTTACGAAAACAATGCCTTCTTCCTTCACATCTCTCGTCTGCGCGCGATAGAATTTTTGCTCGCATACCTACGTACGCTGTGATCCCCATGGTATCAAGTACTTGCTTAGTCTGTAGCTGGATATTCTGAAGGGTACTAGGAGATAGGCCCATCTAATCTTCAAGTCCCCTTGACCCTGTCCCGACTTCGTCATTAACCCCCTAATAGTGCTGAATCCTAGCTATGTGGGAGTTTACTGCTCGAGCATATTCTGGATACTTGTACTATCGTCCATTTCGGTATCTCGTATATATCTAATAGGTGACTGTCAGGACTCCTTCAGGGACACTAATATGGGCTAGGTGTAGACATATGTTGTTGCGCGAGGATCTAAGTCCTTCTGCGCGGCTACGGAGGCTACCCTACTAGCTATATACAAGAAGACGGATATGAGGCTTCCTTTGTTGTGTGGTTTTAGGATCACGACCCTGATCCTGGTGGTGTGGGTTCTGGGGAGAGCCTCATGACAGTGACTGCTAACGAAGCTGAGACCTTATTCATTGCTACGATCCGGGTGTATCACTGGGTCACATCCAACCGCTACGATATCCCAACGTCTCTTCAATAGACTCGAGCTCATGCTCTCTGTTGCCATGAACTGACAGCCTGTTCCTACCCATGCGAGAATATGGATCTTAGGCAGTAATTTCTAGCCGCCTCCTAGCATTCTTATAGAAGTCTTGTTAGTGCCTAGAAGCACGGAAAGGGGTTATTACTTGTGGACTACGGCTATTCGTTGTTAAGTTGACGCCGGTCTTCTGTACTTTTTAAACAGTATACGAATCCTGTTGAGGGTGATCCCGCATAAAAGAGATGTTCGTCCCAGAAGCGTTGATATGGCAAAGCACGGCCTGCAGTGAACACTAATGATATTGTAAGGATGTTTGCAGTGTTTTGTGCAGATTCAACATGACATGTGGCAATGACCTTGTATTCAATGACGCGGTATCGTATAAAATAGGAGGCAACATTGATATGTTTAGCCTTTTGATGAAGTTTAGGGGTTTCAGTCAACTTGAGCGTTGCTCGTTGCCTGTGTGGAGTTAGAAATTCTCAGGTTATTGGTGAATCGTCGGATCCAGACAAATTCTCCGGCAATATTCGATGCCGCCATGTATTCAACATCCATGACTCGCCCGGGACGAAGGTCGAAAGTGTAGGTCATGGTCGCTATGTTGTCAAACTTGCTGTCGACTCGGACTAATGCCCCATTATACTCACGCCGATGCTCCTGGGAACCTGATCAGTAGAGGCTGTTCAAGACAATCTTCTCTCGCCAAATTTGCCAGATACTTCACACCTTCTAGGAGTCGAAGTATACCTAATAGGATTCCTCTCAAATGAGGGGAGTTCTCTTGTTACACCTCGTAGACTTCACCGGGTAGATCATTCATGTGCCTCTCTTTGAAGAAAAGAGAAAGACTTCTATTTCCAGGTCTCAGTCATAAGGCTCGAGACCGTACAGGAAAGAAGGTTTCGCATATAGCCCAGCCTAGCCCACGAAGGTGCTCTAACATATCTTAGGTTTAGTACTATGAAAGGAACGTTCTGACAGTTAGCCTCTGCATCTGAGTTTCTAGCTGCTACGAGGTCGGTTGCTATGGTTCACATAATATGTTACCATCTATCCGCGGTGCTAGGAAACAGCGTTTCGAGCAGCGAACTTCGTTGGGGACCACAAATTGGAGCACTCGCTTGGGTGAATATCAAATCGACCGTGTCAGTCACTTCGAGATAACGGTTATAAGTAGAGCCCGCCTTGAACGGCGATAAATCAAGGGCTTTCATGTATATGACAGGCTCACTGTGATGAGGTTAAGGTAGATGATTATCCTCTTTCGCCTGGTAGCCAATCACGCCCCGGTTGTAGTGAGGAATTGTAATTTGGAATGATATTAACTACCAACGTTGGTATGCTTTGAGCAGATGTTGTTGTGCGAAAGCTCCCTGAACACATTCGTGGGCCAGGCACGTCCGTATACAGAGCGTTCTCTGTCCGTTCTATAGTGTCATGGCACTGATTACGGGCACGCATTCACTAAGTATTTCTAGAATTATGCTACCTGGCTAATATATTGCCGCTATATCCAATACATTTATCTCATCCACAGGTGAAAAAGAGAAAAAGATCATCTGCTGGTTATGTTTCTAGGAAAACTCTAAGATTGTCTTGATACAAGAAGACCTCCTATTACCCTCATGATATAGTCTCTAGACGCAGAATAAACTTCCTTGTTCGCCGATATTGACTTTTCATGCTCGAATAGATCTAGCTGGCTCTTCGAAGTCAACGATATGTAGTGTTGTTCATCTGTCGACCGCCCAAGCGGATGGGGCCTCATACATACATCGTCACCATTGGTTCTTTGGCAAATTAGAAATATAGTCAGTGAATTCTTCTCAAAATGTGGCAAGTCTCTAGCCAAGCTTGGTATACGTGCTTAGCGAGTATTCTTTGACGGTAGTAAGGGTGAAAGTCTCTGGTGAAACTCTGAGTGGGAATAGCATCTACAAGGAATCGGCGGCGTAGGTCTCCAATAGTAAAGATAAGGGCTGTGCATAGGTCAGTCGCAGTCATGATACCTACTCCATGTTTTCCACATTCAACAAATATCCGGGACGTGGGAGTAGACAATATCATGATTGCATGATTAAACCGAGTGCACTAAGTGCGCTATGATGTTATATCACCTAAGCGAGAACGTATCAGCGTAAGGCATGATACGTAAGACGTTACGACTCTTGCTCCACACGACAACATGATCGAGTCACAAGATGATGTTATTTCAGTAGTAAATGAGAACATATCCCGCGTGCCACCGTACATGCTATCAAGCTCGGTGCTGGGATAGGATTAGATTACTCACACGAACGCGTACGCCAACATTGTAATGTTGGAGGCTTATGATAGGGATTCATTAAACAGCAGTCTCACACTAACCAGCGAAAGTTACTTTTGGTTATGCTCAAGTATATCATATGCTCCTGAGAAGAAATGCATAACAGAATGTAATTCTCCGCTTTGAAGCTGCCGTCATATTTTCTCGTCAGAAGTTAAGGCGCGGTAATTCATTATCCATCTATTCTCATGGCTCAAGTGGTAGTATACAATGGAAGTAATATTGCAGAAATCAACACACTTGTAAACTTAGATTGCTCTCATACAGCCATGCCATGTTCACCATTCTCTTTACCCGTAATGAATAGACCAAACAAACACCAGTAAAAGCTGAAATGTGAGAGAAGTTGCAGCCTGTGCGACATATGCTCAGACAATTTTGTCTGTATATAATTACATATACTTACTGTATAGTTTACATGCTTAATTGTTACCAGGAAGACTTGTAATGTCTCTCTAACGTAGCTGCGTCCTAACACCCTATATGACATCTTATAACCGATAAAAAGAGGCGCCTTTATTTAATATTAAGATACAATCATACATGACCGCTTTTGCTAGCGCTACTCAGAGGTAAGTCATATTCGGCCGTTCTAGATTTGTGTCTCACTAGCATAGTTCACATTTAGAGCTTCAAAGACGGCTCCCTCCCGACGCTATGAGCCGTGAAGCCCGAGTTTTGTTATTGCCATTGGCTGTAGTAGCACAACTCATATGTTTTCTTCGGTCGGGACCGAAACAAAAACCGGTCCAGCGTTTCGAACCCTGGGAATATTCTGTCTTGTCTGATTGGCAACACGTCCATTTCCCCGTCCGCCGGGACGCCAGGCCGTCATACGATCGTGGCGTGTCCGAAAAACACCAGCGGAACAGGCGTGATGCCTGCGCGCGGGCCGGGATGAGCCCGCCGGAGAATCACGGCAGGCATTGTCTTAGACAAGATAAATAGGTATGACAACTATTTCATACAGCGGGATCCTAGCTTAGAAACGCCAGCAATTAGACAATTATCCCCGTCGGCAATGCGCGAGACGACGGCGTGCTTGGCCGATTTGTTCATTGTGTTGTGGTCCTCTTTTTTTTGTTTTGTTTTTGTTTTGTTTCGCCTTTTCTTCTTCTCGAGGAACATGGCCATGTCCTTGGTCAGGCGAAATTGTCCGCTTTGACTTGTTTATCTTCGGCACGTTTCATATCTAGCTGTTGCTGACTGCCTGATAGTCTAAAAAGTCGCAGGCAGTGCCTTTCGCCCGAATACCTAGCATTCATCTATCGTATGTGCTGGGCTGTAGGGATTCACAACCGCGCGGTAGGTAGCGGACAGCACCACAGAATGCCTTCCCACAACACCGAATTAGCCTCCGGGACCCTACGCATCGCGAGTGTATGAAAACGGGCTATCTCGGCGGAAGAATCGACCAATGGGAGCTCGGGGGATCCGGCCAACGGTCATGCAGCGTGTCGCAAGCCTGGTGCTGTTCCCAACTGATTTTTCCAGTTGTGAATCCATTTTCGGGTTGACAGGACCAAGAACTCGTCTAGTCCTCCTGCATACATACCCAAGATACCCTACCTACCTACATAGCAAGGTTAGCCACATACATACGTGGGTACGCACGTACATACATGCATACATATATGCACATGCAGACTTGGGATGAGAAATTAGGTAGCGAGCGGTCTGCCTATACAGTAAGTACCAGACGGAAGAGATAGAAGGGACCCTCAAATATTCCTCGTCTATCTATACTAGCCTGTGTATTTTACACGATCCGGCATCCAAAGTGGAGACGAACAGACTAGCTTCTACTTGGTTCTGCTCCTCTCAACAGAATAGGAAACCTACCTCGGTCCATCGAAGGCGTCAAACGCGGAATACCGTTCTTGGATTTCATATATCTTAATCTAGTGTCTTTAATCTAAGTAGCCTCCTCCTCCTCCGTCACTTAGAGCCGGGGGCCTCCTGATCGAATTGGCCATACAATCGAATTAGCCAATTCGACTAGGAGGAGACGGACTCTAGACCTTACTAGACTTGTTTGACAGCGCCTACTGTAAGTTAGAAGACCGGCGCGCCCGGGGGTCCGACCGAAGCTACCAAGTGGCTACTCATGCTTCTTCGCCTCGATGAAGTTTAGTATGTTTCGATCCTTCGAAATCTCTTCCTTTTTTTTGTCTTCTTCTTCTTCCGGCGCCTAGACACTTAGTCCCGGTTTTCACGAAGTTCATGACGGCATTTTTCGCTCTCTAAATCCCCACATATTCGCATCGCATCGCGTAGAGAGATAAAATACTGTACTTAGCTACTTACTTAGCTACTTACTTAGCTACTTACTTAGTTACTTACTTAGTTACTTACTTAGTTGCCTACTTACTGTATTACCAAGGCAAGCAACCAGGTAGTGTACACTAGTCTAAGGCATGATGCCCCATACTCCTGGTTGGCACTAGCTACGCGGGCGAAAAGAGACCGAAGTTGGCAACAAGGCAAAATTAGGTGTAGGAGTAGTCTATGTGCCACTGGAAATCTGCTTGCAAAATCCGAACTATGTACGTAATATGAACCTGTAGTTTGAACACAACCTACCTAGGTAGACCGCCATGATTTAGACAGAACCTGGAGTACAGTAGTTTCATGGAGTGCATATTATAGTACGGTCCTGTATGTAATCATTACCTGTTAGACTCGTTAGTTTAGACTTGTTAATTTAGTCCCTGGGGTGTCGTCGATAGGTTGGGTTCCAAGAGCAACATTTGGATGTCTTCGAAACGTCTTTACGGCTCAGGCAGTGCACAAGCCCTCAACTTGGTTATTGAAGGAGGATATATTTTGGGGTGACTCGCAAGAACCCTTCTGTCGATCATTCTCGTTAACCGTACGTAGTATAAAAAAAGAGTAACAATTCAGCCTAGCGGTGACTGCAACGTCCCTAGAGCCATGGAATCAGTGACTGTCTAAAGTATTCGGATGAACTACAATATGATCGGTATCTGGCATGTGATGCCGATACTACCAGACTATTTTAAGTCACATGGACTCCAGTCCGACCCCCCAGCCACTGCCAGGCTAGGTAACCTCGGTAGGGAGGTGACAAAAGGCGAGGTCGGGTTTCAAGTCCATCGTCTCGCCGGTGATGAAGATGATATCGAGCCTGCATGACGGCGGTACTTGAAACAGGTACCTTGCCATTGCTCCGCCTGCACGCTGGTGATAAGTCCACTTCTGTTGAACAGCCCCCAAATGAAAGTCCCCGTATAGAAATTACCCCTGATGAAGCTTATGGGTGACCGGCACATTTGCTGTTCGCCGATGCGCCGCACCGGGACTATTCGCGCCCTTGTCCTACCCCGGGTTTTTGAGGACGGGCCGAAAGGGTTGGAGCTAGCGGCACAGCGCTTGCAGCACAGACAAGGAGGATCTTGATTTGGTGTGGGCGGAGGCGGCCGGTTTCGGTAATGCAGGAGGAATAAGAGTAGGTAACAAGCAAGATGTAACGAACCTTTTGGCTACCCTGCCTGCAAGGCTGGCTGGACCATAGAACAAGAATAGATTGGATGAATCTCTCTCGAGATACGAGGTGACGTGACGTGATCTGTTTTGCCTCGTTGTCGCCTACTTTGCTCAATCCTTATGTGCTGTTCAGTTTATTCGCTCATGTTCATTCGTACCGGATCCATGAAGGTTCCTTTCGATATGTTTCTCGGATCCGAGCATGGGTGCGGAGTGCAACCAGGCTAACAGTATTAAGGTTAGGCCGTCCGTTTCCCCAGATTTTTACTAATGGGCAATCAGGTAGGGCCTAATTGGCAAAATATGACGATCGCAGCCCAAGTCAGGACACAAGGGACTTGTCAAGCAATATCTTAATGGGTAAAATGACAAAGAGGTCGAATCCCTGAAGCGGCTCGGAGCTAAGATCTTGAGAATCCACTTGGCTGTTCAGGGTTCTTCACCGGATACGGTAACAACATGCGGCAATGCTTGTTGTGAGTTGCTGGGCTCCTGTGGCTGACACAGGGTGAAAACAGAAATATGGCGAGGATCGACGTGGGGGATCTCGGGTCTTGGAGACCCCCGCCCAATGACCTCGATCTGCCCCTGGCGGGATGAGGCTGAGGCGCCTGAAATTGCGTGCATGGATGAACCATCTTAACGCTCCTTTGTGCCTCGGTACTCCCGAGGCTAGCTCCCTTCTACTGTTATGTTTCGCTGTGCAGGGTAAGGCAAGTTTCTTGTTTAACGTGGATCCACCTACCACCGTCAAGAGATGAAGACATAGGAAGAGAAGGCAATATGCCAACATTTGGTGGCTGTAGGATGCGTAAGGATCAGGAGAGGTGATTGGAAGCATTCTTGTCTTTGAAAAATGTAATGGAGCCCTCATATCGCTCATTGCGCATGCGGGAATGAGAGGAAGTGGGCTACGCTTGTCATACGCGCCGTGCAAGCCTCTGGCGTGTTTCCAGCGGGACTACATGCATATCAAGCTACCTAATGTCATTCTTTAGTTGGGCTTACCTAGGTACTTACACCGGGTTGTTCGGTCTAAGGTCGGTCCGGATTTCCCGCGGAGAAAAAAAAGACGTTTGGATGTCTAGAATCCAATGCTAACGATGAGCTATTATCAGTATGATAATTAAGTAAGTAATTAGATACACCCTACCTGTTCTTGGCGGTTGTAACTGCGCTGACATGCCGATCAGTGCCAGAAATCCACACTCTACTGCATCCTGCTCAGTCACTAGCCACAGAGGCGCCGCATGTCCTTAGTGAGCTGTTGAAGGATCAGGAATGGGTCAAGACAATTAGCTCCTCGCATGTCTGTGTCATGCAGGTCAAGAAAGGGAACAGAAATCCGATACTAATAGAATCTATGTCTCTTTAGCTTATCAGGTGGACCATAACGACAAATACATCGAACGGTCTTCCCGATGGCATGATAAACTCTGGCAGTATCTCAAACCAATCCCTCCAACTGGCATCCTCGGAGGTCCGCTTACATGAAAGGGGTCCCGAGCACAAATAAGGCTGGCTCGTGTGTTCCTTACGCGGGACAATTTGCCACTTAACGCGGTTGCGTACCGTGCCATGACAGGAATATTGTACACAGGTCGTACTGAATCCCTCCCACCGACACATCCGAGCGACGAGAAATCTAATGACGGAGCTGCCGAGACTGTTTAGCGGTGGCGTTCACGATGGTTTCACTTGGAGACAGACACAGCCGTAAGCCGATGCTTGTTCGGATGGGTTAAAACGGAACACTGCTAGGTAGAAAGCTGCGGGCACAACATGATGGGGTGATAGTGTGATGCGCCAGCACGGCCGTGTGTAGTCGGTCGGGCGACTTCTTGCCTGACTTACGAGCACTGTAAGCTGCACAATGAAATAGTAACCGTGGGGGGTATCGAGAAAGACGGACCATGCAGACTTTGGGACGCCAACATATCTTGCATGGTCATTAGCCGACGGCGTACAGACGCATCCCAGATCCGTGGATTTGGTGATAGGTTCGAATTCTTAGAATATCATGCCTGTGTATTCGATAGTAGTGACTCGAGACTGCTGGGAAACAACGGGCGTGCTGTACAATGATGTCGCAGCAGGTTGGCGTTGAGCCGCATTAGTCACACAGCGTCCCTGTTGCCTTGTCCAACTGTGTATCGCCATGCATGTGGTTTACTGTGTATGCCTCTATCCCATGCCGGGAAGTGGGATATCCACGACTTGGCATGCAGTCGTCGAATGATCTGCATTACAGCAAGTGCTGTAGGTTTCGTCAGCGGGATGACAGCTGATCCTGCGCGAGCTTCCGTACGGTAGGTAGTCTACGTCGTGATGTGTCCACCAGTACCTACGTTTCAAGCCTTACAGTAGAGATGCTATGTAGGTGGTGTGCACAGCCGTTTGGACAGCAGCCCGCCAGCCGCGGCTCAGACCGCTCGGTGTATCTACAAGAAGTAGGGATCGCCCATCACCCGGTGTATTCACCTGGAGTGAGCTGGTTCTGCGCTGCGATTGAACAGTGCGCTTGAATCCCGCCCTGTGACCGCTAGTACAGCGGCAACAGCTGATTGGAGGATTGCCGACAAGGTGCCAAGGCTTCTGAAATGTAACGTCACGTTGGAATGTGTTCGGCGGAATACATACACATAGTACAATCGAGCAGCCAATCAAGGCACGTCTTCTCTACATAGTACATGTAATGATTCACCAACAAGTTAGTTGTGAACGGAGTCGCGGGTGTCTTATTCATCTTATGCTGACGGCTCGTTACTCTCTCTCCTCGGTTAGCATATCCATAGTCTCGTGCGGTGGTTGTCGTTGCATGGTGACACTACAGTACTGTACTGTAGATATTTTCCATGGTTTACCCCACCTATTTCTTCGTAATAGCTCTACCACCTGGCGGGGGGCGGGAAGTGAAGAGGCTATATGCAAAAGAGGGATGAATCGATCCAAGCTGCTCGTCATCAGTGAGCAGACCGTAGAAGCAATTCAACGGTCAACGGGCGAGAACCAAAGGAAACCCTTGCAAATGGGTCGAAAATTACCGAAACGGGGAAATGTGCATTGGCTAAACTGCTGCTGTACCGTGTATTTAGTAGTTGTAGTCCATGGTAATAGCGGAGATGTTTACTTACTTAGTAGTGTAGGTTAGTGTACGTATAGGTAGTGTACTATGTACTGTAGAGACAGAGCGCAACAAGTAACAGGCCTCGGACGCTTTCTCCCCATGAGTTGTGCAGAACGAAGACATGTTAATCCCAGGGTGTAATCCCTACTAGTAGATATAGTGTGCGTCTTTGGTGTTATCGCCGTAGTGAGCATATGCGGACCCCCGTACAATTTTGGTTATCAGAATTGTGTGACAAAATAATGAGGTAAAAGTTGGTATCCTTTATCAGTTCTGGTGAGTGTGGTTCGGCGACCACCGCCCGCGCGCTATGCGTGTTAATAGTGCTTCTGGTGGTAACGCACCCTGGGGATATAAAGAAGAAATATGGACTTTGGCCCAACTGTTGTAGTGCAAGACATGATAATTAATATTAACATGATATAAATAGGCTCGGATCCGCAGCTCACCACCTGGGCAGTGTGTAGCGTATAACTTACCAGCACACCAGGGCTAAGGGTAGCAAGGAAGGCTACTGTGGAAGATTTAACGGAAGACAATTCCAGTGACTTGCACGGGCTTCTAGCTTCGGTGGTTGATCGAGCCGAGGATCTGAGGGAAACGCGACATTTACAGCTAGACTCGCACTAGACCCCTGACGGCTAGTTAGTCTGTCGACCTAACGTTAGGTAGTGTACAGTACTTACAGTACCTTAGTATGGACCTTATCAACTTAGCTCGGTGCTAGCCCAGAGTGGACGAGAGTCCGCTACAGAAGATAAGATTGGTCAGCGACCGCGGGAGAGGCGATCGCCCAGCAGAGCTTGGTTGGCGGGTACTGACATGCCGGGCATAAGCCCTGAACGCTGCCCTGAAGAGTGCAGCCGCGCAGCGTTGACACCACCACCTTAGCCTGGTTCTATGCAGGCTTCTTCAGTTCTTCTAGCGTCAACCGCCAAGAGAGTCGGTACTTTGCTCCAAGTACCCCGAAGTACCCCTCACCCAATAGGTCAAGCCACTCGAAAATGCTTGCTGCCGGCCTACTGTGGCTTCGGGCCTGCCCCCCAGTTTCGATGCGGGGGTTGGGGGGTTGCGCCTTTGGTCCTCTTCTATCCATTGTGAATTTCATAACAGCTGCATGTACAAAGTCAGAACCGGGGGATTTTGGGCGCTCGGTTGTCTTCTCGTTTGTCATTTTTACGAGAGAGCAATGCGGGGCATTGCTAGCAGTAGAGTAGGTAGTACTTTTGTAGGTTGCTTTCGAGATGGACATTACAGCTTGAAATGCCTGCCGTTGGAGACGTTCGAGAAGCTATAATAGAAAAAGAAAGAAGCTCTTGGATTAGCTCGATCCCGTTCTCTTGCACCTGTGGGCCGATAATCGAGCCCTACCTGCGCTTTGTTGCGCTTGCATAAGTGTCGTCTACATCCATGGATGTGTCAAGTCATGTCTGTCTTGCATGCAGGCCATGTAATTACAATGGCAGAGTTGACGCCGTTAGCGACTCAAATCGTGGAGGGAGTGGTCGACGGGCTGGGAGAAAAGTGTATACTGGAACAAATATGCTTGCTTGGCTTTAATATCACTCTACGCGTATCGTTGGAGGTGGTGCACGATGGCTCTCGCAACGCTCAGGTCGGTTATTACGCAGTACACACTCTCCGTCCAGCCATCTTGTTATCACCTCCTATAGCGCTCCAAAGCTAGCGTTGACACTCGGCAGTGACCGATCTCACAGGGATCTGGAATTCAAACGATACCTGACTTGGCGCGGCAGGTCGCCGACCTATAGTATGGGGGCGGAATAAAGTCGCAAAGGGAGATGGTCATTTGCACGGCCAGGTGACCAGATGCGGAAGGCTTCGAGAAGGTTGAGAAGGAAGCACGCCGCAGCAAAGCGGTGCCACGCTGCAATGTAGGTATTGTATTGCATTGTATCGCATCGAGGTGGCGGGTCAGTAAGTCGTCGTCAATCCATCCGTCGCTTAGCTCCCGCATCAACGCCGTTGCAGGTGCAAGTGCAAGTGGGAGTGTTATACTAATTGATTTGCATGATGAGGCCTGCTCATCACCGCGCAGAATGCAAGCCAAGAACTGTCGCGGCGTGTTGAAGTCTTCGGTTGCACCTCGTTTATTCTGGAAGACGTGGGTCGGTTTGCTTATTCGGCGGAGCGCTGGCGTGATTGACCTCGCCGGCTCCGCGACTGGCACCGTGGTATTGTGGTATTGGTTTGCAGGCCTACCTAGCGTATATAGTGCTGGATTGGTTGCCGGGTAATATACCGATTCTATATATTACAATTGAGCGTGGTGCTTTGGACCACTCACATTTCTGCCCAACTGCGTCTGAGCAGCGAGCTATCTATGGACACGGTCTGTCGGCTAGGTGAGAGATGGCTTAGTCCACGAATCTATGACTTACGAGCCGGTATAATCTAACGCTGCCGGGCGTTGGCAAGTCGGTGCGTTCCCCCGCGGTGAGAAGACCGAAGCCAGTGAAAGTCGAAGCCAGTGAAAGTCCAAGCGGAGAATGAACTACGCTAACAGACAAGGCATGTCAATGTATCCAGGGTGGGTAGAGTGAATATGGTGGTTTAGTTCGACAATCTACAGACTCGGTTTCCTCTATGTAGGTACTGTAAAGGAGTCGTTAAGATGTGTGTTATTGGATATCAGGAGCAAACGCCGTCTCAGGTTGACCACCCACCATTAAGCTTGCATTTCGTATCCGTATCTACTATACGCCTGTGTAATGACGGCTTGGGGTTATATAGGGAAACCGGCCGCAGTGCTGAAGAGTCGGTGGGCACCGTTCGTTTTCGTGTGCCTGATGAGCCGGGCATGTCTTTCGCAAATCACCGTCGACTTGGAGTTTGGATTGTGAGGGCATAAGAGCTCCCTAGCCCAGGAAGCTAACCTAGCTGCAGGATGCAGAAGACTAGGATGGGTTCTGCTTTGCCTTTCATGGCTAAATGCCCGAATCCCTCATGGCAGCTACATGAACCATGCCATCCCGTATCCAAATTGTTGTCGAAGAAAAATATCGATGTAGGTGGCTTGTCTCTCAGCCCTCTGGCAGCGGTGTTGTCCAAAAGCGGGAGCTGCATGGAACACAATGATGGGGGTCAAGATAACGATGGAAGTTTGATGGAAGCCCGCTCACTCATCCACTTTATTTATCATATTTGATATACGGCAATAACAAGATGAGAAGCATTACTACATATCTGCTCAACTCACATCGACGGCGATTCTGTTGTAGTTTGATAGGAACATGCAATTGGACGTGGATGTGTGTGGAACAGGATAGACCAGGGTTCGTCAAGACCAACAGGAGAGTCTGCCGAGGCTGTTGGATCAGGGAAATAACTTAGCGTTACTGATTCGGTTCTCTCCGTGGCTGACCGTCGTGACGCTGCTGGGTGACCTTAATATCGCTGTAGCAAATCACAGCAGCGAGCTTGCGACATATTTGCGACCTCGAGCCTAGCTGTCCAAAGCTTGCATGTCATTTGTGGATGTCAATAAGGCTTACACTATACGCATGCTCTATGATCAGCACCGGAGAATCCTCTCGTGATGGCTCTGGTCCATTGAGAACGCGTGGTTTTCATAAATTAAACCTCACGTCAATATCTCGTCAGCTCGCGGGAGCTCGCGGGAACTAGGCTATTGGACACAGGAACCTGTCATCATATGCTACGCCATCTGCTTTCTCCTGAGGTGGATAGTCTATATTAATTGCACACCTCCTGGCGACCTCCTGGCGACCTCCTGACAGCAAACAGTATGGTGCTCCTGCTTACAGACGACTGGGCGCGTGCGCTCCAAGCGGTTTACTCGACCCAAATCTATGCCACTGTCTAGGCTCGTTGATGCAATATGGAAATGAAGTTCCCACAGATTGATAATACGCTTACTTACACTTAGACTTAGGACTTGGCAATGACATAGTGTTAGTCCAAGCTGCGCACTGCAGTCCCTCCGACCAGAATAGCACACCGTCACCACCACTCACAGAGGCATCCAAACAACGAAGCCAACTCAAGAGGTTGTCACGTCGGCCGATCCACTCCGGCCATGTCGCCACTAGTGGCTTTCGCTGTTAGGAGCGGGAACACGAGAATCAAGTATTATAGGCCACGAACCTGGCGTCGGTGTGGTCGCAACTCTACTACTACCACTTAATATATGGAAATACAAGAGAACAGGCTTCCTCTTCCGAAGACGTCAAATGACCGTTCTCGACTTAGTAGCTTATGACTGCAGACGCATGCCCACATAGCATGGCGGTAGTCATCCAGGCTGTCCGGATTCCTGGATAGCTGCATATCAGTGTCGTGGGGTAACAACCTAACCTAGCTGGTGGCGTTGAATGACGGTGTAACCCACACTTTAGCAACTCTTATAGCCCAGTTCGCGGCACACACTTTTTGGATGGCCGTAACATATAGTTCATAGTGCTTTTTTATATGGCTATCTGGTAGTACTATAGCCACCTCATTATAACGGCCTCATTATGGGAATACATTGGCCTGCAACGCTCTATAGCCAAGTGAAGGCGGGTTGCAAACAGTAAGCAGAAATATTCAACCGGTTTCGAAGCTAGCCAGTAGGTTATCTTTTGAGTGGATGTGCCAAGACCATCGAGTTGGTTGACACTGAAAAACTAACCAGAAAATATCAGTGGGGTCTTTAGGGATACCTACTCGACGTATGCCTGGTTGTTACCCTATCAGTTGCTACTAGTAGAGAGACCTTTGCCCAAGGAATTGAGGTTGGAGAGGAGGACTCAAATGATCACGAACACACGAACACACGCTACCTCGACACATGGGTACTACGCTGATAGTGTGGTGCCGCTTAACCGATGAGGCTTTGGGATCTTCGCTGCAAGTCAATGGTTGTGACAGCTCGGAATCAAACGTTGCAGGACGCTCAAACCCCAGTAAATCTACAAGGCAGTGTGTACTTGCTTATCATAGCACACTGGACTATGAGCACCGAAATGTGGCCTGGTGTAGTGGTAGTGGGTAGGCATATCTTATTGGATGGACACCTATTCTTGTCCCGTCTTGTCATCGTGATGTTCCGCCAAGTCCCGGTCACTGGACCAGTCAACACATGTTAAAACAATTGTCATGCGAATGATAATTAATAGTCTTTCAGGGGCGAGGGAATGGACCCTTTCTACAGTTCCACTCTCGTCTGTCGAGAGCGCGACGATCTCGGTTGTTTAATTCAGGCTGCCAGGGGTCTAATCTCGCCGTGGTCACTGCACTGCTTGTGAATCCTCTCGCACAAAGCCGTTTGTTTCTAATGATAGCTCAACAGATAGCGGGACGGCGACACCGCCACGATTGACCCTCTTCCTGCTGTTTGGAATTCCAACATGACATGTAAATTTACCGTCGGTAGTTAGAAGGCGGCCCCGCTCTCCAGAGACCAGAGGAGGGTTACAAGGCCGAAGAAAACGCTGGCGATGTTTCACTTATCGTTCGAACGGGCGCAATGTAAAATCCTGAAGGCGACTGAGGGCTTCGTGAGGCTATGCGATGTGGCCTGAGAGGCAGAAACAACCGAGGCATAAAGGAATCTCCGGGATGAGGCCGACTCGGTTGACCAAAAAAAGAGAATATGGCAAGCAACAGGGAGATCGAAAAGTGCATTTCACCATCATCATATCCCGCAGGCGGCCGTTCGGGTCTAGGTTGGGTATTCATGACTGGGTAACGAGTCAGGGGTAACACGGGCCATCGCAAGCAGCGAGCGCCAGCATGGCATGTAAACGCCTGTAAAGTATTGCTGCACACATCACTAAAATAAGGCCAAAAAGCCCAAGATATTCCAAATACGCCGAGCAATTGTGAATTCACAATTGACCTGGTTAGCTAGTACACTCGAAGTACCTATCTGGCTTTGCGATCTCTAAATGCCGTGTTGCTCTAGTCCGGCGGCTATCGATCTTCAATATGTAGACTTAGACTTCATTTCGAGAGACAGCAACAGAGTACAGCACAACAAGCTTTGGTGACAGATGCAGCACAGGCTGACGACCTACCTAAGTCGGTATTGTACAGTAGGTAGTTGAAGTACCTAACATGACAGACGTACCTCCTGTATATACGTACAGTATATACTTACATATCGTACTTAGGTACCGTACCAGTACGGCATAGCTTCATCAGCCACACATACCCTTTCATCTTCCTTTCTCCTCACCATGTACACTGCCTGCTACGTACGTATAGGTGTACAACTAACTGCCTCTGCCTATTCTCCCATCCCCTGACCAGTCCTCCACCACCACTACTGGCGGTTTTTCGGTTTATCCCCAAGGCGCGACGCTCACATTGGACAGACAGCAAAGCGCCAAGCGCCAGTGACGAGAAGTTGTTGGCAAAACAGCGAATGTGTATTTCTATGCGATGCATCATGTCGGGTGAACAGTCTCCGCTGCCCCTGGTCGCCAGATCCATCTGCTATATGTAGGTACGTGCAAGTGACGCTCGTCGCTCGTTGCTCGTGGGTAACTCGGAGACTAACTCGGAGACTTCGAGGACGAGGACTGGGAATGGAATGGATACCTGAAATGATCAAGCACCATGTAGGTACATGCGATCAAGTCTCTGCAGTACCCCCGTCTTTGCATCGCAGTGGTCCTGCAGGGCACCCTAGTCGCCGTTCTTTTCCACCAAAAGTACTCCCGCTGATCGCAGAGAGTGTGGCTATCTACTTACTTGGTTCCGACTCGCTCATTCGCTCCCCTCCTTTCATTAGCGGCGCCCCCCCGAACAACCCCCCATCTTGATCGAGCGCCAGCCCAGAGCAGGAAGAGTCAGGCTTGCCAGACGTTCACTGGCCCTCTCGTCTGTTTCCGTGAGCCACTGGCCACTGGACGAGCAGTGGAAGCACAGGGACCGGGGACCCTTGCTATCGCCTCCTGGCACTAGCGGGACCCATGCTGGTCCTAGCAATCCTGGCTCCCTGGAGGGTCGATTCTTGACTACCACTACCTCTAGAAATCTTGAGCTACGAGCGCGCGAGGGTCTTGCATGTGTACCTCTGTTCTTTCGTCTTCTGCCGTTGCCTGCGCGCGCTAGAGACGGTGGGGCGTGCACTTGTTGACGGAGGCGTTGCTTGTTTTCTAGTGGTGTTGTGGGAAGACAGGTACCGTTGAACGGCATGGATCTTTAGAGCCATGCCCATGCCCATTCCCTGCCCAGGTTCATGTTCATGGGGCATGGGGCACGGGGCATGGGGGTTGAGCGAAAGAGAGCGAGAGAGGCACACATCTCGACTTATATCTGAAGCCTAGCACGCACATCCCGCCTTTGAGCTCCCCTTCTCATGCAGTGTCTATATGACCTCTTGCCCTCGAGTCTTGTCATCCAACTTTTTCCATATTAATGCTATTTACCCACACCAGTCAATTTGCTTGTCCTTGACTGCCCAGACTCCTTAGCCTTCGCTTGAGCCCAGAGATAGCAACCCGTCTCCCTTCCGGCCACCGAATTTACCCATATGCGTGCTTGATCGAAAGCAGGTTACATTCCCTCGAATATACCATTATAGTACTTTACATTGCGTAGACATGACTGTCTCCGGCCCTCCACAGTCGAACGCGGCCAAGGACGTACAGGCGGCCCGTAAACGCAGGAGACGGGCGCCCGCCGGGGGAGCTGCAGATGATTGCTTCACGTGCATCAAGAGGAACACAAAATGCGATCGCCGGCGGCCATACTGCTCGCAATGTTTGGAAATAGGAAACGAATGTTCTGGTTATAAGACACAACTGACATGGGGAGTCGGAGTGGCAAGCCGGGGCAAGCTTCGGGGTCTCTCGCTACCTATTGCCAAGGCACCCCCCGTTGCGCCTGTGACGAAAAAGTCGGCGACGCGGGTGAGAGCAAGCTCTGCTGTGACCCCGAGCCAGTGGAATGACACGGAAGAGGCGGCGCGGAGGCATCATCAACGAGACGGTGTCGAGATGGGCATACATCACGGCGCTTCCGTCCCTACCACTCCCTACGGGACATACCCAGACTATCCAAGATTTTCGCAGGCCGAGCCGCCTGTGACCGTATCACATTCGACATGGGGTAGTCTTCCAGCGTACGCCGGGCACATGAGTGCACATGAGCACCCAAGATTCCACAAGCTTAACACCTCCCTGAACCATTATCCCATCATGAGCGAGCCGCTGTCCTCATCAGTCGATTCTCTCAGTGATGTGGATTACACCTTGTCACCAATGGCGCACTCGTTCCAGCGGGAAGAGGTGCCATTTATGCATAGCCCAACACTCATCTACGAGAATTACACTAGTCAGAGCTCCCCCGTGCCGCAGAGTCCAGCGTCTGCCATCATGATCGACCAACGGGCGCCAACATCCTGCCCGAGCCTCGTGTACGCGCCGTCCGAGCACAGCTCCAGCCTTGGCTCACACCACGACTCCTTCGAGCCTCACATGGGCCCAAGGCTGATCTCGGACAGCGACACGTTGAGTAAGAGCTACTTTTAAACCCTGTGATACCCGAGTCGCGGTGACTGACGGTTGGTTAGGCGTTCCGGAGATGGACTCTTACAGCACCAGCCCGCACTCGACAGGGGGTCCTTTCTGGGCTCCTTCAAACTCTCGGGACGACGATGGGAATTCCCGTCGTGGATTAGAACCCTCTTCGGGCCTTCCACACCCCTCCTACGAGAGCCACCCGCTACAGGTTAGCCCTGATCTCATTAATAAGCTGCCCTTCTTCATGGATTACTACGAGAACATCATGTGCCCATCGCTAGTTCTCATTGACGGGCCCAACAATCCCTATCGGGACCACATCCTACGGCTGGCGTCGAGTAGCCGAAGCCTCCAGCATGCTATTTGTGCCCTGTCCGCCTGTAATCTGAGGATGAAGAGAAGGCTAAGTCTTGGTCAACACACCAGGAACTCCTCGTTGGCGGCGACAGAAAATGGTGGCACTGAACATCTTTCCGATACGCATCCAGACGATCGTTCCCTGTCGGAAGAACACGATCACCGCAACCTCGCCGTCCATCTGTTGAATTTGCAGCTCAATGACCCATCAAAAGCATGCCATGATTCCGTTCTAGCCACCATCCTGCTTTTATGCCATTATCGAATGGTTGAGTCTGGGGTGGCAAAATTCCATACCCAATTTGCGGGCGTTAAGAAAATCCTCAGTATGCGAAATTCGGTCAATTTGCAGGGTTCCCGCCACTCCGCATGGATGGAAGCTATCTTCACATATTTTGACTCTATTTCTGCAAGCATTAACGACCGAGAAGCCCAACTCACCCCTTCCATCCTCGGAATGTCTGCAGAAGCCATCCTTCTGCCTCCCGGCGCCGAGAATATAGTTGGCTGCGATCGTGAACTTTTCCAGACCATCCACAAATTAGGACGTCTAAACCTACTTTCCCAGAACCGACCGGTTCAGAATATAGTAGCAACACCCAGCGACCGAGGTGAAACCCCAACCACCTTTTCTCCATTGGGTTCACCATTAGCACAAAGTCTCAAGCAGGAGCCTGGGAGCTTCTTTGGCACGACACACCGCTATGATGGAAACGGATTTGCGACGAAGTTTGACGATGAAGAGATCCTTTCCTCCGGTCTCGGCTCACCACCCTTTGACAACCATCGTTCTAATTTTTGGCGGGAATGGAAGGAAGCTCATACAGCTCTCCAGACTTGGGAGTTTGACACCCACCGACTGGCTGCCTCTCTCCCCAACTCAGCGTCCCAGAATCAAATTCGTGACCTGAACTTCCTATCAGAAGCGTTCCGCTACGCCGCTTTACTCTACATTGAGCGTCTAGCATCTCCAAATATCCCTTCTAACCATAACAACTTCCGGAATCTGGTTAGTCAGGTTATCTACTATGCTACCTCGCTCGAAGCTGGCTGCGGTGCTGAGAAGTTTCTCCTCTGGCCCCTTTTCGTTGCAGGCAGTGAGTGCGTCAATGAGCTGCAACAGAACATTATACGCAATAAGTGCCGCGACATCATGTCTCGCAGTGGCTACATGAATAATATGGCAGCTATGGATGTGTTGGAGCGCCTTTGGCATAACAATGAGGTCGCGTCGCCTGGCAGCAAGCTAGGCGCCAGGGCTGGTCCCTTCAACTGGACCAAGTGCATCGGCGGCCCTGGTATCGAGGTCGAATGGATTATGTTTTAGTATATAAGCCTTTTTATTTCTTCGTCTTTTTCACGTTGGCATAGTATATGCAAAAAGGAATGAATGAGCTGAGTCATATTTGGTTAATGGGCAATCATGGGCATGGAGTTTTTTTTCCCCTCGAGATTCTTTCTTCACACATATTACACCCCACCCCCTTATCCTTTCTTCTTTCTCCCTTTTATTTTTCAATTCGCTTCTCTCGTTCGTATTCACGGCTTTTCTTGTTACGACCTTGTACAATATCACCTGCATGGTTTATATGGATGATGGTTCTTGAGACGGGCGAACTTACGCGGCCTTGAAAATAACGGATTTTGTATGTATGTATGCTACGGGAACCTGGAGGGTTGTTGGTTGGTACGGAGGTAGGCGGTAGTTATTGGGACTTGGAGCGTATAAAGCTTTGTTCATACATAGTGGCATATAAGTGCACAAATGTCTCAAGATATCACGGTGATTTCACTTATAGATGTGTCTAACAATGTGAGCGTTACAATATTTCGGCTTTTTTAATTCGCAATTCGCGACTTTGGACCCTTGCTTTGCCTTGTTTGTAGCCCTCCTCCAAGATCTGCGATCCTTTAACCAAAGACGTCATGTCACCAAGACATCAGGTATAAGCGAACCACTCGACTTTTGAGACCCTATCTATCTAATCCAGTATCTATCTCATAGCAACAGCACGCATGGTGTTGAAACGTTACGCAATCGTATCTCGAGAGTCGTCAAGATTCGAGATAAGTGATACATATAGGATGGGAGAAGGGGGGGGGGGGGGGGGTGGTGTAAGATCTCTATTGTTGGTGACCTTGTATACTTTATAGATACTTGCTTCTACCAAAAGCGCCTATCGAAATAGTTCCGCCCTACCCCACGTAATAGTCAGGCCATTACGTATTTTGCGTAAAAACATGTGTCTTCCTTATCTGATTTATTCACTTTCATAAAAAGGTATTAGGCCTTGCAAACATTACCTGGGCACCTTTGCCCATGGAGCGTCAGATCATATGTGAATTGCACAGGATTCCCGTGCGTGCCAGACCCATTCTTTTTCTTTCTGGTATGCTACTAGGTAACCCTGTGCCTGTCTGCTCATTTAAGCAAGGCGCGGATATGTTGGTGGTTCGTTCCCGAGCTGCGAGGCTAGAATCCCAATCGGCCCTCTGTGACGTTTCTCTCGGTGTCCCAAAATGGTTACATCAAACATTGGTTCCCTGTACTTCGGTACTTTTACTTCTGCTCTACTCTACTCTTCTCACTGAGGTGAGTGCCAAAGTAACCAGCGGTGTGACGCTCTAATATTGGTAATTCGATCCTGATGGTATTACCATGGTTTCTAATGTAATGATAGCTAGCTACTTCCTTACTTAACAGATAGGTCGACGTGGCGTTAGTATCAATTTTGGTGGCCGTACGGTACTAAAGTTATGTATAGTAGGGTAGTCAAGCCAGCTCCGGTTTGCAAATCTGCACAACAGCCCACCGCGGAAACGGAAGTGGGATTCAACCCTAACCAACAATAAAGACATAGCTTGGGCAACAACACACCCTCTAGAACTACCTGGCCAGCCGACCTAACTCCATCGCTGCGGCACGGCTCGGCACGGCACGGTATGGTACCTTATATGTAGGTCTTCTTGGGAGGATCAGAGGAGGATGGCAGATCTATACGGGGAAATGTAGTACTGTGGAGGGTGAGGCGGAGATTTCGCCCTCATCCCAGCACGTCCACACCCCCTTATTCCACACGTACGAACTTTGTGCAGAATACGAATAAAACGACTTGCCCCAAAACTGAGCATGTTGGTTGCTCTCCCGTGGTGGTACGAATGCCGGCTCACGTCAGCAGCCTCGCTTTTGCCAGCTCACATGTACAGATTAGCCCATTTGCCCTTGTCGGGTCTATTAAGCGCACTTCGCGCCCCCAATCCCAAGGGGGGCAGACTGCTGTGGTCCCAGAGATGCAAGTGATCAGTTTGTCTACTCACCTTGATACGATATGGCTCACCGTGTCCCACCTATGGGTGCGTGATTCATGCTGTATGTTACCATGGGATCAAACTGAGCGCTGGCGCCAGCATGACTATCGGCCAAGGAACCTTTGTTTCTTCGTAGGCAACCTCTAGTTATTGACTGACTCACCTGCTTCGACCCCTTCGCCGCCTCCCTCTCGCCGTGCCCCGACCCTGGTTACAGGTGCTTGAGGCGGAGAATAACCGGATTTTAACGCGAATGCTTGTAAAGCATGAATGACGTTCTGCAGTGGCGACGTCAGACCGGCCAAGTACCGCTGTTTTGAGTTATTTGTATGCGAAACGATGCAGATCCTCCAGATCCAAGATTCAACTCGCATCGGCGCTTGGTGCGTACGGTTGTGCAGGAGCCTAGAGGTTTCGGTGAGCTGACCAAGAGACGAGCGTTGATTGGAGGCAGGGGAGCTAGAGGACTGAATGCCTGGCTGAGCCACTGAGACTACAAGATTGGTGGGGTGGTCAACCTTGAATGACTGACAATGTGCTTTAACAAATTCAATGCCTGTCTTTTACCACGCTTAAATTGTAATAAAACGGGGTAAGTCGAATAAGAAAACTCCTCAAACACGTCCTTGACCTGTATTCTCCATGGCCAAAGTCGTATTTCCAGCATGTGTCCATTGGATGAAAAGCCTGGTACCTCAATTATCCGATGAACCAAGGGGTCCAAAATTGGCATATTCTCGCTTTGTGCGAATCTATTATTGGTGGGGGTTTTGTTTGCCGGGAATCCAACTAGGATCCGATTTCTCCAACAAGGTTGCTGTGAGGGGTGCGCACAGAGACATGCCTGACGTTGTAGAGCGCTGTGGGAGCAAGGCGGAATTCGCCTGTAGCCTGTAGGGGTTGCGAGAGAGCAAGTAGAATATGTGTAGAATGACATGATGCTGAGTGCCAGTCGCAACTGGAGTGGCCACTGCGAGTGCATGGGATAGAATCGAATGGAATGGTGCTGGTACTGAAACTGTTGCAGAAGTTGAGCAGACGTTGGACTCCGCAACCTTTGACAAAATTAGCTCGTGACGGGGTTGTTTATCTCTCCGTGGTACCGCTGATGTTCACGAGCTCTATTTGGCTGCGGGGAGGAGGACCCCGGCTACGTCTTCTCTAGGGTCGGTTAATTCGACTGGCTTATCAGATCAACCCCTCCAGCTACAGTAAGGCATGACTTCGTCCCTCAATCTCCGATGCATGTATTCCCCCCTCATCGCGATTGACACTGAAAGCAATCGCTTTGGGTGGATATGACCGCGAGCTGGCGGGCCAACAACCAGGCAGGTCGGAGGATATGGGAGAATCGGGATCTCGTCAATACTCCACACCCCATCTTCGGCAGCTGTTACATGGCTCAGCTCCGTACCCCTGCAAGCGTGCATGCCCATGTTCTGCAGTAGTCTCGTGCGGGTACAGTACAGCAATGGCAAAAGAGACCTAATGCAGGTCTGAGTGCCAGTCCTCACGGTGTAACGCCGTCGTGTTGCGGGACACATCGCTACCGATTGGACTGTTAGAACCCCGCCCTCGATGGACGCCTGTACGACCTGTTACGATACCTTGAATCGCTTCGGATCAAGCAACGCCACGTCCAGGGGCTTGTTCACGAAGGCTGCACCACTGAACATGGGGTAGAATGGGGGTCAAGCACCATCACAGAATCCCGCTTCGCCCAACCACTGAGGGAACATCTGGAGCGAGGGGGAATGCTATTGGCCGACTGTCTTTGAACAAGCATCCTGATGGACCTCAGTAGGCAACGTGCAGGAAACCCCATCATTCGTGTCCATCTGGAATCATTGAAGACGGTTCAGAGGTTTAGGGGTTGAGTCGATAGGCAAGACTTGTCGGGATAGAAATGTCATTTCACTTACACTGCCACTTTCACCCGGGAGATAGCCTTGACCGAGTGTCAACTACCTGGATCGAGTAAAACTTCCGGTTGACCAGCTTGATCGAAATCCTTGGCTAGTGATCATTATTGACTAGCCTGCCTTAGATCGTAGATACTTGCAAGAAACCTGAACGATGATCATCCTGAGTAAATAATCTGCCCCCCTTCAAATACCTTGGAGCTGTCTAGAACCCGAGCGAGGCAAAACTAAGCTTAAATTGTCGAAGCACAGCGGTGTTGATCCCGACGGGATGGGCTGAACACTGTCTCTTGAGGTTGATTCGTGCTCTATTAAGTACGTAGTTATGTCTCGGCTAACTCTGGAGATCCGCCCATGATAGAGGCAATTATACGCGTAGGCACAAGATATTTTTGCTTCTCGTCGATTACCTCAAGTATCATGTGGTCCAGGTCTCGTATGTCCGATGATTGACATCGATAAAGTTATAATGTGATATAAAAAACACGTAGATACTTTCTTCTGGACTGCGGATTGTTAACCCGCCCGGCGCTTAGCATCGATATTCGAAATATACTCACTATGAAGATTGAGGCCCCCGTAGCTAAACGGCAGGCTGGGCGGCAAACCATGCTGTTGTCTGTCTTATGTATGATTGGACGCATCGATAACAAGCATGCCGATCTTCAAAGTCTAGAACAAATCCCAGCTGGCTTGTTGCTCCATTGTGTATCTCAAGTATTGGATCTGCCCATCACCGATTTAGGATCCCGGCGGATACTCGTCAGTAGTAGTATCGGCCACCATACATCACTAGCTGATAAGTAGGTCTCGTAGTGGGATGCTGCACCCGCGGCAGATCGTCGATGAGTATTCACATTAGAAAATAACAATGAGATAGAGAGCTGTCAAACAATGGCAAGTAGGCTTAACATTGATGACGTTACCTTTCTTGAATCCAACCTGGGGAAATGGTGGTGGCTCTCGCAACGTTAGCAGACGTGAACACTTAGCGTAGGTATGACTACCCAGGTAACTACAAGAGAAGTAACGTATGCAGAACCCGAATACGTAGTTAGCAACCTTGCCGAATGAACATGTATGGATGGAAATATGAAATCGGTCAACTCTATCTCGGCGAAATAGAATACCACAAATCCCGACCCAAAGGATATATAGGTATCCGTGAGTATATTGTTGCCCACCAGTTTTGATTTGCAGTATGTCCTTGAGGTGCTTCGGGAAGCATGAGGACTCCTAGGTAGCTAGCTGCTCTCGTCGCAGGCGAGATCGAAGTAACATATCTATGTAATCGAGAACCTCGGTATGCGTTTTGTGTGTGAGACTACACGTGACAGATCCAAGAAAGGTGGTAAAACTTCACGATAGCCCTTGAAGAGTGCCGAGGCGCTTGAACTTCCTGTCGTCTTATATCGTGTCTACTAAAGGTAAAACTGACAGCGTGTGCTCCCTCAATATCCAAGACCAGACAGGCCGAGGTAGAAAAGTTTGTCGATGGATATAGGAAATATGACCAACCATTATCGCAAGGTGAATGGCGGAAAGGCTTCTAGTAGTAAAACCACAGTATGATGCGGAGGCTCCGACTGCCTGAGTCATGATACCATAACCAAGACCGCCAAACTCAGCTAGTGAGATAGAGCCTTCGAGGTTTTAGATAGGCTTCTGAGAACCATCTTGCATCTGTTTGGCTTCGCAAATATACCTTCCGTAAGTTGGCGAGCAGAAAAATATGGTCGGTTTTCTGAAGATAGTAAGGCACTATCGCCTGTAGTAAGCGATGTGTAGGTAACCTAGTGTTAGATAGTCGAGTTCAATCACCACATCACGGATCGAATTTCCGTCTGCATATTGAATGAAACCGTCAAGCCTGTATGGAATATATGTGAGTCGTGCCACTTGGATGTCCACTGGTAGGTTGAAGTTAGGTATTCGGATAGCAAGCGCGATAAGATAAGATCTTATCGTATCTTATCTTATCTGCCAAATTTTTGGGTAGTAGAGACTGGGGCACGACAGCATCGCAACAGGAACAGTGCATGGTTACTAAAACTGCCACGCCAACAGCTAAGACAATTGTATCAGTCTTTACACTTTGAATCAAACGAGACATAACTATCTGAAGCCGAAGTGACAAGAAATCCTTGCCTTCGCAATGGGCCGCGAACTCCAAAAGCGCAAGAGGCGCTCGTCCCGCCCCGCCACCCGGCAACCCTCGTCCACGAGGTCGAAGTTGACGAATCCGTTAGGAAACAGCATCGTAGCTCGAAATTGGTATGTTTATTCCATATGTCTAATATGCTTCAGTACATTTCTTCTAGCAATCTACCCGAGTCGTGTACAAGACATGGACAAAAACACAGAGCGTGAGAGCAATAGAGAGAGGGGCAACCGGCTAACATCGATCCTCAAACCTCAGGAACAAAAAAGAGACGACGATGCAAAACTACCGCAGACTAGGTCTAGTACAACGTCTGCGCGCGCCCACAGGCGGCGTAGAGCCGACACTACGATCTAGCTCCTCAAAACCCACAGCCAGCCCGTTCGCGATCCACGGGCCAAAGGGGCCCGTGGCAACAGAGGCGCAGGTCGAGCGCGACGAGAGCGGGAAGATCATCCGCGTGATCGGAGGCGAGCGCAAGCGGCCCAACCCGCTCAACGACCCACTAGTCGAGCTGGACACCGACTCAGAGGCCGAGTCCGGAGAAGAGAACGCCGAGGAATGGGGAGGGTTCGGGGGCGGGGAGGAGCAGAACGAGATCGTCCGGCAGCTCGAGAGCGAGGCGAACCGGCCCGTGGAGAAGAAGCCGCGGACGGCGAGTTCGCGCGAGGCCGAGTGGCTGCAGGCGCTCGTGGACCGCCACGGCGACGACACGGCGGCCATGGCGCGCGACCGCAAGCTGAACCCCATGCAGCAGACCGCGGCGGACATTACGAGGAGAATTCGGAAATGGAAAAAAGACTCTAAATAATTAGCAAAAGAGTTTACTGCAAACAAATTCGCATCGGGGCGGCGTTGGAGGCGTTCAGCGGGCTTCTGAAAACAAATTCAACCGACTTCACGAGCCAGAAAAATGACATTTTATTCGTCTATCGCTCGTCTGTGTCTCGCACAACACACAATTTACCCATAACCTATGTATCTATCTTCGTGAGGTCACGGGATTCCACAATCGTGATTCGTAATGGTTCTGAGCCGAAAGCATTCCATGGTGTAAATGCCCAGTTTCGCATATAAAATGACACTACTCTGGTATCTCCCGAGTTCATAATGAGCAACGTCCAGAACACCAGCCATACCCATGACAACCAATACACAAAGAAGTTGACGACCAATAACTAGCTAGCCCTACCATCTTTATCCCACTAATCAATAGTCCAACGTAAGTATGCATACAGCTGGCCAGCCACCCGTGATTTGGCCACAATTGCTCGTAAGTTATTAAAGGAGGGCCAAGAGCTTAATGCAAGGTCCTGTCGTAATTCGCGCTAGGAAACTGGATGGGTTGCCCATCGTCGTAGTCATCGGCGGCTGGAGGAGCATATATCTTTGGTCCGCCTGAGGGCGCGGCATATGGATCAGCGAACGGGCTGGGATGTGGTGATACTGAGCTGTGGGTTCGGTAGCTGTTATCGAAGGGGTTCTCGTGTGGCGCTGGAGACGAGGTATGATGGGGTTGATACGACGTCTCAGCCTCGTAGATGGGTTGTGAGCTGAACGAGTCAGGATCGTACGGCCGGTTGTGTTCATCGTGGACGTCGTCGTGATGATCATCCATGTTGACCGGGGCGTATGCCTCTTCGTCGTGGGGTGCCATCGAGAACGCAGCTTTGTCGGGGTCAATGTTCTGGCTGTTGCCAATCTTTTCGTAGCCAGGGAGATCGCCATTCTGTTGGTAAAAGTGTAGTGTGTAGGCACTGATTAGGGTAGATAGAACCCAGGCGAACCTGCGCGGAGTGTTAGCTTGAGAGAAACCATATAGTTTTCTGCTGAGGGGGTGTTCTCACGTCTCGAAAAATGCGATGCCAACGATAGCTTTGCTTACGGCGCAGGCCTTGCCGCATGAGTTCGCGGTGTTGTAGGCGGCCTGGCTAGCGAAAGCAGACAGCCAAAAGATGGCGAAAACCGAGTCTGTCACGAGCATAACATTGGGGTTGGCCACTCTTCGTGTCCGTTCATACCTAGGTGACAAGGCCAAATAAACCCATGCCGGGATAGATAAAAAGCACTATAAGAGGAGGCCCTTTGGTTAGAGGCAAGCATCGGGGGGCACGACTTTGATGAGGATCCTACTCACCAGTCCAAATGGCCACCCATTATTACCATTAATTTTGGCGCCGTCTGCCCTAAACAAAACGATCTCGAGGACGAATATCGTTAAAGCCAAAATGAGCTGGGCAAGGTGAAGGCCTCCCTTGATGTTGGGGACCCTGTCTGGGTTGATATTCAGCTTTTCGGATAATGCCATGATGCTGGCGAGCTACCTAGGTAGGTTATATGCAGGGCGGAGGAGTAGGTGACAACGGAGGTCGTGTGCAGTGCGCCTCAACTTTGGGCAGATATGCCAGAGGTGGGCAAGACGGGCTCGATCGCAGTCGGGCGTGGCTGATGTTTGGCGACAAGCTCAACAGGCAGACGGATCTGGGTTCCTTGGAGTCGCGCAACCTGCGCCTCAAATGTGCTGTATTGTGTATAGGTCGCAGAGGACGTGGGGCTGAGCGAGAGAAAACGCTACGCAGAATCGATTCGGATTGTGACGCTTTGGGGAAATGCTGCCGAGTTGGAAGTTGAAGAGAATAAAGAGACTTGTCAGATATCAATTGCGACCGAGCTGGGGCGGGTTTGTTATTTGACGGCCTGAATATCAGTACCAATGTTGGCTGAGTTGGGCTGACGGATGGAGCAACACGCGTAACGGCCGCTCGTGCAAAGCACGTCCCTTTTGAGTCACTAGCCTGGCCGTACAAGCTATGTTTGCACCAATGGCCCTATTTCGACGGTCGTGGGGCCGAGAAATTGTTCGAGGCACAGCCATTCAAAACGGCAACTAACTCAGCGCTAAGCCACGATCGTTGTGGTCCACTCATTAGTGACCTCGAGCTGAACCGGCTGAAATCTCGAGCAACAAAATATTCATGTCTATTTTTGACGCACTTATCCATTACCACTACCGATAGCAATCTGTTGAGGTGAAGCCGTAGATTTAGACGCACGTTCTGATATGGCCACTATGAAACATAGAGGTGGAATATGGAGGTGCTTAGTCGAGTCAAGCTAACTTCTTATCGATATTGTAGGCTACCCAAGTGAGAAAAGGATGTATAAATAAAATCCCCATGCCAACCAGGCCTTAGTGACGTAGATAAGGGTCTAATGACGCAAGCTTGACTTTTTGAGACATTCGACAATCAAGAGATTCACAGAGGCCTATCTATCATAGCTAAGTACCATAGCTAAGTATCTATTATCACTGACCCTTATTTCTCGCGGCACCAAGTTGCTCGTCATAGCAAGTGATATGATAAATAATGATCTCTTGTACATGGCAAAGAAGAACTTGGTCGATGAGATCGACCCCATGGTTGGTACTCGGTAGCCGGTCAACCTCTGAGACTGTCCCGCGATAGCGTGATCCATCAATACAGCCCACACTTGTTACAGATGCCGTAATCGCGGGATCGGCACCATTCCCCATTCTACGCTTTGGCCGATGATCTGCCGACGTACAAAGACCCTTTTGGTCGCCTCCCCTTTCGGAAGCTGACAAACTGCGGCCGATAACCACTAACCAACCTGCCTGACTCATTGCTCACCGGAGTCGGTTTCCGCTAGGAATATTTTGGACTATATAGGGCGCTGCTATCGGATGATGACAAGAGGGTTGTATAGATTTATCCCGAGACTAGATATCGTCTGCAATTCGCTCTAGGCAATCTCGCTTTGTCGGTAAACTTATCGAGATGCCACCCAACAGTCGTCCCTCCCCAGGGACTGGTGGTAACTCTCAGAGTGAGCGGACACCCTTGTTACGCGGCGATGCAAGTAATGGTGCTCCTGTCGACAGTGAACAACAACCTGGCGGCGATGGGAATGGCGAACGGACAATCGTGGTCGAAGAGGTCACAGGCCTTAAACTGTGGACAATCCTAGGAACCTGTTGGATTGGGGTTTTCCTTGGGGCCATAGATTCAAGTATTATTGCGACTCTGTCCGCTCCCATCTCCAGCGAGTTCCACTCATTGAGTCTTCTACCATGGCTGGCAACCGCCTACCTCATCGCGAACGCTGCCTGCCAGCCCATTTCCGGCAGGCTGACAGACATCTTCGGCCGAGGCCCGGGATTGGTTTTCAGCAACATATTCTTCGCCGCGGGGAACCTCATCTGTGGCCTCGCTCAGACTTCCAACGTCATGATCCTCGGCCGGGTTGTTGCCGGCATCGGCGGGGGCGGCCTGATGACTATTAGCACATTTCTCGGCACTGATCTCGTGCCCCTGAGAAACCGCGGCATTATCCAAGGGATCGGGAATATCTGCTACGGCTCTGGTGCAATGCTGGGAGGCGTTTTTGGTGGTCTCGTTAACGATAACTCAAGCTGGGGCTGGCGGCTCGCGTTCCTCGTTCAGGTCCCTCCGGTCCTCGTGTCTGCCGCACTCGTGGCCTACCTCGTCCGTATACCCCCGAAAATCTCAGAGAAGTCGCGTCTCCGTCGCATCGACTTCACAGGCGTCCTCTCACTAGTCACGTTCCTAGTCTTCCTCCTGTTGGGACTGAATGCCGGCGGGAATATTGTGCCTTGGACACACCCTCTACCTCTCACGATCCTGCCTCTGTCTCTAGTAGCGCTGATATTCTTCGTCATATGGGAATCCCGGGTCGCACAGCCGATTATCCCGGTTCGCCTATTATTCGATAGAACCGTGTTCACGGCGTGCATGACAAACTTGCTGTGCTGCATGGTCCAATTCCAGGCTCTGTTCTATATTCCTCTCTATCTACAGATATACGGCGTTAGCGCAGCTAGTGCTGGACTAGTTCTTCTGTTTGCGCCTTTGGGTGTTTGCATATGTTCGGTTGGTGCCGGATATATCATGAAGAAAACCGGGCGTTACGTTGGTTTGGGAATACTAGCGGTGTCGCTCCAGCTTGCTGCTTCTATCATATTGACTACTCTTCGCCAGGATTCTCCTATATGGCCTTTGAGAGTCGTGTTTTTCCTACTCGGCTCCGGCCAGGGAGCCATGCTAACTGTTACTTTGCTTGCATGTCTCGCGGCCGTCGACCATTCGTATCAAGCAACCATCACTTCTGCAACATATGCTTTCCGGTCTGTTGGTAGCACGGTTGGCATCACCATTGGTTCAGCTATATACCAGAATGTACTTAAGAACAACTTGTGGGATCGCTTCGGGGACCTGCCAGGTGCAGCAGAGGAGATCAAGCGGATCAGGGACGACATAGATGAATTGAATCACCTTCCAGAAGGTTGGTACGATGGCGTCGCAGCTTCATTCGAGGAGGCGTTCCGTAGCGTATGGTTCACGCTTTTGGGACTGGCCACACTAGCTGTGATTAGCGTATCGTTCATGAAGCAGCATAAACTGCACTCCACCTTGGCACGCAACGAGGAAAATTAAGGCCGGGGCCCCTTTGCTAGTTATCGTCGTCCTAAGACTGGTTGAGGAGGGGCATGAACCCCTAGAAAAAAGGGTACGCACCGCCGCAAGGGTATACCGTTCGCGCCTAGGTAGCCCCATAAGGAAGGGAGGACGAAGAGCAGCCACACTGCTTGTGAGAGATCCGTTTACCTCATGAAGACGGAGATCTGTAGAGGAGAGAATCCCAACCCCCGAGGTCGATCCTGCCCCAGGTCATGGTCCGCTTCACATCAATTAATATAAGTACCACGAATAAAAATAAGATTCTACCAACAGATTTGTTGTATCCATCCATCCATCCATTTATTTTTTACTTCTGAATCTTGCAACAAGGTTTAGAATAGGCAATAAGGTAGTTATGCGATAAGCAAGAAATAGCCACCGTAGCTACACATTCTTCGACAACCAAATCGAGTTTTTAACTCTTTCTTAACGTGCGAAGCCTTTGTAACCCAGCCCAACGTGGATGTGTCCTTGGTAATTGGTTGTGGATATGGATCCTGGGCGGTCGACACCACTGTCTAATATTTGGTATATAAGAATGTGCATCGATTCATGTAGTCTTTTATTAGCAAAAAAAGAATTTAATAAAAAAATGTTCGTGTAGTTAGCCCTCATTAGCAAATCATGTCATGTGTTTTATATTGCTTTCACATTGCTACGCTACTCTGATTGCCTCTAGATCATCAAGTTATTTGTATTGAATAACTCGCTTACTATAGCGCCTCTCTGCTCCATGATGCGCCTAGCTTGGCTCTGTCTAACCTGCCTAAGAGGCGATAGCGCTTTACTCCTGGGTAATGGCGTCCTTCGTTTGATAGTTGTAGAAGCTTCATTTTTCTGCTCTCTAACGCCTCGCAGAAACCTTGTGGCTATGAGGTCCGATGAAAGTTGTAGCAGATGATAACACCGTGGTGCCATAGACAAATAAAAACTGCACAACGTAGACCCTCTACCACGTTAATAGGTACCAATCAATCGCAAGGTCGATATTTTGAGGCATATAAGTTATACACCGTCTCCCGCTTCCCTACCTGTAGCCCTGTACGTAGCGGAGATAGATATGTTCAACCCTAGAGTTGGGCTTCGTTGAGGATAAACTAATGCAAGTCATAATCTGGATCTTTTATCCGAGAACAATATCCGTTTCATCGGCGGAGTTGAAGGTAGACAGCGGCCTTGTCCCATACAGTTCTGTCTCCACTGGGCATCTCGTTGGTAAGGGTCTTGACACCAGCATGGAGGGCATTGAAGAAATCGCAGGCAATGTCCAAATCTTCATAAAAGTTCGTTGCAAATGGCACGAATTTACTCGGAAAATCCGCCTTCTTCGCAGCTTTTTGTTCCGCGGTTTCATCTGGGCCGATGTCGTCTAGAAGCGTCTTGACAGCAATTCCCAGGGCCACATCTGTATCCGTTAAGAATGGCAAGCTGCGAAAATAGTTAGGCTAGTGTGACGAGTAGCAAGGTACCAGTATCAGTTAGATGGACTCACCTCTGGCCGATGTGAAGATAATCCTCTCGCTCACGCTCTGCCTGTGCGTAAAGGAACAGGGACGCTACAATCGCTTCAAACAGATCGCGGCACGCCTCGCGAACGGATGAGCTTAAAGAACGGAAGCACAAGAAATTCTTGCTCAGTGGGCCAGTGTAGCCGTTAGCTTGGTGACGTAGCTTCAATAAGAGCGCGGAACGGCTGATAAGTAACAGGCTAGCCTTATCATCATTATTGCCATTCATCGGTAGTCCATTCAACTCTGGATGCTGATTGCGAGTGTTCAGAAGGTCAAGCCGCAGAAGCTCATAAGCAAGGAGAACCGCTTCAAACAGGCCGGGAACCTTGGGATGTTTCGTAACAGTTGGCTCAAGCGCTTCAAGTGATTTAGCTAGTGCCTCGCCCCAAGGAGTAAGCTGGTGACTGTCGTTAACGTAGCCCCGCAAATGCAAATAACGCCAGAGAGTGATGGACAAGATCAAGTCACCAGAGGTGATGTTTCTGATCTTCGCTCTGGTGATTGTAGATTTGGAGAATTCAGCATTCCTCAATGCCGTAACCTCAAACAGAACAGACCCATGTTTCGCGTTGGGGAAATGCTGTTTCACAATGTCCTTTTTGACATCCCAAGTATGGACTTGTTGAATAGCTTTGAGAGCTTGAGGATCTTGTGGACGGTATTCTATCTTGTGAGAATACTTGTCATCATACCAAACCCGAACATTGATGGGCTTGAATTGAATCCCCCTATTCATCCTTGGGAGCACAAGAAATATGGCAAGTTGCCTCATATTCATCAGCTGGTCAGTGACGAGGTGTCGATATTCCGCTGGACCGACCCCATCCAGAGTTGGGAAAACAACTACCTGGCCATGCGAGAGCCAACTGGGAAGACGAGCACCGATGAGGCCACGGTCGAGATAATGATAGAGTTCTTCCGGTAGCCGATAACCAAGGTATTCCCAATTGTCAAGAGTCAGAGTGTCATGGTTATGTACCTTAATTTCGCCTGTCTCGTCGATATAGATAAAGTGATTGACACTCATTCTCGCTCTTCGGTACTTCTGTAGCCAATTCGGATCTCTTTTGCTAAGAATGTCATTGAACGAATTGCAAGCAGTTGTGACCGACTTCTCAGAAGTCCGTAGAAGATTAACGGCGTCTTGTACAGACGAAGGTTGGCGAGGAGTGATACTCGATTCTTTGAGTGGGGGGAAGCCGGGCAAGAAAGACGTCCCCGTCATGAGAAGCGCATCTACGAACATCGTCTCAGACACCCCCAAATTCTTGACAATGCTTTTCTTCTGAATGCAGCCGAAGGTACCATTTTCCCAGTCGATCCACCGGACCACGAGGTCTTGGATCGGATACAACAAAAGCTCTTGGGAACCCATGATAGCAGAAGCTTGGGTGGAATTAGTCATATCCAAGTAGGCAAGCTTTCGACGGTTAGTGGCTTCATCATGGGAGAAGATCCCGCACTTACTTGTGCAGCCGCATCAACAGGTGCCACTTTGAAATAGATACCACGGCGGTTTAGGATGCCTTGAAGAAGGGGATACAAGTTCTGCACAAGGTATGCTCCTAAACCGGATCAGCTTGCTGCTCTGATACTGTGGTGTATCTGATAGCTGACCTACCCTTGTGAGAGCCGAAGGCCGATACGGCTTCATTAGCCTGGCTCTGAAAGTACAAACTCCATGCTTCATCCGTCCCTGCAATCGCCCGTATACCTCGCTGGATGGCAATCTCATCGGATCCCACGACAGACTGTCCATTGAAGACGAAGAAAGGTGTAGTGTTGTTTGCTTTCCAGCTATCCAGGTCGCTTTCAATGTGAGTCTGGATACCGGTCAAGCCGCCTAGTGCAGGTAGCAGTGGTTCTTGGTAAGGAGCATTGGCAAGGAAGAGTTGAAGGTAGTAAGACGCATCAACAGCGATGGTGGTATCCTCGAGCTCAGAAACGACGGCAGTCCTATCACAGTCAGAATTGGTGCTGGGAATAGTGTAGATATATACTCACCCTATTTGCTCATTGATCCATTGGTCTTCAGATGAATCTGGAAAGACCGATTAGCAAGAGTATGTTCGCGGCACAATTTCAGCTTTCGTCTAAGCAAGAATCAAGCAGTTATATATTCCCAAAGTACCGAAATGATCGAGTATGGGATATCGACGCGCGAGGTAGCTAGCTTGTTTCATGGCTCCGAACCTTGAAAGACACGCTGACCAGCCCCGACTTGGAAGGTCGAATCGCCTTACGACTTCGAAGACGCTCCGTTTCATGGGGCCTCTTCTGCCCCTCACGTAACCCGACAAAGAATATGTTCCTCGCTTCAACCAGCGCACGCTCTAAGACACTCGCCATCCGCGATGAGAAACAACCCGCCACTTTGTCAGGAGGTCATGGTTATAGTTGCGAGGAGAGTGTGGTACGGGATATCGATGCGGCTCGGTTGTTTTGCTCGACGCTCGGATCAAGCCGCAACTTGGGGAGCAGGTTGTCGGGGGCAGTCGTCGTGTGCGGGCGGGGATGGCGGGGGACAGGATATCGATGCGGGAGATAGAGCGAAGAAGCGGTCGAGTGTAATAGGGAAACGCATGGGGAATAGAACAGGGCGCCAGGAAACTTACTGGGCATGGTGTGGGATCCAGACGGTCGACCGAAGCTGTGGATGCTTCAGCCAGCCGAGGGGGAGCAAGGTTGTCGTGAAGAAGCGGATGTAGTCACGGTACCGCAGCCTGGTCAAAGACTGACCATGCGACAAGGACCAAGGGCACGAGCTGCTGTCGCCGTCGAAGAAGGGTAATGTTTCGGAGCGATTGGTACACTTAGAGAAAGAATGACAAGAAAAGGAGGACAAGGAGCTGGATCGACGGGGACAGCCTACGTAAATAGGGCAGGCAGGCTGAGGGAAGTGGTATTGCGCTGGTCGGGCGGATTCGAAGAGTTGGGGGAAATAAGTTGAGCCTCACGTCTACTAGACGTCTGAGGTACACTACCGTACTTGAGGGTATTGCGTTTTGCGGGTGAGCGACCACGGCATTCGAAATCTTTACATAGGTGGAGGTACCTACCTAGGTAGTACCTGTGAACGTTGTTTGCCCGATCTCAGGCCACTAGACAGGGGCGGCCGGGGCTGGAAACAAAGAAAACTACCTAGGTAAGTACCTAGGTAGAGACTGGAATAGGTAGATATAACAGCCCCACTACCAAAGTGCCCTTGAATACCTAGGTAGGTACTTACCTATGTACCCGATGCATTCATACCTATCGAGATACCTCCAGGTACAGGTTCTAACTTAGAAGTAAGTAGATATCCTTGGGTACATGTGTAGGCTCAAGTGCTGCGCGTTCTTAAGCTACCCGACCTAGGTACTTACGGTAGGTAGCTCTTATCCACCTTATAAGCTTAGGTATCGGTACGGTGTCTGCTCTATTAGGGCTACCTTAAATAGGTACTTTCCTTGTAGGTATATACCTACCTACTATCAGATGAGCATTTCTTGAATGCCAATTCATGCTTGAATATCTAGGTAAGTACTTGCGCACCTATCAGGCGTGGCAAATTTGTATGCTAAGCCTCCAACTTCTGACTGTATTGTGAATGTTATTTGACCTACCAAGAGGATTTGGAGGTTCAACGTCATGTAGTGCCCGTGCCTCTTGGTTTTTGACAGGTCCCGAAAATCGCATCCCTTATCTTTATCTCAATTCCAGGGCTCCCCCTGAGTATTTAGCCACCCTGCCTCTACCTACGTACCACCTGGCAGTATACCTACATCTACTACATAATAAATACTTGGATTGCATAATACCTTTGTTATTCCCTCGGTGTCACCAGAAGACACGTCCATACTACGACTTATCGTGCGTTGGCCAGTCTAGGTGCTCTTTCGATGACACAAAGATCGTCGCAAGTTTAAACAATCTTGCCTCAGTCATAATCGGCTTGTCCCACACAGCGGTAGGGGTCAGTCATGGCGAATCCAGCCTCTATCCCAGTCATCGACATCTCCGAGAGTCAAGGAGATCAAGTTCGTATAGCCAAGGAGCTCGTTGATGCAGCAGCCCGGCATGGTTTTGTTTACATTAGAAACACTGGTCAAGACATCTCTTCTACCAAAGTTGAGCAAGCATTCAGCATCGTATGTAGAAAGAGTCGCTCTTCCTACCACTGTCTATTACTGGGCACCATTGTTACCAATGTTACCAACTTTGGCTGATTATCTGTTGAAACAACCTATTCAGTCTAAGGTTCTCTTCCAATCTCCGTTAGAAGATAAGCAACGATGTAAGATCGAGAAAAACAACCAGGGTTGGTATGGAATGCACACCGAAACTCTAGACCCAAAGACACAGCGGGTATGTCCCATCGGAACGCAATTAAGCTAGTATCGTATCTCGCGTTTCTAACGACTTCCTAACATAATATAGGTAGGAGATTTCAAAGAGTGATTTTGCCCTTAACTTCTGAATGTGGACTATCCATTATGAGGGACGCTAACATCGCCCATAAGAGGTTTCAACTTTGGAGCTTTCACCGGGAGCAAGGCAACCCAACCTATACCCAAAAGCATCGAACCACATGAAGCCGATCTTGCCACCTTTCGTGAATCATGCCATAAGCTTTGCCGCAGACTATTATTACTCTTTGGCATTGGACTTGGAGTCGATCCCCCCGACTTCTTCACCGAAGCCCACTCACCAGACAAGGCATCCGGGTCTATCTTGCGGTTCCTCTACTACCCACCACCAAGCGCAACGCCGTCAGTACAGGAATCCGACGTGAGGGCAGGCGCGCACTCCGACTACGGCTCGGTGACGCTGTTATTCCGTGTCAAGGGTCAAGCGGGTTTAGAAATCCTTACACCTACAAAACACTGGGTGCCAGTCCCAGTATGCCCACCTGGGACAGAGAATGATCCATTGCCCCCCAGTAAGGAATTCTTGGAACCATCTTCTTGTTTTGGTAACTTTCAGAGCACGAAATTTCCTGTTCAGGCCAAGACGGTGTCTAGAGGCTTCTGAAACCCTCACATATACACGCAACATGGTGATAACTGACTCGAAGTGTTCTAGTCCTGGTCAACATCGGAGATCTACTGTCCTACTGGACGAACGGATTACTGCGAAGCACGGTACATCGAGTGACCTTTGCCAGTTCTGGTACGAGCGAAAATGCTCATGCCGCCGGACTAGCGGATGGCGAATCGACAAAGGACCCACGGTACTCTATTGTCTACTTCTGCCATCCCGCAAACGACACGCTGCTTACGGCCGTACCAAGCGAGCGTGTGCAGAACTTCCAAGGCGGGTTGGCTACTGCCAATGCCGGAAATCCCTATGCTGAGCGCAAAGTGCTAACCGCAGACGAGCACTTGAAAATGCGACTTCAAGCTACGTATCTGCAGATGTACGGCGACGAACAATATGAGCAGAAAGAGTAAGCTAAACTGAAGTTAATTTTCAGCCGAACAAACTCTTAATTTAAGAATAAATCATCATGCCTTCTCTCGATGCGTTCTGTTCGAACACTTCCGAGAACCGATGTGGATAACTAGATGGACTTCAGTAGAGTTGCTAGATAGTAGGTATGTGCACGGAAAATCCCCCTGTACAGCCCTGTCCGAAAGCCTTGTCTAGCGCGAGTACTTGATATGTATGTCTTATAGGGGTACACCAGTAATTTCTTGTAGCGCCCGGTCGTATTGCTCAGCGAGACTCCCGTCCGAACAAAATTCCCCCATTCGCAACTCCCAAAGCCTTCATACCACTGGGTTCGTCCTGCTGGTCCCGATCTGTTGTCCGCCTTTGCGGTTTACCTTGGAGCTGGTGTGGGGCGCCAAAAGTTGCGATAAGATAAGGCGACTTGGAACTTGGGAAAACGCGGCTGTTATAAACTTCAGTAAACCGAATACCAACTTTTCCAATGTTATTCCTATGGCAATATTCACGGGTGCCAATCTCCCGTCTAGTATTCCATAGAGCTCACCCCTCAATTGGTCTACCCCGCAACTTCGGACTAACGGTCATCACACGCAGCAAAAAACCAGCATTTCGGAGGTGGGACACGATGACGTTGGGTGACGAAGTGACAAAGCCAGAGAAGCAGAAGAAGCAGAAGAAGCAGAAGAAGCGTGCAGCGGCACCAAGTGATACGTTAGGCTTAAAATCTGTGGGTAGCTGTCGTCCGATATTGTACACCCAACAGAACTGCGTGACAACTTCTAACGCAGGTGCACCACCAGAGGATGGAGAAACTGATCGAGGCCGAAGCCGGTGATGACACTGCCGAAGGAGGTGCAATGCTCTACTCCATCGACACGAGCTCGACACCAGTAGACCTCGGCGCGGTGAAAACAGCAGGGGACGAGAATGCAGAGGACGACATCCCCGATGATGGCCAGAAGCCCGCCAACCGAGCGACACGAAGACGGATCGTATTGATCGACAGGCACAGAGAAAAACTCAGAAAAATGATGGGTATTCCCGAGGGCTCTAGCCAATCTAAAGAAGGCCTATTACAGAAAAAACTCGACGCATGGACTAAGGAAATGGACCAGAAGGCCGAGAAACGAAGTAGGTCGACACTCCCTATATTTCTACCTTGAGCTTCATGACTGTGACCCAGAAACACCACAGTTTGTGCTCTGTCAGCCGTTGTTACGGTGTCACGAGTACCCTACGTTTAACCTCCATACCCCGAAGTCACGCGCTGATGATATTTCCAATAGACCAGAAGAAGAATGAGCGAAAGTACAAGGCCCAGACCAAGACCCAGGGGCACCAAAGGGCCAGTTACAGTAAATTTCTAACTAGACACATGACGCAAGGAGAGTCTGGTGATGAGACGAACAAATTATGAGGAAGATTCACGGCTATACCTATTCCCCGTTTTAAGGTGATAGCCCTGAGACTTACAAATTAGGGCTACTTTCCCATCATACCCTGTGCGGACTACAAAAGAATAGGATGGCTGATATCTTTCTTTGTATCTGATAATCGTGGGCATGGCTACGAGTGCACATAGAGATGGCAACTAGTCTGGTGACGACTTGTACAATGTTTATGGAGAGTTCAATGAGATCAAGTACCTCTGTCGAGGGCAAAGGATTAGCAGCAGAAGATGCGATTTCTAATGAAAACATATGGTACCTCAGATCCCATGTAACTTCAACTCCAGATCCTATGTGTTCCGTCCAATGTAGTTCACACATAATATACACTTGATATGTACAATTCAACGCATCCAACCTTCATACTCGCCGAGAAACCTCTCTCTCTCACGATTTGCTCGAATCCTCACCCGTCTTCCCCTTCGACGCATCGCCCTCATCTGTCTTCTTACCCCTCCAGACCTCAGCAATCTGATCCGTAATGAGGCCCAAATATCCACCACCACCCTCCTGCAAAGCCTCCTTCTCCTTCTTGTCACGCTTCTCCTTCCAGTCAGGCGCAGCATCGCCCATCCATACCCTCTCCAGAATACCCTTGTCTTTCTCTTTCCCTACGTTCACTCTGTGCCCTTGTTGCTTTTCCCTCCGTTGTTTCTCATAGGCCTCCAGCAGTGCCCTCTTCTGGTCCTCGGTCCACCCCTCCAGCCCCTCTCCCGTCGCCGTCACCGCACCCGACCTTATCATCTCCTCCCGCAAGGCCCGCAGCGTCTCTCTACGCTCCTTCTCCTCGCGGAGTCGCGCCTGCGTCGCCTTGGCTTTCTCTGGGAGCTCCGCCCCCGAGAGCGAGGCCATGCGCGAGTTGACGCGCTGCGCGAATGACTTCCCGCTGAAGTCGTGCGCTAGCTGGTTGGTGCCCCAGAGCGCCACGCCGCCCAGCATCGTCGCGCGCAGGTCCAGGCGGCGGGGTGGTAGGCACAGGGCTATGAGCGCGAGGGGCGTCACACCCAGCGCAACAGTGTGGATCAGGGGGTTCTTGTTGTTGTTGTATTTGTCGCCGGATGGGCTGTCTGTCTGGGGCTGGGATTGCGACTCTGAGGGGGAGGGTGGTATCGTGGGTGCGGACGGCGAGGACGCCATTGTTGCTTTTCGTTTTTGGGTGCGGGATTTGGGGTTTAGTCAATCCGCACTCCCGATTCGCTTGGGTTTATGTTGCCGTTGGGAAAACGAAAGAGAAGGGGGATTAGTTTTGCGTCGAATGCGACAGGATACCTCTTTGCTTCTCGTCTCGTCTCTTTGGTTGTTGACAGAGGTACTTGAGCTTTAACTTTTTTACAGGGGATGCTGCTTGCTACGTAGGTCCGATAAGAGGGAGATAAGGCGAGTCTTCCTGGAAATTCACTGTAATGCCCAGAACAGCTACCTACCTTAGGTACCTAGGTAACCTTGGGTAGCCCACGGTCCGGTTACCAACATGAAGGTAGGGCATAATATGTGCACCTACTGGGCACCTAAGGTAGGTAGGTAAATACAGATCCATGCGTTTGATGTGTATCTGATATGTCCCCTTCTCTTCTCCAAGGTAGCAGCAGACATGGCCACGCGGTTCCGGCGAAAAAGTTCGGTATGCTATGATTCTCGCTTTACCGCTACTGAATGGAGCTTGTATGTATTTGCAGTTAGTTGCCTGCCCTCTCATCACATTGCGTTGCAGATGGGATGCAACGCAATGTGATGAGGCTTGGAATGCTAGGCAGTCAAATCATGCATGAGACGGGCTAAAGATGATGTTTTGATCACATCTGAACAGGCAAAAGTTGTATACAACCACCAACAAGCTATAGGTGTCCAGCTCCGGCCACCCTCAATAACATCCCTCCTTGCAACACATTAAAGCCTCGGCACATGAATGACGCAAACAAGGGCAGGTATGTGGTGTTAGTTAGGTTGAATAAGTAGTAATCCGACATCTCGGTCGTATCCGGGCGTGCGGGCGGAGCTTGCGGGCTCGGTCTGCCTGCTGCGCCTCGCCGAACCAGTAGCACCTGCGCACGGGGAAAATGAAGTGTTTCTCTGCCATTTCGGTCATTATGAAGGCTGTGCAAAGTAGGTAGTCTAAGTAAGATCTGATTGGCGAGCACCGTGTCTGTCTTTGGTAATGAAGACTCCTGGAACGAGGTAAAAAGTCGACTGTTGTGACCACCAATGAGACAATGAAGCGATTTCCCGGAGGATCGGTCCAGATCCGCTGCCGTGTAATCCTCTTCAAGTTGCATTCATTCTCGCCCCCATGGAGCTTTTAACATTCGATCGCTGGGAGGCTTGTCCCCATCGTGCCCCCATTCACCCCGGGGGAATTTCCCAGCGGCCGGCTGATATTTAGACTACCAACTTATTGGTCTCGAACGCGATGCCGTACTTGTTGGGGACTTTACATGTCAACTTTCTTGGTATAGGTTTCCTATTAGGCGGAAACGATATACTGTATAGCACCGACAAGGCTACGGAGGTGGTATTGATGCCGAGCATTAACGTTGCATCCAGTTATCGCCAATCCAATGCATTGCAACACCAGAAACTTGCGAAACCGAAATCTCAGCCAGTCTAGCGGCCCGAAGAGGCCATACGATGCGAGATTATAGAATATTCTTGAGCCCTTTCCCGCCATTTTCGGTAAGCTTATTCATCCGTCGGTTGGGCGTTTTGCCCATCATGGACTTTTATGACGTGGCGTCTCTCTCGAGTAGATATATTCGGGGAGTTTTATACCACAACGTACTTGCCCGGCATTTGTCCTCCCCTACCACAGTAGCCTACGAAGAAAGAGTAGTTAGCAGCAAACAGATCAGTAATGTAACGCGCCAAAATTCCGCGGCATTTCGTAGGCAAGATTTCGTTGCCTAGCGCTGCCTGACTATGCTGTGATACTTATGTAGTGGACATTATGTGCCGGCTCGGCGACTAATTGATTGTGGGACCAATTGTGCGACCATAAGTCAGGCACCGGCTTGCAATTATCGCGAGTGGTCGCTGAATAAACGCCACTGAAAGTAAACTCGAGATTTCTCTCAAGGCCTTGTACGGCGACTCAGTGGTGTTGATAGTAATCCGAAATAAGTGGCTGATCGACGATCAGCACGTAGTCACATCAGGATGATGTATCAGTATACCAGTTGGCCGGACGAAGACCTGCCCTAGATGAGGATCCGCGATCAGATGCAGCCCTATGTGTGGGTAGAGAATTCAGAGAGCAAGGAGACCTCCCGGGAGGATTCATCTCATAGTTTGCTCGCATTAGCTCTGCAGTAGGTTACGCATTCGTCAAAAGGGCCCCCGATGTTTCAAGGGACAAGATTGGTTGACTATTCCACCGGCACCAAGACACGCGCGTACGATCGTCTGTATATTCATGTCATGGCTACTCTATTTCACCCACAGCGCCAATCGCGGTTCAAGGGAATGCTGTTAAGAATTGGCTGTCTATACCGTCGGCAACGTGTGTTTCCGTCCTTACGGCAGAACCTCCCCAAGGCGGGCAGTGATTCTCGGGGCCTAGGTAGAGACAATCCAATTCTTAGGTGTGCAATAGCCACGGTGATATAGGGTCGGTGACTCCGACCACACACGCGAATGCCCTTGAAAGATGGGGAGTAGATAAGGGTTACAGATCGGGGAAGGTCTAGGCAGCCGAATAGGCTATCTTAGATGAGTAAGATTTTAAGAGCCTCGGGGCTGCATCACAAGTTAACGTATTTGTTGATTGGCGGGATGGTCACAAAGTGCGGTGTGCTTAGAGATGATGAGATGGCATTGAACTACCTAGGTAGGGTTTATTTAGTCCAAAGTGCGTGACAACACAAAGTGCCGGCCGCATCAGGATCTCTCGTGTAATTTTCTGTCTTGGTGAAGCAAGCAGACAACCAGACGTGGTTATAGTGGGCATGTAATAATTTCACTTGCAAAGTTCCAGGTGTTTCAGTTCACCAACGCACTAGGGATTGATGGAGTGTCATTCGCCGATTCCACATATTTGCCAATATTAAGCGAAACTGTATACTTATATCATCATATATGTACGACTACCACCTTACCATCAATTGATAATTTTGAGGGTGACACAAAACATCGAAACAATCGAACTCTGGCTCTCTCTATTACCATTTAACCTCACAGTGGACGAGAGCTAAGTACTATACGTGACTTACCTAGATTGACAATAGTTCCTTGGCACAAATTGTGTGGGTTAGGTACCTCCTGTATTGAAATCATATACTAAGTAAGTACGTAGCAAGTAGTCCACGGGGGCACGCAAGCAACTAGTCTAATATTACCTAGGTAAGACATGTTACGGCAGATAGCCGGCGTCGCATCTATTGCCACTTGATGTTCCTATAGTGCCGCCGGCTTGAACCCGTGCCGGTAACGATGAGGCAGCCGATTCGAGTGTTGACCACTGCCGAACGTCCTCCAGCGCCGGCGTTGTATTCAACCCCAATTCTTGCGATTTGTGGGGCCTGATGCCGATACAGGTTGAGAAGGATCCGTAGGGCTGACCTCGAGGCGATTTTCCATGAGCCTTGTTAGCGATGGAGCGGCGCAGTCCTTGCATACCTACTGTGGTATACATGTGTTAGGTACAAGATTCATTGGATTCAACTGAGAACACTGGTCGGTGAGTTCTATCTGCCCCGGTTTCCAAGGGACGGGAAAAAGCGATGACGGATGGCCCCATTTCCTCCGGCGGTTACAGGCCACACTGCAATAATAGGCCTGACGATTATTGTTAGGGGGTGGTTCTGTATAGGGCTGAAATGGTGGGTATCATCATCTTGAGAACTTGCGTTCCTCAACCCTGGCGGGCCGAATCCGCGCAGGACGTTATTTGGCCCGTGCAGGAATATCACTACGCCCATCTGCCGAACTAACGAGAAAACAGCTATTCTTTCCGGACGTGGAGAGACACGACGCCGAGCTTCACGAAGGTGGGTAGTACCACGAATAGACGGAATTTGTCACTGCCGAGCAGTACCGGACACCACCACCTGACGGTCTACACATTGCATGACACAAGAACGGTGCACAGGAGTAATTACGCTGTTATACCAAACTAAATCTAACACGACGATATCGATGTAAGGGGCAAGCAATTGAGGAGTGACGACTGCCTAGGTGATTATACCAAGGCGGGGGTATGTCCCAGTATGAATAGAGGTGGCGGCGAGCTGAGTTTCCTATGTACCTACCTAGTTAAGGACATCTTAGTAAAACCGCCGCAGCCACTTACATACATGAAAACTGGCAACTAAGGTACACGTAGTTACTTAGATGGGTAGTTCGAGGCGTTGTTGATTGTGTGCAGTTTATCGGAAAGACTTAGAACAATTACCTATGAGTACCAGTCTCCCTTAAGTTGGAACCAGTGATAAGACTATGATAAATATATAGTAGGTACGTAAATTTTCCAACACCATTAATTTCTAATACAGGTCGACAGACTTCTAGAGAATTGCTAAAACAGGAAAGGGGCTCGATTTAGCGTGAATCCTCTACACTAAGCAATTTAGCCCTATATTCCGTCGGGGTTCTGCAGGTCGTGCCCTACCTACAAGTACCTACTTAACATAGGTAGGTAGTCACATTGTACGCTTCAGCAAGCCGCGGTTTGAGCTAGCGCATCGTGCAGGAGGTGCGGCGTGCCGTCGACAAAGAAAAGAAAAAAAGGAAAAGGAAAAGGCTGCAGACAGCTACGCAGGAGGCCGTCAAAGCCCTTTTTGTCGATAGCGAAGCCAACGTAGGTACGTAACATAGTCTTCTTTGAACCCTGATCAGACCCTGATGAAAGTGGTTGGAGAGCCGGCGTCCGGTAAATAGCGGAGCACAGGGACCAGCCGATTCTGCCCCCAGTTGCCGTCGCAAGTGGATACACCTCAGGCTGGGGCATGACTGTGCCACAAGCAACCTAGCAGCCTAGCAGCCTAGGTACACTGCGCTAGCACCAGCCTGCCAAGCAAAATTATGGGCGACGTCAAAGAAAAGAAGACAGGGGGCCAGGTACTCGACCGCCTCCTTTCCAACCTTTGCCATCTTCCCCATCTAACGTTACCCTAGGTACCACAAGCATAAGAATATATATGAAGAGGGACGGCCCTTGCGGGGACCTCATGGTTATACCTACCTAGCGTCCCGACCTACCGACATACAATATTGCTTGACGCGACGCATATGGTGAAGTTTATCAAGATCGTTTCTCGCACCACTGTTTCCTCGTCGCTGCAGATAAACCGGGTTCCACCCTCATTGCACAAGTACATACAGTACACGACCCAAATTAACGGATCCCCTCCCCTCACGCTGACCGCAGGTCGGGTCGGGGCATCTGGCTATCCTACTGTAGGAGGCCTGAATCCTGGCCTGCATCCCTTGCAGACATACTGTACACTGCAACGCACATGCCATGACATCTACATGCGTATCCCTACCTACATAATAATACTAACAGCTTGCCCGCCGTAGCGGAAAAAATATCCCCTTACCATCTTATCACCGTGGCGAGTCTAGTACACTAATATCCGGCCGTTGCTTTACGCTGTTAGCGAGGCGGCATTATCTAGGTCTTTTCAAAAGGGTGGGAAAAACCCAACAGTCGTCCGCGCCTATTTTGCTTCGTTATTCTACACCTCCCCTGTTACCCTTACCTAGGCTTCTCCAGCTATACAATCTGGCGCTCCTGCAAAGCCTTTTATGCAGCTCGGGCCCTGAAAACACGGTCTTCATCTATCGCCTCTATCTTCGCCGATGATCCCGAGTCGGCTTTTCCTCGTCAAAGGCAGAGACTGCGATAGTTGCCAAGCACGCGCGACGGCAATTCGATTAGTCACCATCTCCAAAAACAGCTGGTGCGCAACTGTGGTTGCATTACGGGGTCCGGTAAAGGACAGGCTCAACGAGCTGCGATTGAATTCACGTCATATTGTCATGATCGCGCGTGCAGACCGCCTGTGACAGCACACATCTGATTTGGCGCAACATGGTCAGTATGCTTGGGGCAAGTATATTTTGCGCGTCGCCCTTAGACGGCGGCGGGTCGACCGGAGGAGGCGGCGACGATTCTCAGAAGCAAAGGAGGGTTCGGACCAGTAAACCAAAAGTCAAGACCGGCTGTAATAATTGCAAGTAAGTATTGCCGCGGTCCATTCGAGAAGAATGGGCGGATTTTATCGAACTTCTAACATATCTATTATAGACAACGACGCATTAAATGTGACGAAAAGCGACCAGCATGCACCCAGTGCGTGCGCTCTAAGAAACAGTGCACCGGCTACCCTCCGCCTCCTAGAGCCAAAATCTACGAGGAGAAGCTGATCGCGCCCAAGCCACCAAGCCGAGCTGACCTCGTACAAGCACCAACAATGTTAGCATCAAGACCTCGAGGCCAGTCAACTATTCAAAGTGCCGTTGCTTCATCGCCTGTGACTTTGAGGGCCCTTACACCCCCAGACACCCCGAAGTATACTTCGCTGGTACTGCACCAACCATCGACTATCCCCTTTGACTCGCGCGAAGGCCAGTATTTCCAATTATTTAGGGACTACACGGCCAGTGAGCTGTCTGGATTCTTCGATTCTTCGTTCTGGACTAGGCGGGTGTTACAGGAATGCCACGCTGAAGAAGCAATCAGACATGCTGTCGTTGCACTAGGCGCTCTCTACAAAACGCTTGAGAAGATATCGGAATCACCACCAGGTTCTCCCTCTGAGGCTGATCATTCAGACAATGCCAATCGGCATTGGGAGGTCGCTTTCAAGCATTATTCTTTGGCTATTAGGGCAGTCGTCAGCTCGGCCTCTCACGATCAGGCTAAGAAAAGAATGAGTTTAATGGCATCCGTCTTACTAGCTTGCTTCGATTCTTTCGTCGGCGATCATAAGCAGGCAATTTGGCAGATACAAAGCGGGCTTGCTCTGCTAGAAACGCTTCGTGCTGAGCGCCGCCAAGCCAGTCTTCCACAGCCTGAAGAGCCAGTAGAGCAAGATCTCATCCAAATGTTTACTCGACTAGTTATCCAGGCAAAATCATACGACATGGCTTTCCATTTCCCTCAACCATATGTCATTCGCCTGACCCCCAAGATTGGTGTCACTACATCATCACCTACGTCGGACGGTGGCCCACCCGTGTCAACAAACCAAGCTCAGATTCCAGATGTATTTGCATCTCTGCATGATGGGAGGTTAGCGTGGGATACACTTTGTGAGAAAATTATGAGGTTTACCGAGCAGATGTCGGCATATGTGAAGATGAGTCCCATGAACATCCTCCCACTAGAGCTGAAACAATATGGAAAGGGTTTCGATGAGCAGATGGAAGCGTGGTCAAGAGCATTCGACCCCATTCTAACCTCTCGTATGGCCCCAGCGAAGAGCATGCAAGAGAAAACGGCAATTGCGGTTTTAAAGATGAACCAAATCATGGGCCGTATCCTCTTCAATATGACATTCAGTGACAGCGAATCAGAATTTGATCAATTCCTACCATTCTTCCGGGAAATTGTTAACTTGGCCATGGAGGTAATTGGGGACGAAGAACGGCGGGCTGCCACAAAGAGATGTCCGAATCCTGAATTTTGCCAGCATCAGCCGGCTCATCCAGACATATTTGGAGGTGAATACACGGCTCGGCATATCAAGCCGAGTTTCAGCGCAGACCTGGGTATTGTGCCACCACTCTTCGTCGTCGCCACAAAATGCCGCGATTCTCTTACTCGCCAACAGGCCATTCAATTATTGCGAACTAGCTCACGAAGAGAAGGCATGTGGGACAGCGAGCTTTGTGCTCAGATAGGCAGCTGGATAGCCACGATTGAGGAGGAAGATGACGGAGTCGCTGATTTCCCACGCCCCGTTTCAAGCTCTACTGAGGGCAGCAGATTATCTATGGGGAGTCCAGGCTCAATGTCCAATGGCTCGCCAGCGTTCGGGGAAGATATTCCTCTTGGCCCTGGTGGTAACGCACGCTGGGGAAGTAGGAGAGAGAGTTCGCCATTGTCGCCTCAGATGAGAGTCGAAACGAAACTAGTGCCAGAAAGAAAACGGGTTATGGTCCGGGCTGTTGAATTCGATCTTCAAAAACGGGTTGCCGTACTTCAGTGCGGCACCAGGGGATTGATTCCTGGTATGCCGGATCTGCGGACGCGTGCAACTAGGATCCTGTGGTGATTTGCCGCTGCGACTCCCTTACGGCACCGTATTATTATTAAGCTTTGTTGCGAGTTTAGCAGGTGTGTACTGCTTTTCAGTCCTGGAGCAGCGTTGGGCCCCATTACATTTTACACATTATTACACAATTGGCTGGCCCATTCTCTTCTAATATTATAAGCTCTCTGCTGCGAGGAAAGACTACTGTATTTTTGGGGGAGAAGTGCGGAGGGAGGAAACGAGCTAGACGACGAACAATGACAGATATGTGCTCTATATGCCTAACTGGCTATAAATGTCAAGTACCTACAATGCGATCGTTAGATGATATTGTACAGAGTCTGGCATATAACTATATCGGCGCTTTTGATTTTGGCATGGAGGAACCTTGGAAGGAGTAGACGGATCATTAATGTTGGTTAGTGTATATTTGTCAAGCATTTGTGGTGTCTAGAGGAAATTCGATTGATCACTCAAGCGACCTACCTAGGTATTCTCGGACTTTTCAAATTGAATCGGAGCTTGTTCAAGGTTATCCGCCAATCCTGTTGGTAGCATTCCTGCAATGATGCCACGCATGAAACTAGAAGAATCGAATAGGCTAAGGGCAATCGTATCACGTACCAAACATCCATAGACTCGAGAAACGGCGACATCCCATTCCGAATATCTTTGCAAGCACGGATGATTTAGTCCTATCTACGAGATAATGACGTCGAACATTATTGCCCCCATAAATCTCGTATGTTAGACCGACCTCAGGGTCTTTGTCAAGTTCAGTACCTAGGTAATACCCCGCATACTAGGTACCTAGGTATTTATTCTTAGTAACCTACCTCTACTTGGCATGTCTACTAATGCTGACCACAGTAAAATAAGTTTATTCCGCAAAAAGGAAAAAGAACTTGGAAGCGTATGCTTAACCATAACTTACCTTCCCACTAGAATTTAAAGCGTGTATTCTGCAACACCACAGCCTACGAAGTGATGAGAATTTGAGAGAACGGGAAACAACACTCAAAGTAACCATATATAATATATTTAAAGGAAAGAAAAAACCCTCGCGTTGGCTGTTTTTTTTGCGTAAATACCTACAGTAGATAATCCCATAGCTACTGTCCCAAGGAACTACTTAGACGAGCCGCCCAGGCTACTTGAGTGGGTCATGCCACTATCTTTTTAGGCAAGGAGATCGATTGCCAGCCGGAACCCTACGATTCGCAACATACCTACTTGTAGGTCTCGACTTCGATGAAACTAACTCCTAGTAATACTTCTATTATCTTTGAATATACGCTTGGCGTTGTGCTTCTGCTTTGGGACAGACAGGGAAATACCGTACAAGCACTACTTATTGAATAAGGTCTCCTCACTGGCCCTTTGCTGAACTCTGAGGACCGAGGCAGTGCACTCTCCTTTTTTACCATTTCGAGTTTCAGCGGGCGATATGGCATCTTCCGAGGGCAATGGGCCGAGCGTGAGTCCTCCAGAAGTTAGCAGCAATAGTGATCGGTCTCCCCAGGGCACTGCGCCAACGTCATTGGCGCCAACAAAACGCACGCGCGTACTGCTGTCATGTCACCCGTGCCGTGCCTCAAAGCTCAAGTGTGATAGGGCTACACCCTGCGGCCAGTGCACCAAACGAGGGAAGCCAGACACATGCGCCTACGCTCCTCGGCAGGAAAAGCTCAAGCCGGCAAGGACCATGGCGGCTCGACTTAGACGCCTCGAGGGTATGGTGCGCGGGATGGTCGAATTGGACGGGGCTGTGAGTGGCGACAGTGGCGCGCTTAGAGAGTCGGCACCAGGACCCAACATGAGCGGCTCCGTCGTTCACAGCGAGAAGGCGACGAACTATGTAGGCGGCACACACTTCATGGCCATCTTGGAAGACGTGAGTAGCCCATTTGCCGCTTTATATTGCTCGATGGATAGGAAAGTAGGGAACTAAAAGAACCAGCTCGAGGATCTCAAAACCTACTTCGAAGATCCAGAAGTTCCCGAGCTCGATAGTAAGTAACCACGCCTCCTTCCCTTGCTCCCGTCTAAGCATGTCTCTGGCTTTCTGCTTTCGAGACACATCCAGATACCCTGGAGCTGATGATAGCTGACCCCAAATATGGCAGTGGACGATCCTTACGAGAGTCTGGGTCCCACCGAATTGCTCATACTTTCGAGGGGTGCGCCGCGGAACAAGGAAGAATTGTTGGCCATGTTACCTGATAAGAGTGTCATGGACAGGTTGATGAACCGTTATTTTAATTCAAATAGCCCATCTCAACGTACGTCGTCCTCTACAGACCTATGCTAAGGTTGATAGAATCAGGGTACTAATACATGGCCAGACATCATTCATATCCCTACTTTCACGAAGCAATACACTGAATTCCTTAAAAATAGACATGAGGCGGATATACACTGGATAGCCTCGCTATTCATGATATTAGCGCTTGGAGTTTTCGTTTCTTCTTTCCAGTCACCTCACGAGCTAGAGATTGACTCGCCCGAGCCAGCCAGTAAGTATTCTTGAGTCTGCTATTTCCCGTTCTAATATAGGTTTGACTCTTGTACACTATATGCTCCCAAATCCGCCCTAAACACTTCAAGGATGACTTGAACCTTTCATATTTTCTAACTTCTGGTTTCCTATAGTGGACAGGTTCAAGCAGTATCGAGGCGCATGCGGTTGGGCACTGATTTCGGGGAAGTACTCACAGCCAGGTCCCTTTACACTCCAAGCCATGGTTCTGTATACGGAAGCCGACTTTCTTGGCAATCGGGTCTCCCAAATGAATTGTTATCTTTTGTGTTCAACATTAATCCGGCTGATGTTGAAGATGGGCCTACATAGAGACCCCAGTACGCTTCCCCGTATCACGCCATATGAAGGTGAAATGCGTCGGCGCATGTGGAATCTTGCCATCCAAATCGATCTCCTGGTTGCCTTCCATCTGGGTCTCCCCTGCATGATACATGGCATTGAGAGTGACACAGCTTTGCCACGCAATCTGCTTGATTCGGATTTCGACGAGAATACTACGGAGCTCCCGCCATCGCGTCCAATGACCGAATACACTCCCCTTACGTATCCGATCAATAAGTCAAGGATAGCGCGCGGATTTGGCCTTGTCGCACGACTGTCCCATTCTTTGACCTTACCTACGTATGCCGAGATCATGCGCGTTGATGCCCGCATCCAGGATGTATGGTCGACTGTGCCGTCATTCATGAAGGTCAAACCTCTCTCTGAGAGTGTCACGGACGCACCGATGCTCGTCATCCAGCGCTTTGGCCTCGCGTCCCTTTACCAGAAGAGCAGATGCGTATTACACCGTCGGTACCTTGTCGATCCGCGGCCGCTTAAAGAACACGATTACTCTCGCCGAACATGTCTCGAGGCTGCCGTGGCACTATTAGGATATCAGAATACTATGTTCGAGGCGACTAGGCCTGGAGCACTCCTCAGGCAAAATGGATGGTTCCTTGCTTCGTTGGCGATCAACGACTTCTTGCTAGCTGATATGGTAGTCGCCCTTGCAGTGCAACAGCAAAACGAAAGCGAGGATGGCCTCGACTGGATGGCAACTTGCACGCCATCTGTGACCAAAGAGTCCTTGATTGAAATGCTTAAGCATTCATACCTGATCTGGGTGGAAAGTACGTCATAAACATTCAGTTTCTGCTCCCTAATATTGCCATTATTTTGCTCGACTGACCTAAATTTTGCCAGTGGCCGTCACGGTAATGGACTGTCGAAAGGCGGCAGCGGTCGTGCGAACAATGCTCGGAAGGATCCAGACACAGTTAGGAATTGATTTTGAGGGCTTCGACCTTCGAGATGATAGCAGTCAAACAGGGTTAACAAGCAGCGGTGACGAGCAGACATCACCGATACCTGATACTTTACTGGGCGGCGCTTGCACCAACTCTTCCCTAAACGGATATAACGGCAGCAACGATAATAATCACCTGGGATGCTCGGCGCTTGACTTCACCAACTTTGAGATGATAGACGCAGATCTCGCTCCGGGGCAGGGCCATAATCCTACTGCTACCCAACAACACATGAATATGGCGGATCCATGGGGAGTCCCGCAGATGCAGAGTGGGTATGACTGGGTAAGCGATCCATTTCCAGCTGGTTTTAACCCGCTATGAACCCCAAAACACCCTCTGTTCTGTCGGGCCGTCGTTACTGCACAGTTCTATCCTTACTAACCGGCTTCCCCAGAGTCAATTTGACGCCTTGACCCGGGGCCCCACGGATAACATACCACAAATGCCACAAATCTCGCCATTAGTACATCAAGACGTGAGCTTCCTATCCACATCCGTTTTTATATGTAGAGTGACAAACTGATGTGGATATCACAGTGGCTTGACCAGAATAATTTTAACGATTTTGGGGACTTCGTAGCTACCAACTCGTGGAACTCGTTCCCTGGTATGTAGACAGCAGCAACGTACTCTGATCGATCGACTATGAAATAATTATAGCAAATTGTCACGCCATTCCGCTAAGTCAATGGCGGCACGAGGGACCCAACATATTACAAGGACCACTGATGAAAAAGCCTGAAGCGCCATCGGCAGACCTGCGTCCTTATCTTTCGGTCGTGATGGTTACGGAGTCCACTAGATAGAACGCGGGGAACAGGGATGTGGAGTAGCACTGTCGTTTCTACAGGCAGGCGACAACATCGGTTAGTTTGACGCAAGTCCAGCAGATAAGCGCGGATAGATGTTCACCGATGCGCCCAGGCCCTATAACTGCGTGAGCCTCCGGCGCTCGTATGCACTTTTGTGTGGGCGAGGCTGACAAGGGAAAATTGAAGTTCCTATCTTGGGTAGGGGAGGGATTGGATTGGTGGGGAGAGCCGCGGGGTACATGATCCTTTTGAGGTATGCTTTCTAACAGTACAGATATACCCCGCATCAGACTATGTCGTATTCCGACTTCGTCCATTCCAGTCCTTATATTTTTGTCATTCGACGCGTTTTATCTATAGGAGCACATAGTTCGAGAATTAAGGGGCGAGCAAGTAATAAAACAAAACTAATAGAAAAACAAAACTAAACTAAATTAAATTAAACTACGACGTCCGTCCCTTTCCCCTACCGCACTAATGTAATAAGAAACGGCCCGTGGAGTTGCTCAACGAAGTTAACAAACTTTCTCACCGAGCCGCTTCGGTTGGAGAACTTGTACGTAATAGTGAACCAGATTTGGTTGGATACCTATAAGTGGCTTGCTTGACCATTCGGCGCTTCATTTTATCCAACCTCCTTTCTCAGCTTGACCACGTCGATAACCTGGCTACCAATAGCAAGGCTTCGATAAAGTCTTCCGCGGAGAACTATTTGTAGAACAGACGCCGTAAACGGTTCGCCGCACACTACCTATTCAGCACGGAATTGAGATGGTTGCTTATATCTACTCTCTACTCGCATGGACAAAGCTAGCTCCGTTGGGGTTTCTATCACATGCGTTAACAACACCTCGTATCTAACAGTTGACCTCAGTATCTTCATGGTACTTCACATGCTATAGGTATAGGTATACCATAGTGGATAACGATCACCGATATCACGATTTCGGCTATAGTTGTGCAACCGCCTTTCCTTACGAGGTATCTGATCTTGGTATACCTTTTCCCCGGTGGAGGGCAATGATTATATTCTTCTGCACAGTTCGTATACTGTAGTGCAGCGAGAAGCAAGCGTGAAGGGGATGCATTCTAGTTAGTACACTAAACACTTCCGATACCGAACCGCCTACGCGCACCAGAATCGTAAGTATCCATATAATATTTACAAGATTGTCTGTCTCCATACAGCGAATGCTTTACACGGTTCTCGGCACTCCAGCTACCGGTATGTCTAGGCTTTCATAGGGCCAACTAATTAGCTAATAATACCCCGATCGCTTGCTATGCAAGCAAACGAAGTAAATGGCGCGCTATGAAGGCATACATAGTACTGTGTAGGTACCTTTTTTTTTCCTCGTCCTTTTTGTCCTTGTGCGAAATCCAAGCATTGTCGGTAGGACGCGCACACGCGAATTTCCCCCAAGAATACGTAAGCCGCATGGACAAGATCGGCCGGCATTTCGCATTCCCATTCCTGCAAAACAGCCTGCAGGGAAAACGGACAGGGGGACCGAGAGCATCAGATAAGGGAGCGGACGTTGGAAATGGCCATCTCGATTTCGATTGGTCTTCGACAATTCCCCAACCAAGCCAACCACAATTATTCGAGTTACCTAATCCAATGCTAGATACAACAACACAACATCTCTTACGAGATACTACTAAATAACAATTATTACCATTCCTACCACGTGCTTGAGCGCACTCGATCATTCCCCTGCATATGATAAGTCGCCGCGCAAAGAATTTTCTTCTCTGCCCCTCCGATCGCCAGCCGGCTCGGTTACTAGCAACGGGGCATTTCAAGCAACGTGACTTGAATGCAGAATCTAGTAGGTGCAGACAACATACAGCAGATTCCATCGGGTGTTGCTATTTGCACACCATTTCCTGTTAGTCGATGCGCCCATCATTCTGAATCGGTCCGCTCTCTGGACGCCCTGGCAACCTAACATCGTATTCCTGCCGCGTGGCCGTTCGTTTCCAAGGAACAACGGCCCAATCCAAGGCACACATTTCGTGGAACTATGACATATGCGCTACAGCCATCGGCACATATTTGCAAGTTGGGATTGTAGAGATGCACCAGCGCCGGAGGCAGCACAGACGAACACAGACTAGGTATCCAAAACTGAAACGGCGTGCGGATCTGAATCTGGACAAGTTCCTCTTATACGTCCAATGCCCTACCCAAGACGTATTAGCGCCACTCTAAGTACGACATGGCCACGCAAAACGACAGTCACAATTAGGTAACAGTGATACAGACCCAGTTATCGCAAGCTCGGCCGGCTGCCAGCACAGGACCGTAGCACGTAGGGTCTGCGTAGGGAACTGACCTGGGGACTACTGTAACTGGACACGCCTACCAGCAGCCTACCAGCAGCCTGTATGAATGAGCCTGTAGGCGTGTGCTCGCGCCGCAGGACGACATCGGAGCCGCTCGTCTCATCCGGGTCCCCGTCCAACGTCGCACATTCGATCGATAGATAGTGCCCGCTACCTACCTTAGTTATAACACTGAGTCTGAACTAACCGTGTACCTACTGTATGTACACTATATATCTATCTAACGAGCAGTTCGCACAACCACAACAGTAATAAGCTTTAAATAGATCTGCCCAGGTGATTTGGCTCTGACACAGACGCCCCGATGTCCCGCTATCACACCTGCCATAATGCCATGCTCGCTTCTCACTTATCGGGCCACCGAATCAGACTGCGTTTCTGACGAGGAAGGCTCCCGTGCTCAGTCCCAATGATCACTTCGCGATAAGGAAGAGAAGGTCCAGAAAGAAGACCGCAGAACTAACCCTGGCTACACACACTTACACACCAATTGGGAGCTTCTCTCGTCGATTGCCTTCACCAACTCTCCGCTAAAGCCTTGCCGTCTCCATATGACTGTCACTTGACCTGACAAATTTGACTCCCGACCTGTTGGCCCACTGGCCGAATCTGGCGTGTCAAACCTTATCACTCGAAAGACGACAGACAGACACCACGCCGCCTGACCCCTTGCAATACAACACCTACCTACCCGTACACCTCGCCGACGGGAGCATCGCCTATCTCTATACTTACGGTAGAGTTCACGTTGTCTACATACTCCTCCTATTGCGCGCCCTTGTGCCGTTTTCATTGGATTATCACGACACCCTACCCCGGACCTGGATCCCGGCCTCAACTCAGCCTTCCGTCGACTATCTACATAGCACATATCCACACATCTCATCCATCTACCCTTGGTTGGTGATAGGGGAACCAACAGAGGAGCCAAACGGAAACTCGTACGAGCCGCTTACCCCCTTCCTCTAGTATCTACTCCAGAGTGGCGACTCTTTTCCACGGACCTTTGTGGCGTCGGAACATTGGCTCAGGTCTCCCTTAGATGCCCAATAGTCCACCAACTCGTCTGTAGCCAGTCTTCCGCTATTGAATCACCGCCTCACCCATGCTCCTTGCCCGCCTCACCTTTTTCACCTATCCCACCTATTATCCCATCCAGCCCACTGACAACCCAACCTCTCACCATCACCCATCCCTTATAGACCAGACTGTCATTTTACTTCTTACCAATCAGGTCAGGTCCAGATCCGGATAAAGGAACACCCTACTTCCCCAGACGACCAAGCTTGTACTACTGCACGGCTTTGTACTTGCTTTTAGGCAACTTAGTCTCCTCGCCGTCAAGGTGTGCTAACCCACAGAAAAGTTGCAGAGTCCCAAACTTCCATGCTGGAACCTATTACATTCTGGATATCGGAGAACCAGCCTCCTTAGCATCTCCTCCCTCGCCCACGCGCCTGTGTACCTGAGACAGCGCATTTATTCTTCACCAGAACCTAGCCATTCATTGGCAGGATCAACTATCCAGTTCTGACTCTCATCATCGGCATTGGACTTATTGTTGGTCGAGGTTCAACAAGTCAGGAGCTTAACTTGTGTGTCTCCGTCTCCCATTCCTCATTGCGGCTATCTCGATGAGCATATAGATTGCTCATCTTGATCCTTACAAATTAGCCCGAGGATTTCGCCTACACTCATTACTTCCAAGATAGCACCAGAGCTTTGTTGAGGATCCCAGATACCAGCTGAGACAGCTGGACTATACAGTCTTTGTCGTTGGGTAATTTTTCACTTCGGCCAAGCAACACAACATAACCATGCCATCATCAAATCCTATCCCGATTCAGACTAATCTGGTCTTCCGACCAGTACCAAGCGACCAGCAAAACGGATCACCAAAAACCGTCCAGTATTCGAGGCATAAGCATTCGCGGTCTTCATACTCAGAGAGCTCACCGCTTACCGCTGTATCGAGGAACAACTCGTTAAGCTTCCGTCCCTTGAAGCGCTCGACACCGTCCCCAAACAAGACAATCGCTGTTATCAACGCAAGCGGTCGCCAGGCCGCCTCATTAATTCGAATAGCTACAGCTGTCGGTTTTAAGGTTCGAGCCCAGTTGCGGAACCTCGAGGGTGTCATAGCCACTGAGGTTGCCACTAATCCAAATGTGACCGTTTTCGTTGGAGAGTTGTATATTCGCAAGAAGCCGGACGATCAGCAGGACGTCACAGCCTACGGCGACCTCCCGGGGATTCTTGTTAATTATCATTTGATAAACGAGCTATTCCGTGGCACCCAATTGGCGTTCATTAACACGACCTTCTACGGGAATGAAATACGCATAGGGCAGGCCATTGCCGATGCAGCAAAGAAGGTTGGTGTCCAGCATTATGTTTATTCGTCAATGCCAGACCACGCCAAATACAACGCTACATGGCCATCCCTGCCTCTTTGGGCTGCAAAACACGAGGTTGAAGAATACATTCGACAGATTGGGCTACCCGCCACCTTTGTCTATACGGGCATTTATAACAACAACTTCACATCACTACTTTATCCATTATTCTGTATGGAGCTGCAGCGAGATGGGTCTTTCGAATGGCAAGCCCCTTTCCACCCAGATGCTAAGCTTCCGTGGTTAGACGCAGAGCACGATGTCGGACCAGCAATTCTCCAATTATTCAAAGACGGGCCCGCGAAGTGGAACGGGAAACGTATCGCATTGGCTTACGAATATTTGACCCCGTTAGAAGCCTGTAGAGCCTTTGAGATGGGGCTCGGAAGACCAGTACGGTACAAAAGAGGGCCCATTCAGGTGAAAGTAAAGATACCCGAAGGATATCGTGAACAGCTTGAAGCCTTAGAGAAGCTTTTCTCCCCGTCTAATGAAGACCCTAAGGAACAACCACCCTATTTCGGCGACCAGGAACTCGACAGGAGGTGTCCCGACGACGCATTGGCATTGTGGGAAGGACCACGAGGGCTAGAGGAATACGCGCGCGAGATATTTCCCATGGAAGAAGAGGCTAATGGTATGGAATGGATGTTCAGCGACGAAGACGATTGTACATGCGAAACTGCCGGCTTGGCACCTACAATTCCCGAGGACGGCAAAGAGAGGACTGCAGAAGGCGATGAAGACGACGACTCTTTGGACGAGGGGCTCGTGATGAGAGGCTTAAAGAGAGACGAAGAAGACTGGTTGGCTTAGCTATCTTACTAGTTCGGAATCTTCTATTAAGTCGGCAACTTACTCGGTCTTCTGCCGTTCACCTAGTAGCTGCAAACGTCGGGACAATAGCAGCGAACTGGCTCTGCTACAGACGATCGATATAAAAGCGCCAATACGTATTACGATCATACCGAACTTTCAAATAGGGTGGGTTCCGAACGAACTAAATATGGAATCACAGTTATACAGCATCAACGGCACCACTTCGAATTCTACTTCAACATGAGCGACGAACTAAAACACTTCACTGGCGGAGTTGATGGAGTTTTGACCACCTGTTATACTGCGGGTGGCAGTTGCATGTCATTTGCAGGAAATAGAGGATTTCATGTGTCAAGGGCATCACGATAATACTCGCCATCAGCTCGGCGTTCTGGCTCTTAAAAGTTATTGGGTGTCGATAATGGGGTGGTCATAATAGAGATATAGGTGGATTTGTATTTTAGTAAAAGAGACATATCAGCGGTAGTAACAGTATGAGAGGTGGTTATCCATTGTGGTAGGAAGTGTACTAGGAAAGAGGCTTGAAATTAATTGCCCTTTCTAACAGCAACCAACAGGCGTCTCAGGAATAACGACAAGTTTTATTATAGGTCACAGATACCTTCCATAAACCAAGCCGGGTTGCTGGCTAGGAGGCGTATGCAGTCTAGCATAGTTTCTAATGTTTTCCATACTGGTTAGGTACGTTTCGAAAAAGCTTATTGACAAGCCAACACCAACCCAGAGATCAGGATCCTAGCATACTTAGACTGCCTATCGGACATTTCCTTTCCATTTCATTTCAACAGTATAAAAGTCTCTACTGCACGTAATGTCCGAGGTTATTACTGTTGTCGGTCGACACTTTTGGGAGCTCTGCCATTCGAGACAACGCTACTACGCCGGAGTTATTATTCCGGTAATACAAATACACCGGCCTATTCTACGGAGGTCAACATCTGGTAGAAACAAAGGGCCCAATAGCTTTGTTTTATTTAAGATATTCGTGGATGTCTTGCGGAAAGTACCTAGAAGCAGAAGAGACGATATTCAACGCATAGTGCAGCAGCCCCCTCTTTAGGTGGGGAGCGCCAAGATCAACAAATGTGAGCTTTGCGCCAGAAAGTCGGTCGATCATGCTATGAACCTAAGGCATGCCTCGGATACTTTTTGTTACGTGGAGGGCTCCAAACACCTTCGTGGGCTTGGTTGATCTAGCAGATAACTATATGATGCAGTCTCAGGTCCTGTTTGGCACGGAAAAATTATAAAGGCATCAGTTTCCGCTTGGATGGACCGTCTGGACGAAATGCTTATATAAATATGTGTAAGACGCATCACCCTTACCGCAATATCTTATTGCGTTAGACCTGAAGCTGAACAGGAAAGATTGCTGTGAATTTCTCTCACGATTATAGGCGAGGGAATTCCTCACCCTCGAAATTGACAGGATAGAATAGTCGCGATTACCTTAAGTTTCTCTTAGGTGGGAATATTGTTAGAATTTTCTGCGCACCATTAGACATGACAATACACTTAGTTTTGATGGAGATGCCTTTCGGCAATAACAGTGATCTTCCTCATTTGCACCCGGTTAGATAGATCAAATGGACATTACTGTCGGGGAAGTTAAAGCACGCCCTTCGATGTTCTAATACAAGTGAACAAATAGAATGTATATAAATCATTTCGGGTGTCTCCTTCGGGGTGGGCAGAGAGAAGGTGCAAAGAGCTGCGCGGACTAGCACCTATGTACGCACATATATTGATCATCGCAGGTGCCGTGATTGCTCCTGCTTCATGTTGTTACTGCAAGGAACAGCAGCTCCAACCACGACTCCCAACTCCCAACTCCCAAATCACCCGCTTCCGCCCCAGGCCGCCACGTACCCCCAGACCAAACACCTTCTGTCTCCTGCTTGACACTCGACACTCGACACCGACACTTCCTTCCTTCCTTAATTAGGTAGCTTTCGGCCTTCTCCGCTTCGAAGGCACTTGTGTCGAACGCACTGCAACACCATCCATATACTCATCCAAGGACACAGCTCGTCGCCTAGAATTACATGTAGATCTTTGGAGTAGGAGACGTGTTTCCGGACACCATTTCGCCAATAACAAAATTAGGTGCACTAGTCGACACCAACATATTCCTGGTACCTGCCGGGCCGGGCATCGTCTGGCCTTGATACTCTACGAAGTTCTAATAAGAAGAATGGTTTGAAGTTACCACTGGCATGACCACTGTGGCCCTTACCTCGCACATCTCACTACTTCACACAATCAATTCTTATTTACTAACTTAATCTTCTGGTTCTATTCCGGCGCCAATCTTGTTGGTCGCGTTTTTATCGTTGACATTATCTAGCATCCTATCTTGTGGCTTTGACATAGCATCTCCCTCCCCTGCTGCAGCAAGCATACCATCTATTCGAGAACGAATCTAGCCGAGAGCCAAATCAGATATCCAGTCCAAAGCCTCCACAGGATGCCGCCTCGTAAATCTAGTGATCTGGCATCCACGCGGGCCGTGCCGAAGCCGCGTGCGAAGAGGTCCGTCAAATGCGAGGAAGCAGAGCCTACACCAGCGCAGAAGAAAAGGCAAGAGAGGCAGGATATGCTCAACGCAGCAAAAAAGCGCCAAGCGCGATGTCTCGAGACTCCTGACGAGCTCGAGGACAATGGTTTCCTAGCTAAGGCGGCTCTATTTACCCAACAGCTACCGGCCTACCCTTCCTACGACGAGAGACCCAATAAACGGAAGAGAGTCGATCACGGACCAAAGACAAAGAAACTGGCACGCCGAGCTCCCTGGGATAAAGATTCGAAATTTAAGAAACCATCCTTGCCCCCGAACCCGCCGGTTGGTACCTTATCTCGCGGTCATGACCCCATCGCTGCTATGGGTAGAATCGGTAAACTACCGGCCGAGATTCGCGACGAGATTCTGCGTTACCTACTCCGGTGGCCACATGAAATCATCGTCTTCGATGGGTGGTCGCGCGTATTCCCCCGGTCTCGTCCTCGTCTAAATCTCTCGATCTTGTACACATGTCAGGTATTGAGGGAGCAAGGTCTGCGAATTTTATTCGGCGAAAATAATTTTGCGTATGATTTGCGGGACCCGGCGGCATCTCACGGTCACACGAATCCCGTCCTAGACAAAGTATTTGGAAATAGTGTGGTACCGATAAACGAATATGGACACCTGATACGCTATGTCAAGATCAAGGTGCACCGTAGCCGAATTCATTTCAGCGATCATCGCCGGAAATTTGAAGACGCTATGCTCAAGTTCCTCCCTGGCGGAGGTCTCGCTCACGCCGCTAAATTGCATACTCTCACCCTAGAGGTTCCCGCTGAAACGAACAGCGACTTACAATCCCGCCGTGGCAAACCGAATGAAGTTCCCATTTGCCAATACCTGGGAAAGGGTTCGAGGCTCATCGACACACTATTCAGGCTCCAAATTCAATGGGTGCGTGTCTTGGCATGGGATACATTTGGCCAATGTTGGCGGACCGAGGTCGACATGCGCTATTTTGCTAAAGATGAGCAGATGAGACTCGAGCACATAGCTCTTGACAAAAATCAGAAATTCAATGAGGCCGACACCAACAACCAGAGCATTCAGGGAGACCCAGCCGCCGCTGCCTGCTATAGGACCAAGGATATAAAAGCTATGGAGAAGCTCTGGAACAACCAAGTTAAGCATGCAGTGGGACAATTGCGTAACTTGGCTTGGCGTATTGAAGGCCTAGCCGTTGACCCGGATCGTGCTCTCAAGTTGTTGTATCATGATCGCAAGTTGTTGGATCGTGACCGCAAGTTGTGGGAGCCTGTGAGCCCCTCAGCCGACAGCGGCCCCGACAACCATGACCGTGACGAGCTAGTTTCTCTGCCATCCAACTTCCGGGAACCCTCATTATCTCTACGCACGCGCTCGGGTCGAGGCCGAACCACTCCTAGAAGCTCCAATCCAGATGCCAGGAAAATGCCAACTCGGTCCAAGACCAAGTCGAAAACTAAGGCTGGGACTGTGACTGGAACTAGTCTCAACCTTCTGGATGTTTTCAATGCAAAGGACACGGCAAAGGAGGCGAGACTGCTGGAGGCCCAGCAAGATATACAAATGAATGAAGCGGAGCTTGGTGAGAGGGGCATGCTGACTGAGCAATGGCTTGAGAATCTTCCCCAGTACGGCACCAAAGATATCCAAGGAAGTATGGGAAACGATGAGCTTGAGACGAACACTGCAGACATCGAACAATAGGAGTGACGTTGCGAGTTTGGGAGGTCGGGGGATAGTGGAAGGTGGGAAGGGGAAGGGCATTCGTCAGCTTTGACGTGAGAAAACAAGGCTAGCTGGGCTGAAGATGTGTACGAGTTTGACGCGGTGGGAAAAAGTGACCTGTGGTTCGCGAGATCAGAGGGCTTCTGGCAGAGCATATTCAAAATTTCAGCACACTGGCGATAGAGAAAGCCTCGGGAGTGAGGGTCTTTTATGCCAACCGAACATAGGACTCTTGCTTTTCACCGGCGACGGATATGATGGATATGGGATGGTCGACCCCCGCGATGCGTTTATGATCTCGTTTCTTTCCATTTCTAAGGGCCGATCATATTCTACTATGCGTAGGTTCGCATTAGATTACTCTCAGCTAGCTCTCAGCCCTTAGTGGTTACATTCAATAACCGGACGCGTGCGTTGTTTTCATATCATTTTCGCTCTATCGTTGCAGATGAACTCGCACGCCCGCGTTTATGGATTAGATGACGCAGGGCATACTGAAAGGGTCACCATCACTCCGGAAATTTCTATCCCCAACTAGAAAGAGGATCAGTTATCTCAGGAAAAATCTGGTTTCTGGAGTTGTTAGCGGCTCTTCACTACTTTATTTTATTATTATTATCGTCTTTAATATATCGCTAGCCTGCAGTGATCTTGACCTTGGACACATCTAGCGTCTCAGAGTCTACTAACACGATCTCCTTCGTGGCGGAAAACGACGGGACCGCAATGAGCCGCACCGTTTGTCCGTCCTCGCCCTGGATCACCTTGGTGCCGAATTCGGGCTGGCTGCCTACGAAATAGAGATGTGGACATGAGTGCATGACGAAGGGGTCGTCGTCTTGGAATGGATAACTCCCTGAATTTAAAAGCCAGCGTAAGTAGTCTGTCTAGGTGTGATTTTATAGGTGGTGTGTTGATGGATAGAGGATAAATAGATAGGGAATGAACAACTCACATAGCGTGTCGGGTGCCGTCGGCGCACAACACCGCCACCTGCACATGGCCTCCATCATGCCCAGCCGGTCGTTGCTGCCGACGTATTTGAAGATGTCGTCGACGTTCTGGCCACCAGTTCCTAGGACCCGCCACCCGTCGATCTCGCCCTCCCAGGGGTTCGTCACCGTGTCGAGCCAGCCGGACTCGGTCGAGCCCGGCACCGCCGTGTACGCGCGCGACAGCGGGAACATGGCTGGGTGGATCGGCTGCTGGGGATAACTCGCGTTCGCGGGGTCGTGAACTCCGGGGAGTAGTGTGATGGGGATGGTGGGTAGGAGGGTGGAGAGGAATTCGTCCAGGAGCTGCGAGGGCAGGGCGTTGTATGCACTGCTGTCGTAGCCGTATTTCTTTTGCTGGTCCATCCTCTTATCGGTTGCCGGTTCCTCGTCGACTGCTCGTTGCTCTTCGATCGAATTCCCTGCTATGATGAGACGGCTGATTTGGGATAGCTCCCGCTGCGCTGTTGGGTCTAGTGCTTCGCCCAGCAGGTACTCGAGTAATAGGTCTAGTTCGATGGCGTGGCTCGCGTCCTGGCCCGTGAACCCGAGCCCGGATACGATGGCGATCTTGCCTCCGCTTCCCCTGGGTTGGGCGTCTGTCATTTCCTCGTCCTCGTCCTCATCCTTGGGCTTCTTAGGATGATTCTTCCCGTTTGTAGCTGGGGGTTTCGAGACAGCCCACCGCTCTGGCTGCGGAGGTAGGTCGGGGAATTTGAGATCAATCACTTCCAACTCGCCGTCGACGTTCTCGGTGCCCATGACGGCGACAATGCATCCAGTGACTAGGATGACATCCTTGAGGAAATCGCCCACTAAGCGTATGCGTCCGGACTCGTCTTCCAAAGTCACGGCGTCTGATCCATCGTCGGCGTAGTACTTGTTGTTCGATATAGGCGCGGAGATCCATCTCTGCATGCAATTAGCCCTGGTCACCATACTATCATGTAACCTCTTGTTGAGGTTGCCTGTTACATACGTCTTTTGAGACGTCTTCGAGGATATTGGGCTTCAAAGCCATCTCCATGTAAACGGTGCCAGAGACCCAACAAAGCTCACCCTGTCGGATGTCCAAGACCCGCTCAACCTTTTTGGGGGGCTCATCGCCGATTATGGTGTGCCGCCAGGCCTCTGATGCTCTCTGCTCCACGGCGGGCTTGATCCTAGTCAGCCGCAGGAAGTACATATCAGCGAACTGTTGCTTATACGACTTCTGCTTGTCCAGCTTGAAGGTGTGTAGTGCCTTGTACTCCGAGGCGGTGCGCTCAAGCTCCTCCTCCGCCTTGCCTCTGGTCACAATAGTTAGCCATCATGTAGTCACACATTGACGCTGCTAGCGGGCACTCACGTGGGCTTGCGGAGCAGGTTGCCTTGTATCTCATCGAGCTGGGTCATGATGACTGCACTTTGGAGCTTTCTACTCTTCTCGCAAATGTCATGTGGGCAGATGTCTCCTTGCTCTGCCAAGAGACAGAGTCGGCGATAGAGGCTAGTGGGCGGACGCGTCGAGGAGGGAGGCAGGGACGCGTTTTGGCGTTAATTGAAAATGTGGCGCTAGCTTGACTGTGGCTGGGGCTCACTATTGAGCATCGGCCCTCTTATTGGTGGTGACCCCGGTCGTCGCGGGGTAAGGCTGAGCGAGGCTGCATGGAATTTTCCGAGAACCCCTGCAAAAAAAGTTCCTGGATCTGCATCCATCGATAAACCCCAAACAGACCCTCCTCCCTCCATCTTGTTCACCGGCGGGCTCTAGTTGAAGCAGGCAGCCCAAACGACTAGCGTTTATCTACTCACTTCTTTCTTTATCCATTCAAGTGGACTCCCTCTGCAACGAAATTCCGAGTCAATTATCCATTGACCAACCGAGAATTCTGATTGTCACTCAGCGACTTACTCCCTCTACCAAATCGTTGTTGTCCTCACAATTTCTGTTCGTTAAATAGTCTTGCATCAATCAGTGGATCGACGCTGCTCGAAATGGACACTCAAATGGGACAGCCAGCAATGGCTGCAGCCCAAGAAATCCGCATCAACTTCACCACCAGCTCGCCCGACCTACAATTACCAGAAGACAGGAGTAGCCTATTAGTGGTCCCAACAGGCAAGCTAGCTACCCTTCCCAAGTCTTCTCTATGGCCAACTTCCCTGCTAACGGCATTACAGATCTGAAGCGCTATGGCCTGTCACGAATCTTAAACTCGTCGTCCATGCTCGACACTCCCTCGCCCATCCCCTTCGACTTCCTGATAAACGGCGAGTTCCTCCGCACGTCGCTGCAGGAATACCTCGCCGCAAACGGCCTCAACGCCGAGGAGACGCTGAACATCCAGTACGTGCGCAGCCTGATCCCGCCCGTGCACCAGGCGAGCTTCGAGCACGACGACTGGATCAGCGACGTCGACGTGCTCTCCGCCACTTCGCGCGCCGGCCGCTGGTCCGGCGACAAGCTAGCCCTGAACCAGGATCGCATCGTGTCATCCTCGTACAACGGCGTGCTGCAGGTTTGGGATCCCTCGGGGAAGTGTATGGCCAGGTCCTCGGCTGGCGGACATACCGCAAGCGCAAAGGCTGTGAAATTCCTCTCGTCGACGCAGATCGCATCCGCAGGCCTCGACCGCACGGTGCGCATATGGAAGTACGCCGAGTCGGACGGCGGGCTGCAGGCCACGCTGAAGCCAAGCCTAGAATTATACGGACACAAGGCAAGCGTCGACGCGCTGGACGTCCACGGATCCACGGGCCGCGTGCTTAGCGCCTCGGCGGACGGCGCCATCGGGCTGTGGTCGACGTCTAAGTCGTCTGCGCCCGCCGCGCCCGCCAGTCTTCTCCCCGGCGCGGGCGCGTCCGAGTCCAAGAAGCGGAAGCTATCCGGTGCGTCAGCAGCGCCGCAGCGCGGAGCGCTTAGCATGATGCCCGTGCACAACACGCCAGCAACAGCCGTGTGCTTCGACCCGACGGACGCCAGCGTGGCCTACTCGGCGTCGCAGGACCACACGATCCGGACCCTCGACCTAACGACCTCGAAGGTCGAAAACGTCATCACGACGTCGCACCCGCTGCTCGCGCTCACACCGCTTCGCCGGAACCCCGGCACGGCGTCGTCGGCGGTGCTGCTGGCCGCGGCGACGGCGGCGCGGCACATCACGCTCGTCGACCCTCGGGTGTCGGCCAGCACGACGTCGGTGCTGACGCTGCGCGGCCACAGGAACATGGTGTCGAGCCTGGCGGCGGGGCCCGACAACGACTACAGCCTCGTGTCGGGCGCGTACGACGGGACGTGTCGCGTCTGGGACCTGCGGAGCGTGCGCGCCGGCACCAAGGCCGAGGGCGGCGGCAGCGTGTCCGAGTCCGTGTACGTCATCGAGCGCGAGAGCCTGAAAGCTCAGCGGCGGACGGCCGGCGAGGTCCCCGGACGCGGCGCCAAGGTCTTCGGCGTCGCCTGGGACAAGACGTTCGGTATCGTCAGTGGTGGCGAGGATAAGATGGTGCAGATCAATCGCGGACAGGACTTATTGGCTTCTAGCTAGGCTGGTTGTTATGCTATGATTTAGCTCAAGATATGTAGATACATTGCTCGGTGCTATATATACAGATTTTGATGAAGCGGGTGCCCTATGCTGAACCTGACAAACTTGCTGCATTTGTTGAGTACATCATATTTATAGGAAATCATATCGATTTAGAACGATGCTTGTTGATATGATAGATTATTTACACATTGTTATTCCCTGTGAGAATCCGGATGGCAGTGTGTATAGGTAGATGCCAGTCAAGAAAGCCCCAAAAGAATAGCGAAATTGAAGCATAATGGACGAGGACAAGTAACCAATGATGTATAATTCTATTTCTTGCGTATAGGGGTATCTATCGCGAATGTGTTTCAATGATCTTATAGGAATGACAAGACTTCGAATGCACAGCACCCTTGTAGCCCAGATGGTCTATCGCATCTATGGTATATAGGTGGTTTCGTCATCTATCCCTGTTGAGAGTTGTATCGGAATTTTCCACATCCAAGCCTAGCAACCGTGATTCTATACATTTCGAACCATACAAGACAGAACAACGGATCAATTACCGGTAGCTGCAACCATGGCTGCTACCGCAGGCAACCTAGTCTGGAGCATACTCCGAGGGATGAGGTCCGCAACCTCACACAATCGGTCACGATCAACAGGCAATTTCTCCGCCTGTACAACGAAAAGTATATATTGAACCACTGTTACTGTTTTCAGGGGTGGATCACGGAGTAACTGCGCGATAGCAGCGGGTGATAAGTCGTAGCAGTGCCACAAAAAGTAGGACCGGAGCTGCACGGCTGTCGAGCGCGCCTGGGGGTGTGATGCCCGATATGAAGCCGCTCGATCCTCGGCGACCTCAACACGGGAGTCCTTGGGGCGATCGGGTGTTCTGGGTGTCGGCGTGGTCGGCGCGGGCTTCTGTTTTGAGACGAGGCCTGTTTTAGTCGCCTTCAAGACCGTGACGGATGACACAGTCTCTGTATCCTCAATATCAATAGTGTCTAGAGCCGCGGCCAAGGACTTTTCCGGCGACGCAGGAGTACCTCCATTTGCGGGCACAACATTAGCAGCTTCTAGCGTAACGTCTGGACTGGTTACCCTTACTCCCTCCGCAAGTGGAATTGCAAGGTTCAGCTCTGCAGGATGCGGAAGGGGCGGACAGGGATCTAGCTGTTTCCTGTGATAGTCCAGAGTCGCATAAAGATGCAATCCGGCGTAAGCATCAGAAGCCGAGTCTGGTACCTATGCATGAGCACTCCATATCAACCAGATACATGGGGAGAAACTTACATAGCACTTGTTTCGTGTCCAAGGGTCTTGACCAATCGCTTGACCTAACATCCTGGCCCTTGAACAATGGGAGGTGGAGATATTCTTCGACTTGGGTTGCCATTGGCACAAGCCTCCGGTTGATGTTATGATATTGGCGATTTCTGGAATACGTGACGAGCTTGTACAAATTGCTTAGCTCCATCAACCCCCGCGACTGGATATCTAGGTAGTTGCGCAACCTCGTAGTGTCACCCTTTACGGAAACGCCGACTTTGGTGACATCTGGATTTTCCATGATGCTCCTGAAAGACGGTCCAACCATGTCTTCGCTGTCGGCAAACAAGGCGACGTGGAACAATCCAATGCGACTCGGAGTTGCCAGCTGGATCAAAGAGACGTTCCTTTTCAGGCCGTCTCCTTTCCTCGAGTCTACCATCCACTCCAAGTCGAAACCGAGGACCTTCTCATCCATGAAATACTGCTTGCAGACGCGCTCCATCGTGTGTTTACTGCGACAGTAGTGCACCTTTACTTTTTGCGATGATCCATCCTCTGCCGCACACCTGTACTGTGCGTAGGACCAGAACGACTCAGGAGACCCCGGAGGTGATCTCTTGGCGGCATAGAACAATTCATCTACCATCTTGTATTCGAAAACGGGAGGTGGAGGGTCGTCAGTCGCTGTCCTTTCCGGCTCCGCTGACACGGCGCTTGTATCTGCTGCAGACTGTACTAAAGCACACTCATCTACATGTTGCGCCAGCATTCCTGAGCCGAAACTCGGTGGTGTTGTTGGTTGTACTACGGCCGCGGCCAAGACTTCTTCGCTCAGAGCACCAATTGTCTCCGATGTAGCAACATGATAGTGGTTAACTCCGGCGGAAACCTCGGCCGTAGTGCGTGGGCTCCGGGTGGGAGACGATCGCAGCGCAGGGCCCGGCGAGAAGGAGATACCTCGAGCGGGATGCCATAGTTGGTTGGCTCGAGGCGGCGTCGCTGTCATTATGGGAGTACGATTTACTACCATAGAAGGACTGTGGCAATATTACTGCGTTAACACACTGCTGGCTACCTAGGTACCTCTAACTGTCGCTCCCTGGGGCCGGAGTAGGCGCTTATTCAGTTACATAGGAGAAGACAGATGGCAAACAAATGGACGAATACGAACCGCAAGGTAAGAGAAGAAGAGGCGTGCAGGATGTTAGAGGAACATCTCAGGGCATTTCCAGCTGACCCCGAGCTTCCTGGGAAGGCCATGTGTAAAAAGCAATTGGGAGCTCACAGCCCAGCTCCATGGTCGAAGTCTTCCACGGAGTTGATGCTGCTGGTGCCTGGCTATGCGTTGCTTGCCGGGCACTTGGTGGCGCGCGGGGTGTGTTGCTGTACGTATAGTATGTATACTGGGGTCATCTACTGTAACTTTGTAAATACAGTAGGTAGGCAGACGCGCGCGGTGGATTGCAAGAGTGAGTGGAGTGGATTGGATTGGATTGGATTGGATTGGCCGCAATGGGGAATGAACGATCGCTGGTTGTATGGTGTCGCGCTAGATTGTCGCTTGCTGACTCATCCATGCCTGCTCCTGTTACTGCTAGGTAGTACCTACTGTATCCGTAAGGGACAGTCTTGTTTGGCACTCGATGTCAGGTGACTGCGTGGCCATTCTCTTCGATATCAATCAATATTAAACCCAAACCAACCAACCGTGGTCAAGAAAATAACACTGTACACACCTCATATCGACAAAAGAAGCATCCAGCAAACGGACAATTCCTCTTCAAAGCGCCAAGTCCCGGATTTCCATCGCCAGCCACTCAACTAAAAAAATCGTCAAGAATGGCGTCCCAACTCCTCCCGTTAGGTACGTACCATAACCTGCGATCTATATAAGACAGAGAATAACTCACAGGACCGCCAGAATTGATCGACAAGTGCGTTGGTTCCCGTATATGGGTCGTTATGAAGGGAGACAAGGGTACGAGATGCTCGCTCACGATTATGCTCCTTGAAGTGCTTTGTCATAAAGTATTATGTACTGATTGATACCCGCCCTGCAGAGTTCAGCGGTACTCTGATGGGTTTCGACGACTACGTCAGTAAGTTACTCTAACCACTCACGGCTCTCACCTGTACGGGAGCAAAAATGCTGACTGGATGGTTTACAGATATGGTTCTTGAGGACGTGACAGAATTGTACGGACTTCTGTTTTCTTTTTTGGGCCCAATATAAGAACCTAACAGGAAGCAGCGACTATTCGGGCAACCACACAAAGCTCTCTAAGATCCTCCTGAACGGCAACAATATCTGCATGGTATGCATAGAATCTTCTGCCTCTGGAAACGAGATGCTGACTTGATGCGCCCCAGTTGATACCAGGTGGTGAAGGCCCTGTGGCTTCATGATGTTCTGGTCTGCGGTGGAGGGAGACGGCACGTTGGGAGTGGGATATGGGTGTAGGCTACGGATGGCAGGGGGAGGATACATGCCGATTTACGAATATCACGACAGAGGGGAAGGCGTTCTTGGCGGTGGATGTGACCTCGCGGTCCGTTTCATTAGGGGATCTAGCAACTATGTGCTTATAGAGCAGGTCTGAGATCCAGAATCGACTTTTGAGGGTTCATCCGCAAAAGCACCCCATATACCAAAAACGCCATCCTTTAGCCTACCTAACCTCGCAATCGTGAAAAGCAGAAAAGTGAGTAGAAGCGACTTTTCCCAAGGTTCCCTAGGGTTTTCCACCATTCTCCTGTTCTCCAGCCGCCACCATGCGACGAAGCTCGTACTCGCGAGTGAACTCGCGGCCTAACTGACCATATGCGGCAATGAGTTGCTTGCACGTGTCGATCAGAACCTCACGGGGGGTGACGGTGCCATCGGTCTGCAGGCGGATCAAGACTTCGGGGACATTAGGGTGACCGACTGTTTCGTGTTAGATTCTCATCGTAAAGAGTACAGATAGCACGCTTGTGACGAAAGTTACCTTTGTATCCAGCCATCAAGACATGGGGCGCTTGCTTGAGGTGCTCGCTAAGGAGGTTTCCAAGGGTGTGGTCTTCCTTCAGCAAAATGAAATCCGAGGTGTTGGAAGTACCTTGATTTTATCAGCGAATGAGGCACGATATGTAGGGGTGACCAGAGAAGAGGGAGACATACCAGCAAAGGGCTTCTCGGTGATCTTCTTCTCGCCCTCAGCCTCGTTGACGAGGAAGAGCTCGAATCTAGTAACCAGTATTAGCTCAAGGCCCAGGGGGAAATGCACAATATATTCGAACACGTTATCAGTCTCGTTGTAGTGTTTTTGATTGGCCATGTTGGGCTGGTAAGCAGGCTTTGAGATGTGAATGGAGGGTGCGACACGAAGGTGGTCGCAATAGATTCGACGGAGAGTAGAAGCTAGATGCCACACAAGTTGAAGAGGGTAGAAGGGGTCGATGGAGGGGCTTGCCAGGTGCAGGCTGGTACTACGGGTTAAGTCCCTTGGACGTGCTTGCCAGAATACCAGATTACACCACCAGTACACCACCAGTACATCGTCCCGATGGCATGCCGCCTTCCGCAACTGTTGTTCAAGCGCCTAGCAGCTCTCGTACCTCAGGGGCCCATCGCCCGGACCGGGACACATCGTCAAGAGAACACGTCCCTATAGATGGTTTCCGATATGCCTTGATGGGCCGCCCGCCACATTGAACATGTTGTAGTCTTTCGTGAACATAAAATGCATAGACCTGAAGCATAGCTGGGAGAGATAACCAACCTGTCTGGAGCGTTCATCCTCACGCACTACAGCCGCCCACTGCCTCGACTAAGAAGTACTTCAGCTATGCAACAACAAGCAACAGCCAGCGGGTCAAAACACTGTGCCACAGCGCGGTAGTTACTCCAAGCTCCGGGTCAAGCAACTCAAAGAATGTTGGTGAGCAAATTAAAGAGCAAGTGAGATGTAGTGAAAGAGATACTCAATCGTAGCGGAGCAAGATGTTGGATGGTGATGATGGCATCCCAGTTGGTCCAAGAACGAACATGACAATGACCATTTAATGAACGGCCTAGACTAGCTACCTAGGTACCTAGTTAGAGTTGCCTGGTTAATGGGAACCTCAGGTGGTACGTACCCCTGTCGCCACACATCTCAACCAATCGGCAAAACTCTGGCAAGAGATTATACAATGACGACCGTGTCCTTTACACTGTACATCCACGATATCAATCCAACCCGTCTATCTAGAGCATGAAACTACCTAGGTAGCTACAGTTACAGCTTTACGCAGGACAAGGCTCCAATGACAATATTAATAAATGTATTCAAACTACTCACTAACCGTCTCTATCTTCATTGTATTCTACAGTCTACCGCTTCAATGTAGACAGAGTCAGTTTCTCCGCATGCTACCGCTAGAAGTCCATCTAGCTAGAAAGGAAATCCAACCCAAACCGCTATGCAATTAGTATACAGCGTGGGAAAACAAGGTCCTTGATGCCTGTAAGTAGGCTTAGAGATGACGGGTGTCACAGTATCCTGGATCCGCCTTTGATCCACCGTTTACCCACGAGATCACCGTCAGGCTTGTGGCATAAGCCATGGCAATAAAGCCAAAGATGCAAAGACATATGTCGGAGATTTTGCGGGATCTTGTCCTGGCCACAGCCTTGTAGTGAAGAAGCGGCTATGAGCAAGGTCAGCAATCCATGTTCCTCGCTTCTGCATAATTTTGTAGCATGAAAGGAAGCACCACTCACCGGGTAAATGAAGGTCAAAGGGATACAGGCGAAATTCCCAACCAATGCCACGAACTTGTCCAGGTTGTCTGAGCCTCCCCATGCGATGACTGCACAGAGAAAGACCATGAAAAACCGAAACATGTTCTTCTGCCACTTGATATAGGGGTTGTACTTCCCGCTCTTCGTGAAGAGTGCGTTTTCGGTGATCTTGATAGCCGGGAAGATTTGCAATGGAGTCGACAATAGGATAGCAAGAGAATAGAGCAGCTGGACACCGTTGACGAATTTGTTGTCTTGTGGAAGATTGAGAAGGACAACGGTCTCGGTCTTTGAACCGTAGGCTGCGTAAGATACTGCGCCCATTGTAATGAAGATGACTGACATGATGATCATAGAGCTGAACATGACCTTGGGGAACTTGGCAGGGTTTCTCATCGACTCTTGTATAGGGATAATGAGACCAATTCCCTCAAAGGTGAAGATGGCCGTGCCGATGAAGAGCGTCCAATCCTTTTTGTTGAATAGGATGATATCCGCCAAACCCTGCGTACTGAGAGTGAGAACATCGTAGTAGAACAGGTAGGCGAGTCCAATGATGATGAAAGCGTCAGCGATCAGCGCAGTGAAACCAAGCTTGCCGATGTCACGGAATAGGGAGAATGGTAGGAATATAATCATCTGCATCAAAATAAACCAGGTGAGCTTTATATGTGTGCCGCAGTTAGTCACGGCAAGGACGAAGGCTTGCAGATTCTCTGCCGTGAAAACCGTATATGCAGCAACAAACCCGATTTGGCTAAGCACAATGGAACCCAGGATCAGCTTTCGCATCCATTCGCCATAGATGATGCCGCCAATATCGCCAAAGGAGCCTTCAACTTTGAGCCGCGTGGTTATGAGTAAGATGAAACAATAGTAGCTCAATGCGGCAAGGCAAACGAGGACCACGTTGCTAAATACCATGCCACCGTTCAAGTAGGCTCGCGGTAGAAACAGCACTCCTGTGCCAACAAATGACTTCAAAAGAAGCAGTGCTGCGCTAAAAGGAGTATTAGAGCCACTGCCGCCCCGAGCCTTTCGTCTCCGTCTGCGCTTAGAAGGTGTGAGCAGTGTGCTGTCTTCCATCGGTTCTCTCTCGTCTTCGCTGTCATAAAAGTCTGTGTCCTCTCCCGATGAGAAATACTCGCCGGGCCGCAGCACTTCATCGTCCTCTTCAAGTTCTTCTCCGGCAAAATGTCCATAGATGGTCAAAAACTCCAGGAAACTGCTGGTAAACAACTGCGGTTCGTTTCCCCTTTTCGGAGACGCAGAACCAGCCTCTAGTCCTCGGGGGGTGGCTGCGGGGCTCTGTGCCGCCCGCCGAAGGTAGTTTCTCCTGAAGCCGCCGGGAACATTGATGGTATTGATATCAAGAACCTCATTTTCAGGTTCCTCCCGTGTATGACTGAAGCTCTTGCTTCGCTGTGTACGGCGCCGGCCGTCTGCTTCTTCCGACCATCTGTAAATCTGTCGCGTAATGTCACCACCCTGTAACCTAAGACTGTAGAATTCATCCTCCTCCTGGTTGGCTTCTGAAGGATCGCCAACTTGTTTTCCCTTGCCTCTATCACTATTATTTGAATCAGATCCCGGATCCGGGGCATCAGATGGTCGTACAAGATGGCGTTTTACGATTTCGACATCCTCGTAAGCCCCATTGCCGCCGCCTTGCCCAGGTCTCGACTTCGTATCGAATGAGCCCACGGTCGGAGGGGTTTGAAGAGTGCCCGTAGCCGAGGGTGATAAAGGTCGCGCTGGAGGTGTCCCAAACCGCGGTGGCGATTGCCCAGCGGAATTTGACAGGGCTGCAGCAAGAGCAGATATTCCTGGACCTGTAGCCCCGGCACTAGAGCCACCGGCGAGAGGCGCGGCGCTTTCTGATGTAATCCTAGCTGGGTCGCCTCGGCTTGGGGATAATGATCGATGCGAGGGCGAGGTACCAAAAGCCTGAGACGGGATGGGCGAAGCTAGCCTTGCTGTTGCATCGGCCCGGGGCACCGAGGTACCATAGTTCCGGCTCCGAAGAGAGCTGGGCGAGGACGAAAGCAGTGGTTGTTGAGCACCACCGCCCGGCTGGGGCGTTCGGCTGCCGTCTCGCGTTGGAGTCGTCATTATTTCAAATCCACGGTTGTTAAATGGAGTTGGTTATTGGGCCATTTGGCAAACTGGATGAATGATAAGGGATACTGCTGTATGCGATGACAACGGGCAGTGCCACGGGAATACTACTCGACCGGCTGGCTATGAAATTGCCAAGGGCAGTCAGTTAGTCATTCATGCTGTGACGATGCCATAGGCACAATGAGGAGTGACCACATACCACACAAGGAAAGACCGCGCAGGGTTGGAACTCGGCGGCGAGAGGGCGATTGGCAGGATCGGGCGGCTTGTGCCTGTAGAAGACAGTGATTGGCAAGCAGGTGAGAGCCTGTGGTATGCGTGGAAGGAAATATCGGTCGTGTGCTGGACGAAGTCGGGGACCTAGTCAGGCGGCTGACCCAAGATAACCCAAGATAACCAACGAACAGCCGCATAGCGCCCACTATCGTCGGTACTCATTCGGAGCCATTCCTTGGCTCTAGCGCACTGTGCACGTGGACTACGCACTTGGACTAGCAGACTGTAGGTAGCGTGGGCAGGACAGAGCGTGGGGGCCTTGTGCACAGTATATCCACAGTGGATGACAGTGACGTAGGTATGTACATGCCCGGTAAGGCAGCCAGGTAGATACCTACTGTAGAGGCCAGAAAGTGGAAGGAGGTAGGTATATAGCTACAACTACTCCAGGAACGACAGCAAGATCCCATTAACAATCACACTTTAGCTATTGGATAATACTACCTCCCTAGGTAGATCCCATGATCAGCTTTGGCCGCCTCGTATTATGCTACACTAGCTCGCCGAAATGTGTCTAGTATCTACATGTGACATAAGCTTACCTAAACTAAAGGTACACATGCAGAACAGGTTGGATGCGAATTGGCTGCATAGACGTGAAGTATTACTGAGCCATACCTAAAACACCGAAACGATACCCAGTCGCATATATCACCCTGAGAAACTTCATAGTCAACCAACAAGTTCCCGCAGTTCATAAGGCCCAATCAGTCTTGGTACTCCAGATATGCAAGATAATCCTCAAACGTTTCCCAGTCCCGACCTGACAAGTCTTGATTATAGGGTAGGTCAGAAACGACCATCTTGTCAAGGGGCTCATTGTTATCCGGGCGTTCCGTGGCATCGACGGTGTCATCGTCCGCCGCACCCGGTTCGTCGGTATCCTCTCCAGTGGTCTGTAAGCCGATGATTGTTGCTTGGTGCTTCTTCCAATCGATTGATGATGACGGGAGCGACTGCTTGAAAGTTGCCCTTCGGCGCACTCCACCAACACCAAGGTCCTCAACCTGCTCATGGATCAATAGTCAGTGATGGCTGCTTGTGGTAAGGATTTTGGCGAGCTAAATGTCCCTGGTACGGCACCTCTTGCTCCCGAGATCCGCCAGAGAGGAGAATAAGAAACTGGAGGATACTGACCTGACGTAGTTGTAACACTTCTATCTCTTTGTTAGGGAAAAGCCTTGTGTACCAACCCTGCGACTCATCTCTGCTGGGTCCGTTCGTGAAGTCGACAGCAAGCTCCATGAATTGTGCGCACCAGACACGCTCACCGCTTTGGCCGTATAGGTTCTCCATCTGTACGCTGTTTCTCGACGAGCCTTGGACATCGGCTGCCGATACACCAGTTGGCAGCCCACCGGTTAAAATTCCAGGATCTTAACACTGGAGTCAGTAACGTCCGCTTATGTAAGAGCTATTCAGAGTTTCGGGAGCCTGCAGGGGCAGCAAGAGCAGAATATGCTTGCGTACGCAATTCGTGGCTCTGAGATATGCTAAAGGGGGAATGAAGAATTCTAATGACTAACCGGCCCTAACGCCTCCATGCACATCGAGACCGACGGTCCAGCCCGAATGAACACGGCCATCCGAAATGAGGTGCACGCCGGTTACCAGCCAGATTGATGGTGCTTCCCATCTAGGTCGGGTCAGAGAAGCGCCACGAGACCACGCCTTAGGCCTGAGTTCTATACTTACGGCTCTCCAGTCTTTTGGTGATGCTTCCATCGCGCGTAGAAGGAAATCGAGAGACGATCAACAATCCACTTCCTGACCTCAGGCTGTGTAAGGACCTGTTGACGAAGGAACTTCTCTGGCCTGCTTGCATTGCCAGGTTAGGAGACATTTCTGCTTGAAACATAGGATTTGGAAATCACCGTCGAACTCACTTCTTGATTTGATATCGCCGAGCCTGTGTTCCCACAATGCTCACATCTCTTGTTTTCGTCTTATCGGCTCCCACATTGGCCGCATCGATGACTTTGGCTTGTGCAGCCCAGTCTGTTGTTGCTTGGAATCTCAGAATATATGGCTCTATATCGTCTACCTCTGGCTCCCCAGTCCATGCCTTGATTGATTCCCAGTACTTTTCGCTAGACAGGCTATACAAATGTGTCAGAATCTGAGCACTGAGCGCCACACATGGAGATCAGTAATTACAGATAGTAACATACATCTTCTCCTTATACTCAAAGCGGAACTTCTCAAGACCCAGGTTTGGGTTGTGAGGATCCAGGTAAAGGCTACCAAGTCTCAACTCATCGGGCGGGATCCCGCGGGTGTAGGGTAAATAGGCTATAAGAATTTGCGAGTTAGAAATTGACGCTCATACTGGACATTTAACTCATTTTGGGGTGTTTCAGGTGTTTGCGTGAAAAAGGTTCGCCATAACTGGGGGAAAAGCGTACTGTTTTTCTGGCTTGAATACGGGTCCTTCATTTCCGATTATCTATGGTACAGCATGTCTTTTCAGCCCGGAAGGGCAGCCTAGTTGCTTTTGTATGCACGGAATAGTCATAGGTCTCAGGTTGCCCCTGTGGCGGCGCGGATTTGGAGAGCCCTGGCGCATCAGGCAGAAATGCAGACAGGGAGCCCTCAGAGACTCAACGGTGTATTTCATTCGGCGACCGCCATCACAGCCTTCGGTGGCTGAGATGCAGTGGGATACAGCCTACATGTGACTTCGGTAGGGGGTTCCAGTAGTTGCAGCGTAAACCGATGATCAGCGTAGGGGTGATACTCCGCCACCTCCAATGACCAACCCTCGCGAACATGGTTGCCTCGAGCCTGCCCAGCATCAGTTGAGGCTCTTCTACCGAATTTAGCTAAGATAGGCCCTGGCTCCCGCTTCAGCCCCCACGCGCAATCAATTAAGTTCATAAAAACTTGGCTCTGCCGTGCAACTAGGCTTGATGGCTCGGTATCATTTTACAACTGACACTCACTGGAACCACAACAATGACAACTGGTGAACTTCAAGATAACCACCAACCAATGCTGAAATGTTTACCGGAGGCAGATCTTATACCGAAGTCAATCGATTCAGTATACCTTACCCCAAGCTTGGATGAGGTGAAGGCTAAGCGGTCACAGCTCAGCCTTGCCGGCGAAGGAGATGATGATAGTTCTGTTATAGCAGACGGGTCTTTCCCACGCTCAACTATTGATGATATATTGGCGCCGGACCATGATTCAAGGGAACAAGTGTCATCACAGTTAGCTGCCTATTTATCCTCGAAGTTTGTCGCTGAGAGCCGTGATGCATACCTGGACGCACTTCGACTGGGAGACACAAGGGGAGGAATGCAAGCGCTTGAGACCGGGCTGGGAAGGCTCAAAAAGATATGTCGATACGATGCTGGTATAACTGGTTTAGCGGCTCGCATCGAGGTGCTTGGAAGTTTGGAACGTCATGAAGAAGCCCGAGACTTGCTATACGACCTTCGTACCGCCATCGAGAAACCCTTGGCCGAAAGACCTCGGCCCGTTATACAACGCAACCTATCATATAGCGGCTATCACATCAAGAACCCGCAGAGGGAGCGACAAGACACATTATACGAAGAGGAGTATAAAAGAGCCCATATGATGCTAGACGCGGCAACTGTAAGTAACCCCCCAGGGCCATCTCCTTTTATTGGTTGTATCAGAGTTAGTTTGGACCTATGAATACGTCTAAGAAGCTTAACATACTTTCGAAGCATTCCTATGTCACGCCCAAAGCAGCCTTAATTAACTCTAAGTTTTGTAGTGGTCCCAAGATTGGGAATTAGCTGCGCAAGAATCAAAGAGACTACAGCCCGACAGTGCCATATTTGAAAAGTATTCTCAATGTGGCCCTGAGCGAAGGTTTGAACGAGCACGGGACCTCCTCAACATTGGTCTTCAGTATGAACACCGTGGATACGCCGCCACGGATGGCGCCCACTTCCAGCATCTTGGAGAAGCGTTGAAGGTGTATTCCCGGGGATGCGAGGAAACGGAGATTCATCACATCTACATGGAATTTCCTGAGGCCCGACTTACATCTCATGACCACATCGACTGCTCGAACCTGTTCTTCTCGGCGACCCGTATCTGCGTCTATTTTCATCAGTACCAGCATAACGTACTACCGGCGGACTTCCCTTGTATTCCAGCTTTGACTGCGCCTGACTGGGCTCATCAAGCCCTATATTTTCTAGAGAGGGGGAAGGCTCGAGCACTCTTACGCAGCATTGAGAGATATAGTGAGGCCGCGGAATCGGAGAAAACTAGGGTAACATTTAAAGAAGTTGCGCAGGAAGCGCGCCATTTGGTGTCCTCCGGGGAGCAGAGAGATTCGAGCAAGACTTTATACGGCTCGGATCCAGCCAGCCCAACTACGTTACCAGAAAGCGTCGTAATGGAGAGATTGCGCATCCGGCTTGCCTGGAGACATACCATGCTGGGCGTCCAGTCTTTGGCCACAGGCAGAGTGTCCCGGTGGTGGGAGGCCGGGCTTGAGGAAATGCTTCGAGCACTACCAAATGATGTAGCCGTCATAGAATATGGTCTGGTTCAGGGTAAGAGCCCTGGGATCCTCTCTTTTCTGATCACTTCAACCGGGATCAGCCCCCAGTGGAAAGCAATGCGCACGGCACCACTCCTTGACAGCATTGCAGAACTAAAGGATCTGATCGAATCCACACAAGCCCTCTCACTTGATAAGCGGGAGAGGCGCCTCGGAACCCAGATATCAGACATAGTCAAAAATCTCTCGGCAGAGTTGCTTTCCCAGTTCCTCCCAGAGCTCCGCGATAAGCCAAAACTCTTCGTGGTACCTTCGGGGGCACTGGCCCACGTACCATGGGCCTTGCTTTTGCAAGACCTAGACCTACCTATCTCAAACCCTTCCCTATCTCTGACGCCTAGCCTTCGCATATGGTATGGACTCCACCAACTCTCCCAGAGCAAGCCCGCCACGCGACAAGAAGCACAGCCGCCCCCAGCTACCGTCATATGCAACTCTCCTCGGCATCCTGACGGCTCAGACCGAGATATCAAGTTCTCACGCATCGAAGCACTGTATATAGCGCGCCGGCACGAGACATGGCCGATGCTAGCTGACCTGACAAACCGAGAGACTTTCGAGCGTAAATGTCAGCAATCCACCATCATCCATCTCAGCTCCCACGGGACTTTCAACGAGGAATCCCCAATGCATTCGAACGTCGATTTGTTCCAGGAGCAGCTTACCCCTCTCGACCTCTCGAGGCTGGCTATCTCGGCAAGATTCGTCGTCTTCAGCAGCTGCCTGTCCGCATACTCCCGTGTTTTCGACTCGGGCACAGCGCTTAGCTTCGCCCACGCCCTGCTGGGAAGTGGAGCATGTGCGTTCGTCGGGACGCTCTGGGTTACGGGCGACGTGGCGAGCCTCGTCTTCATGGTTCTTTTCTATAAAGCTATGATGGTTGAAGGACTCACCCCGGGGGGCGCATTAGCGGATGCGCAGTTTCGCCTGCGAAACTTCACCGAGGAGGACAAGAACAGTCTGATTGATGACTTGCTGAGTTTGTTCCAGGAGGCCTCAAAGACGGGCGGATTAAGCACTATACAGCAGTATGTTATAAACTATAAATATTGGATCGACCACCAGTTGAGAAGGTATGACGTGTCGGACTTGCGCAGCCCGTGGTCGTGGGCAGGGTTTGTCCTGATAGGATATGGTGAGAGTCATGCTTACTCTGATTCATCTTGATGGCACGTACTTGATATATATACCCACGAGCTAGAAATGAAGAATTCACCAGAAAAAATACTAGTAATACGGAAGCTCAGACACGCAGCTTTTGACCGTTTGGCGCTCGGTGGTTCGACATTGTCATACTGGTGTTCTAAAGGACTTTATGTGTGAAAAGGGGCGTGAGGTATACTGAGATTTACATTCAGCCAGCTTGCGCGCCGTCGTTGACATGGTCACGAGATCAGCTATAAGTGGCGTACTAATCACTATTTGGAGGACGTAAGCGAGCAGGTCTGCTGTTTCTTGAGTAGAAAGAAAAACACACTTTTACTTGCCTGTAGCTCGTCCAATGTGCAAGTCGAATATAGAAGTAATTTATTCATTGACTTCGGACATAACCACCACCAGAATTCATAAGTGCTTGCCCTGCAATACAGTCCACGAAATCGAACTCTGTTCCTCTTACTTCCTAGTCCTAGAACTACTGAAGAGAAGTGATACCATCGCATCGATAAGCCGGCGTACCCTCAATGAAAGTCATACAATGCATTGAAAGCCGGAGCTCTTCCGAAAGACCAATAAAGAGTAGACAAAAATGGGCAAAATACTCTGACTTCCTTTGTCTTTACCAGCTGTCCAAAGTCCCTAATTTAGGCCACAAACCCAACAATGTAATGTCAGCGCATCACAATGCACCAGCTTGCTCATCAAAGACCTTCATTCCAGCTAGGAACCACGAGGCAAGCCACAGCGACAAGAGAGAGTACAACATAAAGATGGGAGGTATTGTCGCTCGCTTGACCCAATTCGAATCACTCATTTGTTCCCCTCAAAGGAAGTATGGAACTACTCATTACTTGAGTTACAGAAAGAAAACACTTTGTCTTGGTTCGTTGCTCGTCTTTATGAATTGCCCCCCTTCCCACGTGATACATCTATGCGAGCTTTGAATTTGCTTTCCTACGTTTCCTTCATCATTACTTGGCTAAGTCTTTGCCATTCTAGTTATTTATATATATATATTCTCTTCTCACTCCGTATTAATTCATCGCTTCTTCTGATATTCTGCTGGCCCCTATTATTTTTATATTGCCTCCTCAACTCCCACTTCTATACTTCTTTGACTTCACGTTATATAACCGAAACTTCATTTCTACAGAGGATGCTTATTTATTGATGGCCTATTGTTCTACTCTATTCCATTTTCTTTTCGTTTTACAATATTCTTATCAGAGTCGGTATACAGGCTATACGAAGGCCATCTTCCACGTATAGGATTTTAAATTACATTACACCCCTTTATCCTTCTACCACTCGAACAGTAACAACACCTCGAATCAGATGCCACAGGCCCGCAGTTCATCGGCGGATTCCAGGACCAGCGCCGCTGAAAGCGCTGGCAAGAGCAGCAAGAGCAGTAACAGCCGCGGAAGTGTTCTGTCTAGGGTGCTAGGTAGCTTCCGACGCTCTCCCCGTGATGGCGATGCCACAGCTAACAGCAAGGAGGACCCTAACTGGGCCAACAACTACAAGATAACGCATCACCCGGACCGCCCAAGCCACGACAAGCGCGCGGGCTTGAAGCATCGGAACTCGGTATACGTGCTGGGCCAGCTGCGCAAGATCTGGAACTACAACGGGAAGATGACGGAGATGAAGAGGAGGGAGAGGGCGGCCAGGGAGAGGGCCGATATGGAGCGCTCAAGCAGCCGGAACCAAGGTAATCGAGGTCACGAGCGCCGACACAACGAGGGTGGCGATAGCGGTACTAGCCCCGCAAGTCTGCAAGCCGACCAGGTGCCCAATTTCAGTCGCAAGGCCACTTCGCCGGTACTCGCTGGAAATAGAGGGGAGGTGGACAGCGAACGCAATCAGCACGGCTCTCACAATATCTTCGCGAACGAAGCCGGCCGAAAAACAGAGCACCGTAGCCGTCCAGCATCCTCGCCATCGTCCATGTCGGCCGGGTCCGATCGAATGACGATACGAGTGGGGTTGGAAGTGCATAGTCCGAGTCCGTACGGCGAAGAAGAATCTGGGGGCCTCAAGACGAGGCCAGGCAGAGCTGAGACTGGGGGCTGCAACCACGCATACAATGAAATATCAATATTACCATCAGCGCCACCCTCGGCCCCTAAGTTCCTAACACCTTTGCCCGTACCATCACAGTCCGCGTCTCCATTTCTGTCGTCAGAGCAAAGGGAGGCGGCGCGACGACGACAGCGACGCACCTTGCCGCATGGTCTACCGCAGCCGTTCCAGACAAAGCCCACGGCTGCGTACCAGGCCACTACGGAGCAGCCAGTCTTGGTAAACCACATGCAGGTATCCAGCGCTCGAGAGAAAGCGTTGCGCAAGACAATAACGCCGTTGCAGATCAACACGGACCGAGATAGCACGCCCGGCCTGGCCGTGATCTCTTCGCCGGCGTCTGAGCAAGCGAGCCCCGTGACGCCCGCCGACGATATAGCCAACGACGCGCATATGGGACGTGAATTACCGTCGACAGGACTGCAGACAACAAAAACATGCCCGATGCCGTTATGCGACAATCCGCTTCTGACGGCGGCGGACCGGAAGCAGAATCTTTGCGCCGAGTGCCGCAGCGATCTGCAGCCGCGACAAAGCATCTTCAGGACCGACGTGCTGAACCCCGTCTTACCCACTCACACACCAGCAAAGGCGCACGCCAAGCCTCACACATCGCTGGCTTCCCATATTCGTCGTGACCCGACGGCCGAGGTCGCCGAGGCGAGGGTTAAAAAGCCGCCGCAGACAGCCCGCGATGTCAACGGCGAGCGCAAAACGAGAACAACCAACCGCAGCAGTGGCGATCGGTCTGCGAATAAAACTCGAGCGACGGAGATACCGCCCTCGTCACCCCAGAAGAGCAGGAGCGGCAACGGTCCTGTGTCAAGCCGGTTCAACAAGGACAGAAGCGAGTTCAGGCTACAGCCCGCACCATCAAGTCGGAAGCATACGCAGAGAGGAGTGGAATCACAACTAGGCAACTCTCCCACGGGACGGCGGACGACCGGGCAAAAATCGGCCACTCCGCTGCGTGAGGGGAGTAAGGATGTGGACGGCAGCAGCCACATCGGCTTCCAGCTTGCCGCATGGAAAATTGTGACGCCGAGGTCAACACACAAGCCATTACAAAGGAAGCCGTCAGGGCCACTGCTAGAGCCCAAGACATTTAGTCCCGCAACGCAGCCTAAGAGGACGGAGTCGCGCCGGCGGGTCAAGGGGGTGAAGGTCAGGAGTAGTAGTGGGCGAGTATTGTCTTCGCCGCGGGCACACGTGGAAAAGAGAGGTAATCACAGGGCGACTGAGCCCACGCCCAACGTCCTCCCACCTAGTAGTCCCGGACACAGAAGGAACAGGCACCAAACAAAACAGCATCATTCTGAGCACCGGTCTGTTGGGCGGGATGCCGACGTCCCTGGCAACCCTACTAGTAGCGATTCTAATACGCCAGGGATCAATGAGAAGTCCAACCCGGAGGTTAGGGAAATGGCGCTTATAGACCAGGATATCTACCGCGAGATCGACAACATAATCGACTGCTACTTGCGGGTACCAGGTGCACCTGAGTCGGAGAACGAGAAACGTAAAGAAGAAGCTATCGCATCATATTTCGCGGAGGTGCCGCTTGACGTCGAGATGAAGATTAGAGGCTTCATTTAACGACACTACCTCGGGCTAGAAGGATAGCTAACAAAATGGGGCTTGAAAACAAACCAGTGGCCTCCAATAACTGGGACTCGATCGTAATAGAGGTCACACTTAGAATAGATCAATAGAAAAGCCAATTGAATGCACAAGATCTGAACGCCTGAACTTTCCCTGATACAACGCCGTTCGTTGATGTACATATCCTTCCCGAGCCAAGTTGTGACTGAAACAGGCCATACTAGAGGCGGAAAGAAAAGAAGGAAAAATGAAAAGAACCCAAAAAAAACAAAAGGTCAATGAAATTGTTGCTCGGCACCGTCCTGGCCACCCGCCGGGGCACTACCAGGATCGTGCTGGTTATCGTTGCCGTCGTTCGGGGCAGTAGTAGGATCGTGCTGAGGTTGATCGTTACCGGCATCATCATCGATGTCAATGAGAGTATTGTTCAGGGCAGCGAGCTCGCCCGGGGTCTCTAATCTACATCGACACCGCTTCCGTCACGCCTGTGGTCAAAGAAGTTAATCAGAATGCAAGATTCGCAAGATGCGTGGTGGTTAGGACGACGTACGGAATCAACACATGGCCATCCTCAATTAAGCCGTTACGAATATCTTCGGGGATAGAACCGGACACTTTGGTGGCATAGACGCCAGGTACGTAGCTTTCCAGACGTTGCCACTTCGCGACCCATGATCTCTTCGGGTTTGCGACGGTAATCAGACCCTCGAAGACGGTGGAGGTACAGCTGTCGAGCGCATCCGAGTTGCCACGAAGCTCCAGGAATGGGCAGTTTGGACAGCCCTCGTTTCTGAATCGCTTTTGTTTGGGAGTAATTAGCCGCTGTCCCGAGATGCGCAACCGGATGCGACTGAGAATGGACAAAGGGAACAGAACTACCTCGCGACAACCATGCCGAGCCAAGAGGTGTCGCAGTGAGGCAAAGTAGATGTGCACTTACAGTTTGAGTCATCACAATAGAGCACACCATACAGGCGCGGGTGTAGCGCTGCTGGCCGGGAGGAACAAAGTTGTCCGCCATTCTAGTCGCTGTCGCTGTGTTGAGCCTCGAGAGGGTTGTCCTGCGGGTTGTCCTGCGCTTGCTGATTGAGGTCCAAGGTAGGGATAGAATCCTCTTGGCTGTAGTTGATTGAGGATGCGGCGTAAGACAGCAAAGTGCTGCTTGATCGAAGGTCAATCAGATCGGAGGGCGAGTAGAAGCTGTCACCATAGAAGGTGGCGACGTAGGTGGTGATGCTTGAAATGGAGCTTGTACTACTGATTGTGGTCTCGGGAGAAGAGTCTATGGGGTAAGTGAAGGGAGGGATGCTTTGTTGATACGCCTCTGGGTCTCCCCCGAGCCCTAGCGGCCGCATTTCTTCTACCCTTGTTAACCACCGCCACACCCAGCTTCGAGAGGATTCCCCTACCTCCCGGGCCCAGTCCCTGGTGGCGGGGTTTGGCTGATGCATGCAGCTATCGCGGCGTGATATTGAGTGATCGGGCAGATGAATGCAACTATCGCGGCGTGATGTTGAGTGATCGGCACGGTTACAAGGGTGAGAAGGGGAGACAGGTGGGGTAGAAAATCGTTCTAAACGATTTGGATTTATAGTAGCGGGGCAAGGATAGAATCACCTGCTACCTACTGTAGGTACCTAGGTACCTCAGATCACATGCATGTGCACATCAGCAAAAGCCCACTTAAGTACCTTAGGTAGGTACCTACCTAGGTAGTACCTGCCTAGGTAGGTAGGTACTTAATACCTACAGTTAAACTCAGAATCAAAAGTACAGGCTGAAAAATGGCAAACACTCAGGTATTTAAGGAGCTAATAAGATCACATAAGTTGAAATATTTTCCTGTTACATTCAGATGCACATGATCATCACAGGTTAGCTGAGAGCACCTAACATGTGCACTCATGTTAACCTCAGAGATACCTATGTACCAGTAGGCTCAATTGGCTACGGGTAAGCTGCAGGTACCCGTGAAATCACCCCAATAGTTATGTATTTAAACGGTTTAGCGGGGTTGTGCCCGCCCCGCCCCAGCCCACATGGATGCAGGCTCAATTTCACACATGTGTAGATCACCAAGCTTCCCAGATGCACAACTGGTAACCTACAATTACAATCACTCACACCTGATACTGAAGCACACCAGCTGCAGAAAAACCATCATGGCCACAGACCCAGACACATCCGTAGCTAGAGTGGGAGGTGCACCAAAAGTGAACAAGTCTTACGAGCTTGCCAAATCTGTCATCAAAGCACCGCCCTATTCCTATGCACATCTGGAGCTCTTCAATGCCGAGTCATCAAAGACGGAGGAACTTGATGCTGTTCAAGTTAAATCGTACTGCACCGCTGCATTAAAGCAGTTCCTCGGTGCTACGGGCATGGCAATTCCTCTGGATATTCTTAAAGTTGAAGGACAGAGCTGCTGGTTGAGATTGCCGCGTGACGACCTCGGAGCTTTTGCGGCAGCCATCACGGCTTGGCAGGGCACCAAACAAGATGGTGTTCTCTCTACGCTTCGGATTAGAGGCTGCTCCGACTGGCTTGGTGCCTTGGTTGGACAACAAGACGAGCAGAAGCTTTGGACTGATTGAGTCCTGAGATGATGCGAAGAACTACGGGTTGGTCACACTAAGGATAAGTAGATCTGTTCTCAGGTTCTCTACGTGAGTCGTAAGACATCACACACGATGGTATATATCCCTTTGCTTCCCAATCATTTCTCTAAAACGCCAAGGCTTTGCGATGATGTGCTGTCACACATGCAAGATCCCATGTTCTAAACCAACCCCAGATCACTTGTTTGATAAGCTAAGATCTTCTAAGATCTACCAAGCATCTACATCATGGATCCAAAAGAATTATTTGCGTAAGCTGCATGAATTGTTAGCTAATGGCAGGGATCTTAGGGTAATATGTATCACGAACCCATCGGGCGAATCGGAGGATGCTCAACGGCATCAAATTGATGGAAATTAAGCTTGTAATCCGGGCCAATATTGATATAGGCGCCTCTGTTCTCTGTCTGGTCGCAGTATTTGGGTGCCGAGAAGACTATGAACGATCTAGTAAGCAAGCAGGACCGAAGCTGAGTCAAAATGGACATACCTGTGATGCACTTTCCATCATGCTCCTCTTCATAACCCTCCATGCGTACTTCGTGGCTTCGGATGATAGCATCCAAACCATTCTTCTCGCAAAATCTCTTTGTCACATCAGGACCGAACTGCATGCCAACACCTCTCTTGCTGGGACCTCTGCCGGGGGCAGTCTGCGGGTCGGTCCACAACATCTCCATCATAAGTCCAGACTGGCCGGGCTGTCTCTGATTGTGCCGGTTCAGCTTGCGGATGTCATCCAGGGTCACATTGTCGTCTGAAAATAGGCCACCGTGTAAAACTAGATACTTGGAGCCGATGAGCGTGGCTAAAGGCAACGCCGAGAAACTCTCTGAGAATAGTTTGAATACACTGGTTTTAGTTAGCATAAAGAAAGAGATGAGCCTATGGTAAAGGCCACGCCACGCCACGCCACGCACCGTTCATTGTATTTAGCCTTGCACTCTCCCTCGAATCCGTAGACCTTGTTCATATCATCTGTCTCATGGTTGCCTCGGTTCAAGAACATGCCATGAGGACGAAGCCACTTGTAGGCATATAAAAGGAGGGCGATTTCTGTCGACCAAGATCCTCGGTCCACGAAGTCACCGTTAAACAGGTAATAGTGCTTATCGGAGGGCCGCCCGTTCAATCTGAAAAGCTCCATCAGATCGTAGTATTGGCCTATGACTTGTCAGCTTTACTCGGGTCGCCCTTTGATAGCCGGGCTACACTCACCGTGCGTGTCACCGCAAACTGTAAGTTTGACGTCGTCAGGTACGGTCATCTCGACCATGGTGGGCTCATCGTAGACAATCTTCTTGGTGGCAATTACGATCTGGTAGACATATTTTCTGTGGATCTTCTTGCCATTTTTGAAGCGCTCAATCATGTCATCGATGAACTCTTCTGTCATCTCATCTTTAAGTTGCACTCCGTCATAATCGTCTTCGATAGCGATCGAATCGATATCGAGACCTTCGGAGGCGGATGGTTCATCGCCAACGTCGATGGCGGCGTAGAAGTTCAGTTGTCGCACAATCTTCTGGCACTCGGCAAGCTTAAGCTTGGCATCTTTATTGTTTGGGTCGAGCTCGACGCATTTCTTGAAGTCCTTGACTGCGTCCTTGGGCTTGAGGATGGCGGCGTAAGAAACGGCGCGGCGGAAATAGGCCTAGGAGAGTAAGACTAGTTAGAGCCGCTGGATTTAGGTATATGCCAGGCATGTCAATCGCACCTTGATAAACTTAGGGTTCAGCTCGATCGCTTTAGTCGCATCGGCAATGGAATAACCGAAAGCTTCCGATTTGATATGTGCCTAGAGTTGCTCAAAATCAGTCACGCGACCTCGAGACAATACCGCAAATTGGAAGCCGACATCGCCGGTGTCAGGTAGACGCGGGGCACACAAACCTGTGCTCTGTTGGTATAAAACGTCGGCTCTTTGTCGTTCAGTTCAATCGCCTTGGTGTATAGCTCAACCGCCTTAACCCAATCGTGCGCCGCAAACGCTTTGTTGCCGTCGTTCTTCAAGGCCGTAGCCTGCTCGACCGCAGAAGTCATATTGAGTGGCGGTCCTACAACCAAGATGGTCGTCTTTGGATGATATGATCGGATTTCGCGGCATACAAATTATGAAGAGATATCAGGACGATTCAGCGAGTAGATACTGTTTGCAGGGCTTATGAAGGGTTAAATGTAAAAAGAAAGACGGCCAGCCGGGCGGACGTGAATCGAGATCGGAGCTCGGAGCTTGGTGGCGGTGGTGGGCTGAACTGAACAATATCAATGTCCAGGGTACAATATGATGGAGGGGCTATTTTCTATTTTAAAGGCAGGGCATAGTATGGTAAGCGGTACCGGTATCCCGAATGCAGCCTTATCGTTATCAAGCGATTCTGATCTTACCAGGCAATCTGCAGGTACGTATTTGCCCTATCTAGTCCTTTTCTGCTCTGTTCTGTTCCTTACGACGAATACATACCAGGCTTATCTTTGTTCATGGTAGGGGTACATGGCTTTTCTACGGCGGTACACTGGATAGACAGGTATCTATGTAACCTTCTTAGGTACGCTGAGGCATAGCTCTCAGTACACTCGTTCCAAATAGATACCTTATACGGAGTACTATCTTGTATTTCCTATCCTACGAGTATTCAGTCGATAAGATTACATATTTAAGTAGATCGTGAATCGAAATCATCGTTCCACGTTTGGTCCACGCTACTAATCCCCGCTGGATCTAGGCAAATGCGGGGATAATTGTAATCTGGAATACCTACTCTGTACTTCCTACGTGAGTCAGCTCTATCGCCACCCCGGCAAAATGTCCGACGAGCTTCGAGATGAGGTAGAAGCCATCAATTCCATATACGGTGAAGGGTGCCTGTTGCCTTCAAATGACACCGCCACCTATATCCTCACGCCGCCCGGAGAGTCATCGTCCATCCGTGTTGAATTTCCCCCGGACTATCCCGCGGTACCGCCTGCGGTGATCGGTACTAACAGCACTGGTCAAGGCGGGAAGAAGGGCGATGCAGCTCGGGAATTGGCTCTGTTTTGCCAGGCCCTTGGGAACGTCTACGAGCCGGGTTCTGTTTGTCTCTTCGATGCCATCGAAGAGCTGGCGCGGCTTTTGGCGGAGCAAGCCCCTGAGGAGCAAGAATCATCTGACGCCAACTCCGCTGAAAATGTCGACAACAACACTTTCACGAGTAATGCTCACACGGAAGATCTCAAATTGACAAAGGAACCGCCGTGGATTCTATCCGACCCTGTGGTAGAGCTTAAGTCGACATTCTTGGCACGCTGTGCAGCAGTGTCGTCAACCGCAGAAGCTGAGGCATTCCTTCAGCATCTCCTAGCATCTGACAAGAAGGTCCGGGCCGCGACACACAACATCACGGCCTGGCGTATCAGGGGTCCAAACAATACGGCATTCCAAGACTGCAACGATGACGGCGAGACAGCTGCCGGCGGCCGGCTGCTACACCTGATGCAACTGATGGACCTATGGGATGTCATGGTTGTGGTTACACGATGGGTAAGTTGAGTAATTCTCGGGATCGTTTTCTTCTTGTTTTGGAAGCTTTCAGAGCACAATGTTTCTTGTTTGTGTCAGACTAGTGCATAGAAGCTTCTGAAACACTCACTAGTCAGGCTCCAAATTGGCGATAACTGACTGCGAGTATTGTAGTACGGAGGACACAAACTAGGTCCTCGAAGGTTTGCCCTGATAAACCAAGCGGCTCGGGATTCGTTTGTGAAGGCTGGCTTAGTGACTGATACCACCATTGCTAATACTAAGAGAAAGAAATAATACCTTGATGCATCGTGCTCTTAACCGTCTTGACCTGAGACCTCGAATAGTGAGTCTAGTATCACCTTGTACTGCGTGTTGGTTTTTTTAAAGTGTGTACTAGCGGAAACAATGCCTACCCCACGTTGAGCAGTCCTGGATTACTCTACTTGCCACCCTGGAGTGGTCCTGGGTTACCATTTAGATAACTAAGTCGGGTGACAAAGTACCTGGTAAGTAATGCCATTTTATATATATACCTATATCAAAGGTTGTTCCGATTGAGGGTGGTTATTGATGTTGTAGAATGGGATTGGAGTAACTGGCGGTAGCCACTGTGAGGGGTCGTTATATCGTGCCTTACCTGCAGAGTACCAAGGTAGTTAAGCGGCGAGCCTCGGTTCTTTGATCCAAAGATCGACACCGCTTGGTGGTTATATGGCGATACGACGCCATGGTGAGACTATTCAACAATTCTCACCATTCGTAAATAGCCAATAATTGAGACACAACTTAGTAAAATCATTATAATACTGATCAGAGACCCGAGACATCAGGATGGTCGGCCCACCTCCGCTGGAAGGACTGAAAGTCCTAGAGTTCGCCGGGCTTGCACCCGGTAGGATCTCTACATATCTACTTTTGACCAACATACCTACTAACATGAAAAAGGCCCTTTCGCCGGCCTGCTACTCGCAGACGCCGGCGCCAGCGTCCTGCGCATAGACCGCGCCATCCCAGGGCAAACACACACACCAGGCGTCGAGGCGCCTCCGGGAGCCGACAATCTCACACGGCACAAGGCGTCGATAGCCGTGGACCTGAAGTCAGCAGACGGCGTGGCATTAATCAAGGAACTGGCCAAGACAGCCGACGTGATCATCGACCCGTTCCGGCCCGGGGTGCTGGAGAAGCTGGGCCTCGGGCCAGACGTGCTGTCGCGGATCAACCCGCGGCTGATCTACGGGCGCATGACGGGGTTCCGGCGGGACGGGAGGTACGCGGCCATGGCGGGGCACGACATCAACTACCTCGCCGTGTCGGGCGTGCTCTCCATGCTCGGCCGGCGCGGCGACAAGCCGCACCCGCCCATCAACATCCTCGGCGACTTCGCGGGCGGCGGCGCGGTGCTGTTCCAGGGGATCCTCCTCGCGCTCGTCGCGCGGCAGCGCACGGGGAAGGGGCAGGTCGTCGAGGCGAACATGGTCGACGGGGCGAACTACCTCGCCACGTTCCCGCGGCTGACGCGCAAGACGCCCGTGGGCGACCGTCCGCGCGGCGAGAACCAGCTCGACGGCGGGTGTCCCTTCTACGACACGTACGAGACGCACGACGGGGGGTACATGTCTGTCGGCGCCTTGGAGCCGCAGTTCTACGCGGCGCTGGTCAAGGGGCTCGGGCTCGTGCACAACGGGTGGGACCGGACGCGGTGGGATCGCGACACGTGGCCCGAAATGAAGGCTGCGTTCGAGGCGGTTTTCAAGTCCAAGACGAGGAGCGAGTGGGAGAAGGTATTTGATGGTACTGATGCGTGCTGTCTGCCTGTGCTCGAGTATGGCGAGCTCGAGAACGACCCGGCTCGCGAGGGCGACCAGAGGCCGTCTGTCACATTGCGCGAGACGCCGTGTCTGGCCGTCGATGAAAAAGCCACGGATCAGAAACTCCAGGGCCAGGGCGCTGGTGTGCCTGGCAGTGGGTACGAGGCATATCCTCTAGGTCTAGGAGAAGACGGCGAGGAGGCACTGAAGAAGTGGTTTGGCTTCTCCAAGGACCGGGAGTTCTACGTGGAGAAGGGGGGTTTGGCATTAAAACCAAAGCTGAAGTTATGAAATCGTATATACAGCGAATAGAGATGATGAAGGGATGTTTATATCAGTGTGCCTTTTTGTGTAGAAATAAATACCCGCATTGAGTGTATTCATGGTCAGGTAAGGAGTAAATACGATGTGTAGTATAATATAGAAACGTCTACACTAAGCAAAGACATAACGCAATCACTATAGATTCAGGGGCTCACGGAATTAATTAAAAACAAGATCAAATTAATCATTTTCGTGATATTATGTTATAACTCATGGTAACTTTACTATCGCCTGTCCTTGCTTGCCGAATGGCCATTCTCTTTGCTGCTGGACGTCTAAAACGGTACCGGGAGACGAGATTCAGGTGTGATTACCTTGGTAAGACAAATAGTGAAGAGTATAGCGCCTGAAGCATTCAGAACGTTGCGCCCGACCATCCGTGCCCCTCTACCTACAGATATTGTACGGAAGGCGAAGTCTCTCCAACGCCTGGCTGATGACGGTGCTCATCCCTGTGTTGTCCTAACACTGTCTGACTTGAAGAAGGCCAGTTTTTCTCTGAAACCAGCTCCCGAAGTGTGTAATTAGAGTAGATGAAGAGCATAGTCCTGGGACTAATTTCCGCATCATTACGTTTCTACTGTACTTGGCCGACAATCTCGCTAGCTTTACCAAGTGATTCAACCATCTGTTGGCACTCTTTTCGCCGCCGGATGGTATAGTCACTCTCCTTCAGCAGCTCGTCGGGGTTGTCACCTCGGTACATGCCTTCAAGTAACTCTTTTTGCATCTCGTCCTTGGTATACCTGGAGCGTAGATTAGAAACAAGTTTGCTTGCATTGATTGTACAACACTTGACATACTGGACGAGGTTTAGCATGATAGCTTTAGGAACCATATCGATCATGGTTCTCTTGACAATGTTAAAGTATGAAGAGATGAGAAGCTCTGCATAGATATTAGCGATAGAATTATTAATAAAGTGCTTGTCTGGACGTACTAATGACTTCGACCTCAATATTCTCCCGTTCTGAGAGAGTTCCAGATGCCTTGAGCATCGATGGCGGTGCCTCCATAGCGGCAGCCTTCTTCTTATTCTTGGCGGCGAAGAAGCTGCCAAAGAAGCCGGTGTTGTCTAGGTTGCCATCCATAGACGGACTGGCAGCGCGAACTGGTGTGGCTGAAGCAGGCAGAGGCTTGCCGGTCTTGGGATCGACTTGCACAGGCTTACTATTGTAACGTTCGTTGACCATTGCCATAGCCCGATGACCGTTAAGGAAATCGGGATGGCCAGTGTTGATATAGCAAGCTTCCATGGCCACAAGATCTCTGACAAGCTTGTTGGTGGGGTCCATGGACTTTTTGAAGAAAGTAATGACCGTGCCGTGCAGCTTCTCCTTTAGTGCGGGATACCTCCGGTAGAGCTGCTTAGCTAGTAGTTGGTTTAAGATGCGAACCAACTCATCGTAGACAAGCGACACACACTTCAGGCTAGGGTCCTCCAACCGTTTAATCTCCTTCTTGACGATGACTTCGAAAGCGGCGGTGCCTACAAAGAGCGCGGGAGAGGAACCGGAAGAGTTGTACAGGATTGTCCTTATATCGACATCCTTGTTAACATCGAAAGGATCAACAGCCTTTACACCATTGGAGTATAATTCGTGGAACACGAAGCTAATTCGCGCACCACCAGACAACTCAGAGCTTGATAACTCGCCGTTGTTGCCATCCAGAACGGATTGCCACTCCTTGGTGAACTCTGTGATAATGTTGAGGACGACATTTGCGCTATTTCCTAGCATCGATGGGCCCAAGCTTTCGAGCTCGGCACTGTATTTCTGCAACGAGCTAGAAATTCGTGCCTTGATATCCGGTAACGTTTGTTTGATGTGCATCATCAAGATCATGTTTAGTTTTCTCGCCAGGTATGGAGTACCACAGTAAGAGCTCTTATTTCGATAAGCCCTGTGGTTATCGAAATAGTTCTTCTCCGCCTCCAGGGACTGGGATATAGGCTTTTTGTTGTCGATGTCGCGTTGACCTCTGTTCACAACCGGGACGTACCCCAGTCTCAAGGGAATTATGCGGCCAGCCAGGATATCAACCACATCAGTGCCCTCGTCCATCAGGTCCACCTTCGTTAAGACACCGATCGTTCTTTGGCCTTCCGGGTCAACCTCTCTGGCGAGCTTGAGACCATCTGAATTGGCAAGATCGATGTTTGCAGAGGTCACGGCGAGAATGATGGCGTTGGATTTCTGGATGTATTTAAGAACCATATCTCTGATCTGCCGCTCGATGTCGCGAGGCTGGTCACCAACAGGCACCTTCGTCAGACCCGGCAAGTCAACCAGGGTCAGCGTCAGGACGTTAGGCGAGTAGACCCGGAGGTTGATGGGGGCCGGTGAAATGCCCGCATTCCGGCCGACCTTGGCTTCTGTTTCCCTGCTGATCTCTTCTCTAATCTTATTGAAGTCGTAGAATTTCTGGCCGGGGATATGCAGAAACTCGCCCCACTCATCGGCGTTGGCGGCCTTATCGGTCGAGCTGTCGACGTCTGCCTGGACGCCATTCGATTGGGCCGTGGCCGGTCGGTTGATCAACTGTAGAACAAGGGGACGTCTCGTTACGATACCGGAGCCTCGCGGTAGACTATAGTGGGTGGTATAAGTCGTGCTAGCTGGTATAAAGGGGTGCTAAGGGGGATTGCGACGTACAAGTCTCGGCCAACGATGTTCTCGAGCACCGAACTCTTTCCACTAGATTGACTTCCCACGACCACGATCTGCGGCAAGTCGATGGGGTTGTTGACGCCAACGGTGGAAAACACATCCTGGAGTTTGTTGACGAGCCTGGAGGTCAAAGTCAGTTGGGATACCACAACAAGCTCGATGCCCGGGGCACGAGACGACGCACTTGATCAACGCAGGATCCGAGATACCACCCACTGCGCTCGAAGAATCGGCCATCTTTGGTGTTTTGCGCGCGCGGTCAAATCTGAGAAGCAGAAGATGCGACTAACGTTCGCTATTTCGAAGTAGGAGTTGTGGTAGTGGAGCAGCGCCTTGTATAGGGGCACAGCGGCTGAGGAGAGCGGGTTGGTCGCGACGTCAGAGAGCTTGGCTGAAGCTGTGATTCTCAGCGTCTCCGATAACGACACAAACAGGTAGTCGGATGTGGATGTATTAAGAAAGCGGACGCAGTCCACGGGATTTGTATGTGTTGTCAGACAAGAGACAAGGAACACGGGAGAGGAAGGGCAAGAAACAGCGTTGTCTGTGGGACACTCTAGTGTCTATTATTTTGAATCGCAAGACCAAAGAATCAGGAGTCTGTATAACTTACCGCCTGACAGACAGCCAAGTAGGCAGGCAGCCTACCGTGGGACTGGTCTAGTGTGCCAAGCAGCGGCGGCGGCGGCGGCAGCAGCAGCAGCAGCAGCAGCAGACATGCGTGGCGCCCACTCTCTCGCAAGCCACAGTTATAGACTTCCCATAGGCTAAGACCACAGCACCGCACTCCACCACCACAACCCCCTAAAGGCGGCGGTGGCTTGAACATTATCCACACCCCGGCCGGCATACGTAATGCTTCCCAACTGCAGTTACCTATCACGATTGATGATAGGCACTACAATTAGCTAAACGTAGGCGACACCAGGAAATCCGGCTGCCTGGAGTAATCGCTTATAAACTACGAAGCTGCTGACGAGGTCGGGTTAGAGCTGTCGACCCTTTATCCTGTCGCCTGGTTCACCTTAAACAGGTCAAACCCGCATGGTTGGTAGTTGGGGTTCAGGAGAGGGAGACGTCAAATTGCTAGAATAGAGATTTCCATTTCCAGTCTCGCTATGTGATATCTTGTAACAAATACTAGATGACCCGAAGGAGACGCGCCGTGAACCCCAGGGATAAGTCTCATGTATGCAACTCCTTTAACACCTGGTCTACCATGTATGGAGCTCACCGTCCGTAGTAACTCAACTAGACCGTTCCTATCACAGAATCGCCTCACATTCCAGCGAGCGCCTTAAAACACGAGCGCCCCAAGGGGAGCATGAAAATGATACCATTGACTGGGCTCACCAAGCCTAAACTGCTTTGCAAAACGTGTCTTCTTCAATTCGTCGTACCTGGCGCTTGGTGACAAAGGACAACCTTTCGATCAAATGTTTGAGCTTCGGCTCGCCGCATGTTGCCGTCGGAGCACTTCTTCGACGTGACTCCGCCGCCAATTTTCGTTGGACCATCTAGAGAGATTTAGCAATGGCGTTCAAGATGAGAAGCTGAGGTGAACGAGAGCAACGCACATTTTGATCTTTCCATCATCGCCACAAGAGGCAAATATTTGGGGGTTCGTCGGACACCAAGAAACCGAGTTACACCTCGGACTGTGGGCTGTTAATAATCTCTGAACACATTGCCCCGAGGATTTGTTCCAGATGTTGATGGACCCATCTAGGCTGATCAGTCAAAGCGTCTCGTTTTCTTAGCGTGGCTCACTTACCCTCGCTACCACTGATGACAAACATTTCGTGAGCACCGCCCAACGAAGCCCTTATCACAAACTCCCCGCCTATGTGACCTGTATAGTTCTGGACTGGGATTCGATGAACTAGGTCTATTAGCTGCGCAAACCCATTTGTCTGGTTCACCAGCAGGTGCCTCGAGTTCTGGCTGATACTGAGAGATGTTAATCGGGTTTTTAGATCCAGCTTATACTCAAATTCTCTTGTCTCGAAATTGTAGACGTGGATATGCTTTTCACAGTCCATTGCCACCAACCAGCGACCATCGGGCGAGAGCGCTAACTCCTCGACACGCTGAGGACCTCTCCAATCGTAAACTTTATCCCCGGCAAGATCCCATTGAATTAAACTGCCGACCTTGTCCAGCGAGCCGGTTATAAACGACTTGTTATCGGGAGCCCAGACGCAGCTGCTAACTGGCTCATCAAACCGATACAGTTGCCGAATGCACTTGCCGGTCTGATACATTGTTAGCCAAAATCACAGCTTCACAAAAGCAATCACTCTCACAGTGACATCCCATAACCGTGCATACCGATCTCGGCAGCAAGTTACCAGCATCGAATCATCCCAGCTCCAAGCAACATTGCCCACCCCATCATCATGCTCTTTCAAAGTATGAAGTATCTTAAATGACGGCACCTCCCAGATGATAACTTGTTTGTCGTCACCACAACTAGCCAGCTTAGTCCCGTCGTGCGAGAAAACCACCTGCCAGACCTCACCAGCATGTTCATCAAGCTCAAGTACTGTCTCGGTAGGAAAGTCTAGCCGGTTGCAAGTATGGTCGGAATAAAGGGATGGGGGTACAGCACTAGAATGCCAAAGACACCCCGTTATCTGGGCTTCCTTAACCTGGTGTAATAAATCGGCCAGTCGGTGCTCGGGAAGCATGACCGAAGGAGATACACATTCTATAAAATCAAGGTCAGCTCGCGTATTGAAGGGGAAAAAATCTGTGCATGGAAAACTCACTTGAGAGCTCAGAGAGCAGAGTCTGTCTCGATTGGCCGTCGGCTCCGTCCCAATTAGCCTTTGATCGGAGTTCTTCCTTAGATTGGCACATTATTAATCCAGAAAGGAAATGAAGTTTCGCGGTGTTTTGATATAGCGACGTAAGCTCGTTCCTGAGTACCATCAATGCTTGGCCGTGTTCTTTTCGTTCTAGGAGCTCGAGATATTTCTGTTGGCGTATCCAGAATTTCATAACATTTCGATCTGTGCCACTCGCAATCACCAACCCGTTGCTATTATGACCTCCAGTCTCACCAGACAAAACAGCGCCATCAAGAAGTTCCTCCGCCTCAACCCAATGCCCCTCAAGAATCGCTGTTCTGAAGGACGCTACGGTTGGACTTTCAAGCTCATACCCACTAGCCTGGCTGACATTCTGGGCTGCCGCGTGGTACCCCATATCTGAAAGAGCCTGTATGAGAATTCTAGTGACCTCTTCGCGATCATGGCCGAGATATCTCTCAGGGGTTCGTGGTTTAGGGGCTCCATTCGTAGCAGAGCCTAGTTTATAAGTTCCATTGGCGGCGGCAGTCGTAGGATGTCGTTGGCTGGATTTGCCGTTAGCATATGCCCGCGATCTGCCATTAGCGGTTCCTGAGCCATCTGTGTCCGTCAACATGGTAACCTCGGCCCGCCTGCGTTTCCTTTGCGGGGAACCCGGAAGTACAGCCTCAGAAGCTGGAGATTCGGAAAGCGAAATTTCCGATGTGATGGCGTTGCTATCACCACCGGATATTCGCCGCCTTCTCCCCAAGATCTGGCGTGGGACCGAGGATGAGCTAAGACGCTGCTGCTCCTGCTGAGGTTGGGAAGTGGCGAGAAGGCGGGCACGAGGTTGGCTGCCGAGCCGGCTCGAGGAAGCAGGAGCGGCGTTCGGGGCTGGGAGGACTATGCTAGAGGGATTCCGAGGGGAGTGCGGAGTAGAGAGGTCGTCGGAGGCGGACGGGGTACTTGATACCGGAGACTGGGGGTTTTGGTCTGCCACTTCGACCTAGTTGACTGCGGGCTAGTCTCGGGACTCCCGCAGCGACGTTGACAAATACAGGGCGAGTCGAGCGTAAGGACTGGGTTCAGAGACGGGAGCAAAAGACCGCTGTTTAGCTTGGGGTGCGCAAATAGCTAAGGTGTAGGCTGGCGTTGGTGTTGGCGTGATCGTGCGTGAGCGTGCGTGAGCGTGCGTGAGCGTGAGCGTTGGAAGCGTTGGAAGCGTTGGAAGTGTTGGTGGCTCGACGGATAGATGATGACGATGCTAATGATGGGCTAGAATGGCTAACTGCATGTCCTACGGTGGGCCATGAGCCAACCTGAGCTTAAACGTTGAGCTAGGGGATATACCGGGGAGCCGGGGACGTCGAGATGTCGAGATGGGAATTTGCGTGGTGAATGTCGCTTGTTGCACTGTCTTTGTGTATTTTCCCTTCTTTTCTTTGCCTGTGCGGAAGTAGAGCTAAAGAGAATTGCAATCGAACTGTCCCACTAGGAGGTTATAAATCAAGAGAAACCGGGACGGCTGAAAGGTTGATAGGATCATGAAGAGGTAGGGATGTCGTGTCGGACTTGTGTCCGTGTAAGTAAGTAGGTACAGTTGTGAGTAGACGTACTAAGGCAGGTTAGGTGGTCTAGTACTACAGATGCAGCGCGAAAGTAAAATGCCTTTAGTTGTAGGTAGGTAGTGAGTTAGGTACATGGCTGGCAAGTTCAATGGATGTGGGTACCTACCTCTTATATTAGCAGGCGCCATAGCGGTGAATAGTGGTGCGTACAGCGTACGGCGTCCAGGTTGGTAGGTAGGTACCTACGGACAACAGCCAGCTACGTGTAAACAACGGGACATGTGAGAGGCATCTACTTTAGGTAATTTATAGGCGGTTAGATGCCCTTAAGAACTACGTAAGTAAACAGTGTCTAGATGTGCCTCGGTACAGGTCAAAGGTCGTCGCCGAGAGTTGCGGAGCTTTAATTGGCTCTCCATGTCCAGTATACTGTACTTTTCACCTACCTAGACCTTCAGCATTAAGCAGCATAGGTGCAGCAAATAAGACCTACGATAGGTACTTTCTGGTAAAGTACTCAGATTAACTACAGCGATATGTAGTATCACCGGACTGGGCATCCTATTTTCATCTGATGCGCCGTCAACACACAGAGAGGGGGTAATATCACTGGGATATACTCAGGTACCTTCTACAGTATTTACTTATCTAAGTATACTGCATACCACATCATCATCATCGTAACTCCACCCTTTGCTGTCACGGCATTGGGACGTTCAATGCTGGTAGGCAACACTACCTAGGTAACCATAACCGATCGCAAAAGTGGTCATTCCCTGGGCATATGAAACTTTCCTAGCCAACAAGACCATAGTGCTTCAGTCTACGGTAATCTCTCGAATGCTGGAAGGGACCAGTATCACATAATAACGTGTACACTGCCTAGTACGTATATGTCCGATGACCAAATCAGAAACCAAATCACCTATCTACATACGTACTAAGCAGGCTTCGGCATTGGAAGAGAGCCAACCAGTCCGACGGGTTGGCCGCTTGACGCCGGAGCTGCGGGACCCTAGCTGCATGGGCCTGTGAGAGGCTCACGAGAACAACACTTCATCATATATCCGATGCTTTATCCAGTCTGACCCACACAGTTCTGGTCCTCTCGGGTTGGCGGGGCATAGATAATGAAGAAGGCTAACCCAGATAGCATTTGAATACCTGCTGCGGATGGATCGGCTTGCTTGGCATGTCCACCTTCGCATTTAGTAAAAGAGTGCGAGTCGTTCGAGCGTGGACGGATCTCGAGTTCCTCCGCCTCCCTCATTATCAATATGAGGAAGTTTTACGGGGTCGTGGTAAGCAGTGATGCCCCAAAGATTGGCATATACTATCGATATATAAGAAGTGATGTGAAAAGCACAAATACTTGAGGGATCTTTGCTGTCAAACCCCGACTTCAAAGCATCAATGTCTGTTGAGCCAAGTATCTTTGGCGTGCAAGGTGTCTAATCAATTGCCTTACAAGATATAATGGGTTTTATCCCCAGTTAAAAGTTTCAAATTTTGCGACGAGTCTTACTGCTACAGCTCTCTTTCTACTTTCACCAAGTAATCGCCATCGCCGTCACAATGTCGCGGTACTTCCCACACCCAGCATACGCAGAGGACCAGCCATTAGCCCGGACGATCCTCACAACGCACGTTGAAACCCGCGCCATCACCACCGGCACAATCATCGGGGCCGGCATCGTCGGGGTACGGGAGGCTCTCCAGCGGTTTCGTAACGCCGCCCCGTCGAGTACACTTACAATCCCCCGTTCCCAACTGTATCTCCGAACGGCCGGGGTGAGTACACTTTGGACGATAGGCATCGTCTCAGTTGGTCTCGTCGGCCGAATGTGGGGACGAGAGGAAATCGAATGGCAAGATCGCTCTTGGCGGTTGCTGGAGAACAAGGGGCAGCTCGAAACGGATGACTGGACCTACGGGGGAATGGTTGCTGGGCTCGCCGCGGCGGTGCTCTTGAAGAGGCCAGTTGGCTGGGTTACCACGGTGGGATCGGTCGGTGCTGGCAGTGTTGCTGGCATGTTAGGATATATGGGTTGGAGGTATGGACTACATGGTGGGAAACACCCAGAGTCAAAAGCATAGGAGACTGGTGGAAATATACCCCTTTAACGAGTTCAACGCAACAACTTTCCTTCGATGTATAAGATGTATAATAGCTAGCTCAATCCCCGCACTGTAACAATAATCTCGTTGCTGAATTTAGCAACGCTCTATATGTATACTCGGCGCCTGAGATCATCTTCCCTGAATCCATCTAACCTTATTAACATTGTTCCGCCATGCTCGCGCTCATATCCACGTTGCACAATCCTAAAGCTTCTCTTTCGGGGGAACTAACTCCTCAACCTTCGCAAACTGATAGTAGTAATCCAAACTCTGGGGGTTGAGTAAAGTACCACTAGGCTTGATGATATGGCCAGAAACAATTTGCTTTACAGGGAGCTCAACTTTTTTGAGATTTACCGTGGTCTAGAACGTATCAATATCAGTACCATTCATTGAATCCGCTTGAGCAACATAGATAACGAGAAACGCTTACAGGTATTTCAGGGGTTTCGAAGACATGTTTTGGTACGTGGCGCTTTGTCATCTCCTTCTTAATGGCCTCCTTGACGTCTCGGACGAGCTGCTGGTTGAATTTGTGGCCGGGTCGCATGAGTAGAAACAGCATCACGCTTTCGTCATTATCTTGTGGTCGTCGCTGACCAACGCATATAGAATCAGCGATCTGGTCAGCAAAGTTGCGCTCGATGACCGAGTATATCTCGGCCGATCCAAAGCGCACGCCGCTGGGGTTCAAAACACCGTCCGCGCGGCCGAGGAAGGTCAAGTTCTTCGTAATGGGATGGTATACGCAGAAGTCTCCGTGTGCCCAAACGTGTGCCCAACGGGCGAAGTATGCTGAGTGGTATTTCGTTCCAGGGGCGCCAGCTGGCTCCTTGTCACCCCAGAGGTACACTGGGACATTGGGGAAAGACTTGGTTGCTACGAGTTCGCCTGGTGTTCCGTCTGGAACAGCTTTTCCTGGTCCTGGTGGCAAAAGCGAATCATATAACTGGACGTCGAGCCCGAGGACTGGGCCTTGGGTTCCGCCGACGTAAACGGGTGTCAAGGGGTTTGCATTGGCGAAGCAGCCGGCCTGTGAAATAACATTGGTAAGCAAGAGGGTTGCGGACAACATTTTAACACTTACAATATCTGTTCCTCCCGACATATTAACAAGATGAACACACGAAGGGAAACCTTTATCATAGAACCATTCAAATAACTGATTTGACAGGACCATTCCGGTCGACGTTACCGTTTTCAAGTTTGAGAGGTCCGTTATATCTCTGGGAGAAATACCGGCCTTGGCGATTTCGTACATCCAGCGGGGGCTGATTCCTAATCTTGTGATTTTCTGGTCGCCGATCAGTTTGACGAAAGATTGTAGATCCGGTTGGAAAGGCGACCCGTCATAGAGGACAACTCTGGCTCCCCCTATTAGTTGACCGATGCTCGATAGATACATTATCCAGCCTGTTGTTGTGTACTGTAGCGAAACAGCATCCGACCTCGTATCCTCGTGGAGACGACCTTCTTTCGTGAAATTCACTAGCACACCGCCAACGGAGTGTACTATTGCCTTTGGAATACCCGTAGTGCCCGAAGAGTAGCAGACAAGGAACGGTTCGTGGAAGGCGATTCTCTCGATTGGGGGTATGGCCTGTTGACGGTTGCCGAGGAACGCATCTAATGTTTGCGTCTTGGGAATGTTGCCGACGTCTAAAGCATCATGAAATCGACGTATAGACACCATGCCACGGAAATTGCTGCAGTCCTTCATTCCGGCCACAACCTCTGCCATATTCTGGCGCAAGTCGAGTCGGTTGCCATTATATAGCGCGGCATCGTCCATGAATATGTACTATTCCAGTCAGAAATTAGGGAACTCCATAATACTAAAACTAGTGTCGGCATACCTTAGGGTCGATTTGAACTGTCCTCTGCAATATCCCTTGAACGCCCATGTCTGTAGAGCTGCTGCTAAACAGAGCCCCAAGCCAGGTCGTGCCAAGGAACACAGCTAGCGTCTCAACACTATTCGCACCCACGATGACAACGCGGTCGCCGCGTCTGACTCCGGCCGTATAAAGTGCAGCAGCATAATTTGCAGATATCCTTCTGAGAATCGCCCAAGTGACATGTCTCAGTTCTGTTACACCTTCTCTGACCTCGGTTAATGCGATCTTGTCGTCCTCTTTCCCTTCTTTGCCCCTGTGGTCTGACGGATCGGTCGAGCTTCGCGACCAAAGTATGTTCTCGGCCCAGTTAAGATGTACCCCTTCAAACCAACGTGGGATGCTATCGACCGGTTTGCTCTCGTCGACTACTCGATTATAGGAACCGGCGTGGATAAGGTGGCTGAATTTGAAGACCTCATCATAGAACTCGGAGCGCTTATCCACCGAGAATTGGTAAACATCTTGAAAGGTCTAAGACTGTTAGATGGGTTTAGTTAATTATTGTTCGAGTAGGAGGTCTCACTGTTAGGTTCAAGCGATACTTCTGGTTGATTAGTTGCATGAATTCCCATAGCTGGGTGCTTTTGGGATTGGGGTGCTCCCATAGTTTTCGAGGGATAGCGGTGGCCATTGTTCTTGTCTTAGCAATTGTATACCCAGAATTTAATAACTCAACTAAATGACGCAGCAATTGCAATTTCAATTAGAATATTGAACGAGTAAGGCGTTACCTAGGTAGGTCCGAATGATTCGCGACTACTCGGTACGATCGACGCAGACGAGAATGCCGATGTACCTCGGTAGCATAAAGGCAACCCCAATCAATGTCTGTCTCTAATGGGGCTCCAAGTGATTGTCATAGTTTGATTGATATGGACATTAAAATCCAGGTTGGCAATTTTAGTTCTATACGTTTCTGAAAGACACAACCGTTCCTGCAGTGCTTGGAAACTCGCTTGTCCGGTTGGTCCGGACATAGGAGCTGCGAGTGCTGAAGAAACGCAGCTCGAGATCCCCCGCATTTCCCCAACCACTCCGCAATTAGCTAAGGTTAGACTTAATTGAGGTACTGTAACGTGAACCCTGGTAGCCAACTTCTCCGAATTTCACCGACCCTCGGTCAGTCTAAAATGGCAGGGACATAAGCCAAGCCGCCAGAATAAGTCGGCGTTGTCTTCACAAGAAGGCTGCATTGATGGCTGAACCTGAAGCCGAAAGCCTGAACCCGAGGAGATACCTCTACCACTAATATCATGTCGCCTGGTGTGTTAAAAAGTATACTACAACAAGGTGCCGCAGCATCCTAAGCAACTTCTCGCAGACTAAGATATCGATATCCGGCTGAGGCGGAAAGCTCAAGCATGACGGTAGCTTAAGAGCAAGGGGATGGGGACCGGACCATAGGGTGACTGATGGTCTCACCTTCGTTCTATACGCGAGTTGAACGTGGAATATGAATATTTCAAGTAGTCTGGCAACTGGTCGCTCCTCTTAGTCCACCACCCCATATGGGGTAACCCGCCTCGCTACGGTGTAAGCCGAGTCAATACCACTATGTAATTGGCAGGCTCAACATTCATCATATTAGCCGCCAAATCTCTACACCCCACTAGTATTAACACCCCTCACTTTGGATGCAGAGCGACCCATGAATAAGGCACCCACGCCAACAATGGGGCGTAGGCGGGTGTTTTGGGGGGCATTGTGTGAAAGGGTATCATAGAATTTATAGTAAATACTACTTTCTTTAACTTCACCTCTCTCATTGTTTTTTATGACCTCCCCCCTGGCGCTTGAGACAATAAATACCACATTCTCGTTGGCTGTGCTAGTAAATAGTTGCCATGGGGTCTCAGACTGGCCTTGTTCTTGGATATAATGGGGTTCACCCTTTCTCAAAGGTCAAAATCACTGATCGTGCCTCCGTACAGGAGCTGCTGCGGACGCTGCTCGATCCCCTAGAACCGTTCTTCTCACCGTCGAAAGCCCGAGTCAGAGTCCCTGGTGCCACGGCGGTTCGATTTGACCAGACAGCATCGGAAGTCGAAGGCATATGTCGTCCGCTCTGGGGTCTGGCTTGCCTCCTCGATGGTGGAGGAGAGTATCATGGCACCAAATGGTGGATTGAGGGCATCAAGTCCGGAACCGATCCAGAGAGCCCTGAGTTCTGGGGCTACCCACGTGACAATGATCAGAGGATGGTTGAGATGTGCCCTTTAGGTAGGCTACTCTTCTCATTTGGGTTGTTTGGGAAATCTGGATGCTCATATGAATCCAGGGTATGCGTTAGCCGTAGCCCCTGTAATCTGGCAGTCGTTGAATGGAAAGGAGAGAGTGAATGTCGAGAAATGGTTGGGGAACTCGATCAACGAGAAAAAGTAGGTGCAATACAGCCTGTTACAGTATACTAGGATATTGCCTAACAGCAAGTAGCATGCCCAATACTAACTGGCTGTGGTTCCGAGTTTTTGCTAACCTCGGCCTCAAGAAAAATGGAGGCAAGTTCTCTCAAGACAGACTAGACAGCGATATCGAGCACCTAAACACATTCTATCGCGGGGATGGCTGGTCCAACGACGGTCCAGAGGGGATTCACCGTAAGTTCCCTCACTGCTGGATATTTCGCATGGAAATTCTAATGGGCACACATAGAAATGGACTACTATTCCTCGAGCTTTGCAATACATTTTCTACAACTGCTATATGCGAAACTTGCTGGCGAAGACGAGCCAGAGCGGGCTGAAGAGTTCAGAAAACGTGCCCAAGTAGTAGCTCTTGACTTGGTCCACTACTATGATAAAGAAGGTGAGCACCTGGCGTCATAGTATAGTAAGTAACACACCTAAACTCTTTGCACAGGACGCTCTTTGCCTTTTGGTCGAAGTGTAGGCTATAGATTTGCTATGGTCTCATTTTGGGGGGCGCTGGCATATGCCGGAGTCGAGCTTCCCAAACCACTCACTTGGGGTATGGTGAAGGGCATTGTACTCCGGCACTTGCGGTGGTGGCAGACGCAACCAGACATCTGGAGCCCGAGCGGTACTCTGACTATCGGGTACTCGTACCCGAATATGTACGTAAGTGAAGACCTGCTCCAAACTAAAACAAGGTGCCATGTTAAAAAGAGACATAGATGGCAGAAAACTATAACAGCCCGGGAAGCCCGGTAAGCCTACCACGGACTTTTCAGCTAGCTGAGAACTAATGAAAATCAGTATTGGGCATGCTTAGCTTTCATTTGCCTTGCCGTGCCAGCCGACCACCCCTTCTGGACCTCTGAGGAAGAGTATCACGGGGATGTAATTCCCAGGGTCAAAGAGCTGAGACATCCCGGTCACATCATGAGGTGATATTCCATCAATACATTGTCCCTAGCTATGTGAGTTCTTCTGACACCAGTCCCAGCTATCTCGGCGGACACTGTATGCTCCTCTCCTCAGGGCAGGCCTGCAGCTACCCGATGAAGGGAACGCACGCAAAATACGGTGCCTTCGCGTACAGCAGCGCATACGCATACTCCGTACCCCCGGGCCTCTTCACACTCGAGCAGTATGCCCTCGCCTCACAACTGGGGCTCTCAGACGACGGTGGCGAGTATTGGAAGACGCGCCGACTATCCGAATACGCAGGGCTCGAGCAGCGACCCTCCGAAGATTCCAAAACAGAGACCACGCCTGTGCTCGTATCGATATGGAAGCCGTTCCCTGACGTGACAATCCGCACCACCCTCATCCCTCCGTCTCACGAGACGCCGAACTGGCACCTTCGCGCCCACCGGATCGAGAACACGGGCTCCCGCACCCTGAAGACGGCCGACGGGGCCTTCGCGATCTGCAATGCCCGGACACCCGACGGTCGATACCTGGACCTGTACGATGCCGCTAAAGGCGAAGGCACCCAGCCGCGAATCATCGGGAACTACGACCTCGCGACGCCGGAGGGGTGGGCCAGCGGGGCGGCAGGTGCTTTCGCCGTCTCGAAGGGTGCCATGGGGATCAGGGCCCTGGAACCCCAGGACCCGACTGCCGCGAAAAATGCGCAGGGAGGGAACACGGACCGCGCGGCCATGCTCGTCAACGCTGACCCGAACTCTAATCTCGTCGAGAGCCGCACTGTGATTCCGACGCTGCAGAGCACGATACGCGAGGGTGAGACGGTGTGGTACGTCTCGGCCATCTACGCGAAACCCTCTGGTGAAGGCGTTGCCAAGGAGTCGTACCTCGATGGCTGGGATAAAATCCCCGAAGTCCCTACTTGGTTGAAAGAGGAGATGGCTGCGTGAGAATAGAGAACTATGGCCGCATTACGAATACAAGAATCCTCTTGAAACCGACGGAAGGGGCGCGGTAGAAAACCCAACAGCCAGTCGCTGTATCCCACCATGTGGTTACAACCAAATGCGCCGTCACGAGCACTCGAGGTAGTGTTATGGATGGTATCGACGCTGATGTTAAGGATATATTGAAGTAGAGACACATCCTCTGTGAGGGGTCCCTAATGCGCACTGGTCGTCGTATTTCTTACCATGAGTGTATAAATCTTGAAGTTGAAACCATGGGCTAAATGCCCGCACTCCTTAAATCGTTGTTGAATCTGATAGATTTCCCAAACCCCCTTTTGTATGCCATTTCCTTACTCACCGAACGCCGTTGAGCCGCCATGCACCTTGTTCCTCTACATTTTTCGTGTTGCTTTTACAGTAATACACGCTTCCTCTTGGTCATCTTCTCTCCCAGCTAAGACACCAATCCTCGTCCGCGAGAATGTATCTTATGCCTTGGCAAATTCTTGTAGAAACTTTGCCAGCTTCTCAGCGCCAGCAAGGGGTATCGAATTGTAATTAGAAGCCCTGATACCGCCAACCGATCGGTGACCTTTAAGCCCCGTGAGCCCAACCGCCGTCCCTTGTTTCAGGAATTCTGCCTCAGTCTTTTCGGTTTCGCCATTCTATGATTTACGGTTAGATACACGTTGCAACACGCGAGATTGAATGTCCTACCTTCGTTACTCGGAAGCAGATGTTCATTCTGGAGCGCACCGTCTTGTCTGGCACAATTTTATAGACATCAGGGTGCGCCTCAAGTGCCTGATATATGAGAGTCGCCTTTTGGTTCGCAACGGCTTCTTGGCCGCTGACCTTGTCTGGGAAGGTTTTGAGCAACTTCTTCAAAACCTGGCCGGCTACGTAGACACTGAATATGGTTAGTAACGGATTATGTTGCATAGGTGTTTGGGTGCATACTCAAATATGCTTAGCGTATTGTACAAGCTGTTGTTCTTCGCTATGGTCTCGTAGGTAAGAATGACTGGCGGGATGGGTAGACCGAGCTTTCGCATTAGAGCGGGAGAAGGCTGAGGGGTGTTTGGTGGCAACAGGCTCTTCTTGATTATGACCACGGTGACACCAGTTGAACCTAGGTTTTTCTGTGCGCCAAAGAATACGAGCGAGAAGTTCGTGACGGGGAACTTTCTGGATAGTATATTTGAGGACATGTCGGCGACAACGATAGGGCCCGTGCCGTCATCTTTGGGTGCGAGGACTTCCGGGAAGTTGGGGAACTCGACACCATCGACAGTCTCATTGTCGCAATAATACACGAAGGCAGCGCTTTTCGATAATTTCCAGGTACTCTCCTCGGGGATTTTGCCAAATTTGCCGTCGTTTATCGTCCGCGCGTCGGCTACAACATTGACATGCTCCGGACCCAGAAGACGAGCAGCCTCTTGAGATGCCTTAAGAGACCACCCACCTGTCACCAGGTAGTCGAGCCTCAGTTCGCTATCGACGGCCTTCCTAAGCTCCTCCACTAGCTTACCCTGGTCCGCTTCCTCTTCTTTCGTGGCGCCGAGCCGTTTTAGTATCTCTGCCTTCTTCCTTGTCACCCACGCGCCGACTAGATTGTAGACGGTGGCCGAGAACTAGAACACTCGGAGTCAGTTATCGCCGTTTTGGCCCAAAAATGAAAGCTTGTACTCTAGAAGTCGCCAAAACAAGAAGAAAATAATCCCGAGAATTACTCACCTCGCCGCTGCCGCCGCCCTGCATGAACAGCACTTCGTAGTCATCGGGGATGTCGAGGTAGGAAGCCAAGTCGGCCTTGGCCTCATTGATGATGTCGGCGGCATGTTGAGAGCGATGTGAATGTTCGGCAACTGATATAATACACTGGAGTCAATAATGTCCACTTAGGGTAATAATTACTCAGGGTTTCGGGAGCTTGCAGGAGTAGCAAGAGAAAATTATGCTAAAAGGGGGAATAAAAGACTCCAGCGGACTTACTGCCCAAGCCCGTGTGGTTGTAGTTGAGAAGGGCCTGCGCGGCGGTCTCTAGCACATCGCTGGGTAGCAAAGCCGGGCCGGCGCCGAAACTAGAACACTCGGAGTCAGTGATCGCCATATCGAGCGTATATGTGAGGGTTTCAGGAGCTTCCAGACATTGTCTTGGCCCAAAAAGACAAGAAGAAAATGACTCCGAGAATTACTCACTATGTGATGTCAGCTCTCTCGGGCATTTTGCACTTGTGCAGTAGAATATACGACACCCAGAATAATGGCCGATTCAAGTGTCTTCTTGGCTGGGATCGTTGCTCGGCTCGCGAAAAGAAGTTGTTTGTTGCGTAGATGCCGGAGCAAAAAATTGCTGGCGCCGTATTGGAGTCACTGTGATGCGACGTCCCCGGATTGCCCCTCCTGCCCCGAAGTCGGATTCGGAGCAAGGACGACTCAACATCGCTTCGTGGAACCCGCCCTCTGAAATACACTAAAGGGCGGTATTAGCCACAGGTAGTTCTCACCTACTACCTACTTACCTAGGTACCTAAGCTACCTAGTGAACTAACCTGTGTGACAGCAATTACCTACTGAACTACCTACCTAATTAGTATATAGACTATGCGTTATAGCTAGCAGTGTAGGTTACTGGCACTGGATACCTTGTACACTACTTAGTCACCCCTGCAAGCAATACGGACAGCCAGCCTGGTTGGATAAAGATTAGTCTTAACACTAATAGGTAAGTTAAGTGTGAATGTTGGCCCTTGCGTATAGGTTGGAAGGTAGGTAGGTATAGTCTGATCTCTCAATGCATTACATCGCATCGTCATGCCTGAAATGGAGCTACTTACCCAGGTACCTAACGCCAGGTGCCTTTATGCAACTCAAGCCGGGGGGATCTCTTAGTTGGGCTATTCATTTCCGGGCTAGTTGCCTGGCGACTATGCTAAGTACTTACTCAGAAATTAGCGAGCAGGACTTTCAGAACTTGATCTGTTTCACCATTAGGCACAACCTCATCGGACTGCCCAGGTTTTATTATAATCTACACCAACCCGAGTTAAGCTGACAATGGGCCAACTATGTCCCCCCAAAGCCCCATCCCGGTACGGCTTTACCTCAACTGCCGGGTTCTCAGTTGACCTCGGTGAAGATGGATGGGCTACTAAGGGAGGCCCCATCTTGTTGTTATTATTATTATTATTATTATACACAGTTGCTTAGGCCATTACAATGATGCGCGCAAGGTTTGCGAGACGATACATTTCCAAGTCCACCTGCGCATCTGCTTATATAGACGCTCGTCTCGCGTCGTCGTACACCTTGTACACTCGACTGCGTGTGCATGGTATTACTACGAGATGCTATAAGCTCCTGGTGCTGGGGGGAGATCATCATCGCACTCCCTTAATGCAGTCGTGACGGCAGTCAACTCCATCGTCGTCTTGTCCTCTGCTCTTATTAATGAACACCTCAACGGATTCCCATTCCCGCGTTACTGCCATGTACAGAGCAGGACCTCAGCGAATCAGTCCCTTTTGTCGAATATCACAATTCTGCCGAGGGTCCTGGGGTACAGGGCCAAGACTGACAATCGCCGTACTGTGCCATATTAGCGTCTGATTTAGAATACCACTCCGAAGGAAAAGCAAAGAAATGTCCGAGAAGAAACACGCCGAGTCGTCGTCTTCGGCCGGACCAGCGCGGCATTCACATGCCGTCCCTGCAGCATCCTTCCGTGCGTCATTCTCCCAGGTAGATGGTTGTCCAGAGCTAAGCGACACTTACTCGCCATCCCCTTCCTCCGATTTCATTCATCCGACCATAGCCTATTCTCCGTTTCCCTCCGCCACAGCATCACGCACCACATCCCCATCTTTTTCCAAAAAGGCGATGAGACTACATCAGATTACATGAACATGCTTTGTACCACTATTCCCACTTAATTTAATGCTAGCCCCTGGTCCATAAGTAGCTTTCACTAATGAATAGCGTAGCAACACACAATTCTCCGCGAACGTGGTTTCTGACATCCTCACTCTCACCATTGGCAGTGCGTCTGATCAGGCAATTGCTCGTCCATGGCGACTATGTCGTCGCTTGCCTGCCGCCGCATGAGATCGAACATGACGATCGCAGTGCTGACTTTCGCGAGCTCGTAAACGAGTGCAAGAGCAATCGGAAAGATAGGGAGGGCTGGAAGGATCGCATAAGGAGCATACGCTGCGATGGCCGTATTATGAGCCAGTGCGGTGCCGCCGTGGCCGAAGCGAAACATGTTTTTGGCCGCATCGACATATTGCTGTGCTGCACTTCTGAAGGTATATACATTGTTTTTTGAGTCGAAACACCGTACGTCATCGCTCGCAATACACGCTGACGAGTTTGTCCGCAAACTAGCTGTCGTCGGCACAGTCGAAGAGCTATCTACCTCACTCGTGACCCAAAATCTCGTACGTGACCAGTTCGAGACCATCTTTTTCTCACAGGTGAACTTTATTAAAGCTGCTCTTCCGATGCTGCGCGCCGAACATACCGGCCACATCATGGTTCTTACGAGTATCGGCGGACATATCGGCACGCCCGGGATGCCCATGTATACGGCGGCGACATGGGCACTCGAGGGATTCTGCGATTCGCTGGCTTACGAGGTGGCGCCCTTCAACATCAAAGTTACCATTGTACAGCCTCATAAAGAGATCCAGACGTTGACTAATAAGATCGTCTTCTCGCCCTCATTGCCATATTACGACAGCGAGAACAACCCGGCGCCGAGCGTGCGCGATATGTTAACAAACATGTTGAACTTGAACCCGGAGACGGCCATCGAGCAGTCGGATGCGGACATCCTGCACAGGTACCCGAAGCTGCCCACTGCCTCTACGGACCGCCTGGTTGCGGAAACGGTACACGCATTGACGGCAATTGGTGGCCATGAAAACCCACCTGCCCGACATATTGTCGGATTCGAGGGCGCTGAAGCGGTTAAAGAGAAGCTCAAGACGGTTACGGAAGAACTGGAGGATTTCGTCGAGGCCAGTGTCGCTGTCGATATCTTTGAGAGCGAATTGAAAAATGAAGCCAGGCAGGGCAAAGCCAAGGCTGTGGAGGACGACACAGGGATGTTGCCAAACTCGATGGCATCTTGATGTCTCGGCTGTTGATATGAAATAGTGGTCGGCACCGAGGTATGAGTTGCACAAGTTGGGCATGGACACGAATGTTGATAGATAATTTTTTCTCATCTGACCGCCGTCTGGTTTCCACGGAGTACGTAGGCGCTTCCAGATTTATCATTACCTACATATGTAGTTGTATACCCGTTTATTATAGTTTCCTGCTTATAATGGTTTGGCACTCTCATTGCCCTCGTTGGCACCATTAGGTATCATCCTTCCTGGTTTGTTACGCCTTGAAATATGGATGGCTATGGTTCGAAGGTCTCCCGCCCTACGACCCAATTATTGCTTTTGAGTCTCGTAGTTGACCATGATTTAATTCTTCGGTGGTTAGTTCTCGTCAATATATCATATTTGGACACAATATAGCTGTGACCGATATTGAAGTCAATACAGTAGGTAGCTGCGGGTAGCTTGAATCCGTGCAACTAGGATGAGACAGGGCCCTGATTGGTTGGTTAGCTCCCTTAACCAGTGCACACCAGGCTCAGGGGAGCTTGGACACTGAACAACGCCCCCCTACTGTAAATCAGTACATACTTGAAGTCCACCATAGCCACCGACCGCATGCCACGTCGAATGACTTTACACCCCGACGCCGTCCAAGCGCAACAACGCACGCAGCCGAAACCATTGCCACGGACTATTTTCCAGCTGGAACAGGACTCGCCTCTCCTTATAGGGCTTCCGACTACATGCGACGCCCGTCAATACTGCCAATGCGATAACAAACCACGGCTGGCGCGATAGCTTCTCTCAACTCTCACCACTGCAGCAGCAGCAGGCATGCCGAGTGCCGTGCTATATAGCCCAGCCCGGGGACCAATGTCAGGATGAGTCTGGATGCCTTGCTGCCCATCGCGCCGGCGAGGGTACGAGCCCTGGTGCTGCCCATCGGCCGCATCAGACGAGAGCGCTTCGAGGCCTTTGCCCAGCGGCTCCATCAGGAGCATGTCGTCCAGCTCCGCGACATCAGTGCCGATGGGCGCCCCAATCGAAGTGAGCACCCCGTCTCTGTTCCGTCCTGCTTCTTCATTCCACGCTGCTGTGCTCGCAACTGGCGCAGATGCTGACACCCTGGCAAACAGACATGTTCTCTCCTCTTGCCTTTCCCGACGGAGCCATATTCTACGATCTGATTACATACGTGCCACCGCCGTCGCACCTCGCCCTATCCCCCTTCGACCTGTTCCGAGAGCCGCTTGCCGTCATCGCCATTGCCGACGGCCAGGAGCTCCAGAATGCGGCCTTCAGCAAGAGGCAGTCTGCCAACGGCTATGCGCCTACCATGGCTGAGAGAAACATCCGTACGCTTTATCAAGAGCTAGAAGACTTGAGGGACGCGTACCCCAAGGTGCTCACGCACCATGTACTTATATTTGACTACAACCCCCCCAGCGAGATCACAATCCCGCTTCCAGAAGGCCTCAAGACCATCCCTACACTCGAGCACTCCAAGCGGACAACGATGAAGACAGTCATGTGTGACATATCCTCTGTCTTACTGGCAGAGATGAACACACTTGCCAAGTCATTCGAAGCCATGACCTCTATCGACTCCCCGGGCCAGGCCCCCAGTCGCCCGGGACTCCAAAGCACCGGGTCTTGGAATTCGGACGATGCCAACCCGACCGCTAGGAGGAATTCTCAGTTTGCAGTCTCGACGGTGACGAGGTCGGCGTCTTCAAATGGCACTGCAGATAGAAATCAGGCCCGTATGTCAATGCCTCCTTTCAAATCGAGCCCATTCGGTTCCAATAGTTCGACCCCTTCCGCGAGACCATCAACCCCTGTCCGGAGTGGGCTCTCCAACCCGCCGACAACTTTTGATGATATCTCGGCGAATGGGACAAGTTTGGGGGCCTTAAGTCCCGAACGAAGGAATGGTTCACGCCCGGATGGTGTTGAAGAGACTACTAGGTCAGTGAATCAAGACAAGGTTGCTGTTCAAGGTTTTGGGCCCGGGGGCTTGAACGAGAAGTGGAGGAATAAGGGCAAAGGGCGAGCCACCATCGTAGTAGGATCTTTGTATCTTCAAGCTGGTCGCTGGACAGATGCCTTGAAGGAACTCATCGAGGGTGCAACCGTTGCGAAATCCATCAACGATCATCTCTGGCATGGCAAGGCACTCGAACTTATCTTCATTAGTCTTCTTTTGCTTGCCTGGGCGGGACATGAGTTTCAGGTCCCAACTGTATGTCTGCCGCCCAATGAGAAGACGTCAAGCGGGTTATCCAAAGCTCATGATGCCGAAGGAGCAGATCCTAGTCAGCCAAAGCACCTCCGGAACTTTCAGGTGGTCCTTCCAGACCTATTAGACAGAATCATAGGACTGTATTCGAGAATCTCTGGAGAACAGCTGCCTCCTTTTCCCCTATCAGAAACCATCATCAGATTCTGCAACACCCTGACTGCACTTCATCTGTGCGAGGGCAGGCTCGGCAAGGAGTCGCTCGACGTGATGGTATTAGGCAAATACCCATCAAGTATCCTCGATACTTCCCCTCGCCTTACTATCACACCATCAAGAGGACACATCAACACTTTCTTATTCAAAGCTTTCCCTTCATCAGCACCTGAACTACTTACAACGATGGATCGTTCAATCATTTTAAGTGGTATTGCTGCTATCTTAGGCATTCTAGGGTACCACAGAAAAAAAGCGCTAGTTGTACGTGAATTAATATCAGTACTAATTGGAGGGTTGGTTGAAGCGAGGACTAGAGGTGCTGCTGAAGTAGGTATTCATCCGGCCGCTGGTCTGGTTGCTTTGAATGCTATCAACGGACATGGCAAAGGTGCTGGTGCGCTCGATCTCAACGAGGGTGATATAGAATATGGCATAGATGCATTCCTTGGGCTGCTATGCAAGACATATGGTGTTGTTGGTTTCGAGGATACTAGGAGTGGGCCAGGAGCCTCATCTTCAACTAGTGATCTTGATGAGGATATCATCTCAAGAATCAACAGCCAGTCAGCTACAAGAAAGTTTGGGTTTCCAAACGTCAAGCTCAATATCGCTCGCGCTTGCATTAACTTCTCTGAGGCCCTCCCTGATTTCCATGGCGTACTCAAGTTTTCTAGCGATTTGCTACGTACGGCCGGCAGCGGAGTTGCACCCGGTCCTCGTCGGGAAAATGCAGCACCAATGATCTCGCGAGATGAGCAAATCCGGCTAGTCACAAATATATCGAAGACATCAAGCTTGTCACAGAAAATGGGGTTAGGACACCTATCCGCTGAGTATTGGGATGAGTTCCTAATACGTGGCATCACTCTCGACCCTTTACCGGTAACACGACCACCGACAGCGCATTCTAAAAATGTTTTACCGGGCGTAACAACAGCACGAACCTCCCAGGATGTCAACCCCTTCATCTATAACCCATTTCTTAGGACAGCCGACAAATTGGCAGTCACACAAACTCTCGTTGCCGATAAGGCTGCGACTTTCAGAATCGTTATACAGAATCCATTTGATATTGATCTCGAGATCGAAAGTATTAAGCTGTACACCGAAGGGGCTGATTTTGATTCTTCAGTAATATCGACAGTTGTTGGACCTTATCGCACACAGATACTCAAAATCCAGGGGACCCCGCGCAGCGCAGGGTCGTTGAAGATTACCGGCGCGGTTGTAAGAGTGCTTGGGTGCCGCGAGAGAAGGTTTCCCATATTTTCACAATCTTGGACCCCTGATCAGGAGTTGAAGGTGAAGGGTATCGGTCTAGGCGCACTGAAGCAGAAGCAGGCTTTGCCACCTCCAGGACCACCAATCAAACCCGACAGCATTGATTTGGATGTAATAAAGGCCCAACCTATTGTTCTCATCAAGTCAACCTCCCTCCCACAATCATCTGTCATGCTTCTCGATGGAGAACGACGTACCTTTTCAGTTACGTTACATAATATCTCCTCTACAACGCCAGCAGACCTTCTGCTCTTCTCGTTCCAAGATTCTACCCAAGGGCCTCTCCAAACTGCATTAACTAATCGAGATGCGACTCCGGCTGAACTGCATGAGTACGAGTGGATCCTCGCGAAAAAGCAGGCTCTGCGGCTTCGTAAGATCGACGACTCTAAGCGTTATATCGCACCAGGATCGACGGCTACATTCGAATTCGAAATTCTTGGAAAGCCAGGACTCACTAGTGGAACAATACAGGTCGACTATGCACACCTAGGAATGCCTCAGTCGGAGATAGAGAGCCAATTCTTTACTCGCCAGGTTTGCTTAGATCTTACAGTTACTGTCAATGCTAGTGTCGAGCTGTCAAGGATGGATATTCTCCCCATCCAAACCAACGTGCCGCAACAGTTATGGGATCGCATAGGATCAGGCGAGCGGGAGGAGTCTGCAGCGTCCGGCGACCATTGCTTACTGCTCCTGGATCTCCGAAACGCCTGGCCGAGTGATTTGCAGGTGCGCCTCAATGCTGGAAAATATATGAGTATAGAGGAACACATTTTGCCTGGAAACACTAACCGCGTCGTTGTCCCCGTCCCGAGAATATATATTGAGGATCCGCACGCTTCAATACCCGCGCTGAACCCCTCCCGGCAACGACAGTTTGTCGTTAGTAGTAGCAAAATCACGCCGGAGATCGAGCGCGGAAATCGCGAGGCTTTCTGGTATCGGGAGAAGATGCTTGAAAATATTTCCGGCACTTGGAAGACCCTGTCCCGTCCAGCTAGAGAGGGCACCATCCAGTTACGCGGGATACGCCTAACGTCGCGTATGATTGAGGCCATCAAGATCGACGAGGTCGGCATCGACATCTCAGTCGAGGAGCCGCAGCCAGAGCAGTCTCAGGGCACAGCGAACAGCGCCATCTTCGTAGACGAGTTCGTGCAGATCAAAGTACAGGTAACGAACCGCATGGACAAGCCCATATACCCCACCGTCCGCATCCAGCCCTCGCTCCGCAACAGGCCCGTCAACGTGGCGCTCGACTTCACGCGCAAGTTTGCGTGGAACGGCACCCTACAGCAGACTCTGCCTCTGCTAGGCGCAAAGTCCAGCACGGAGCTGCGCGTCGGCGCCACGGCGCTCTGCCGTGGGGAATTCGAAATCTCAGCCTCTGTCGAGGAGACGCAGCTGTGGAAGGCGGACGCCGAGAAAGATAAACGCAAATCGAACACCCAAGCCCGAACCCAGGACGAGGAACAGGAGCTGATAAGACAGAGGGAGAGAGCTGATACCCAGACTATGTTGGATGCCGTCCTCGGCGCCAAGGAGCGGCGCATCTGGCATTCTAGACGGCCCTGTGTTGTTGCTGTACGTGATAGACCCGAGTCTGATGATGAATAGGAGACATGTACCTAGTTATGTAGTAGGAAGAGAAAGTAAGAGATTTGTGTTAGATTTAAGAAAAAGAGTGAAAGATGCAAAACGTTGAAAAGAGTTGAGAATGAAGGGGAGAGAAAGTAATGGGCACAGATAGACGATGAGGGTGTAACCGCAAGATTTAGGAGAAAGGAAGGCTACGCTTGTAGTAATTGTATATATTGTGCCTCTCGAATTATGATTGTTGCTGACTCTTAGCTTTATATTAGTAGTAGAAAACGGGAAACAACAGGTGTACGGTCTGTCAACGTGCTCGGCGACCCAGGTGGTATGAAATGTACGGAAAACGTTCAATTCTCGGTAGTGATATTATTTTCAGAAAAGCATCGTTCCGTTCATGACGAGAAAGAAATCTAGGGGTATCTGAGGCTATCCTCTCATCTCATCTCATCTCATCTCGAATCCATGCCATCCATCCGTCCAGTCTCGCCTTGTGAGAGCGTCTCGTCTCGTCATCAAACATCGTGGCGGACGTCTCAGTACCTAAGCAACAATTGCGCCAGTCTCCTCGCAGTAGCTAGTCTCATACATGATCTAAGACTATGTGATAAAATTTAGCTCTGTTTAGCCCTTTGTCCCGTGCACATTCCCATTCACCCCTGGTCTTCAGCTAGCAAGTGAAGCTATAACCCCCCACAGGCGTCCGTCCTGTTTAAGTGTCAGTCCTTTGTAGCAACCCAGGTCTTGCAGCGTTGGTCTAGGCTTCCTATTTATCGCTGTGCTGCTGTTCTGCCGCTTTGCGCTTCGAAGGCGCATTCCTGGCGTTCTTCGGTTCCATTCGCGAGACCTTCTGCAGTCTGCGGTGGCGTAATGACGGTTTGGACGCCCGCGCCTTTGTTATCTCCTGCGGTCTCTACGGCATTACCTTTCTGGACCAGATTGATCTCAGACGGTTTCCCGTCGCGTTGTTGTTCAGACCCCTCTGTCACAGCAGGCGACGACGGGATGCCAGAGATTTCATCGTCATGGCTGTGATCATTAATATTCTGGCCGCCCGACTCTGTAGTATTCCGTGTGGTCACAGCTTCCACCTGAGCTGGTCCCGCTCGCTTGTCATCGCTTCCGAGTGACTGGTCTCTCTTTCTATTCTCGGTCTCGGAAATATGGTTGGCATGCTCGACTTTGCTGGCTTTTGGGTCCTCGAAATTATCCATTCGGTCCTGTACGTCGACCTCTGGCGATTTTTCATGCGGTGTATCTGGAGATCGGGGTTCTGGTGTGCCATATGTCCCCTGACACTGGTATTCCATGACGTTAAACGGAACCGTCATCCCCGACTCGATAGGTATACCGTTCACATTCCGATTTGAAGTATGGACAACCTGGGGACTGCTGTTCCCATTCAACTCGGATCCAGCATGTGGTTGCTTGGGCATCGGCATGTCCCATTTCTTTACAAAATCGGCAGCCATGAATTCGTCGTAAAAGCCCAGCTCACGCTGCCTATGCGCTGTCTGGGCCTGTTGAATCCACTCCGGGTCGTGGAATCCCTTACTCAGTCCCTCCTGGTATCGCGCCACGTCGTGTCGAAAATTATCGTTGTTACGTAGCGCTGCAATGTCAGGACGAGCATTGGGTGTATCAGGGTCCAGAATCTCCGCATCATCCGGAAACCTGGCAATAATTTTCTCTCTCTCCTCACGCGTCAGAATATCCCACGCTCTGGGGTTACATAGGAGCTCCTGACCAAAGTTAGTAGCTGTGACATCCTTAAAAAATTCAAAGCTATGGGGTGAGGGACGAGGAAGACAACTTACTCTGAGGTTTGCCTTGGCCAGAGGGGCGTTGGGGTCTGTAAGCATCTCATCGGGGTCGTCCCACTTCGAGCGGCTCTTACGGAAAGCTACACGTTTCGTGGGCTTGGGCTCAACTTTTCGCTTCTTGGCTGTGGGCGGGTCTGATAATTCATCTGGTTTGCCGTCGTCATCGGCAGCGATGCCAACCGGGAAATCCTGTTTCTTAATTGGGACACCTCTGCCCGATGGCGACGGGGCGACGCTTCCACTCTGCGAGATGGAAGAGGTCCGACTGGACCGTCTCAATGGCCTCGGAGTCTCTGCTGAGTTGCCAGATACAACTGCTTGGCTGCTTAAGTCAACATCCTTGGCTCTTGCGCTCTTTGGCGTTCTAGATACAACAATCTCGTCTAGCACCACTTCCTTGTCCACCCCCGCTTGTGTTGTGTCACAAGTGCCGACTTCAGTGCTGAGTTCATCCTGGGACGGACTGGCATTATCGGGCGTGGTGTTCATCTGACGTGCACGATATGACCTCGTCATGCGCTTCGGTGTGCTTGTTGCTGATGCGCTATTAGCAGCGCGAGTTCCGTTTGCCGAGGCAGGCTTGCGAGGCGGCATATTGATGTGAGATGGTGGTGTCTATTCAGTGAGTCTAGGATGCTGTTCGCAGAGTCTTAAATGTTTTAATCGTGGAAATTGACAGCGGCCATAGTTGGGATGAAGCTGAGTTGTAAGAGTTGTATGTTGGGAGGATGGATGAAAGATTAAGGCACGATGACATGACCGTAGGTCGACGAGGCAGGAACTTATATATGTAATGTATGGTATCTCAAAGGAGTTGGGCGATAAGCAGGTTCCTCCAATCGACCCGATAATTATAGAGTCGGTGTAGATTTGTTTGTTATACGGGGAATTCACCGTTAAAGCTCAGCGGATTATCTGATGCAGTACCTAGTAGCTGCAAATGTATGATGCACGAAAGTTTCTAAGAAGTGCAAAAACCGTACGTAAGTAGGTAGGTGAGGAGAAGATATCAAGGTTGAGCGAGGCCGATGAAAGAGAGATGCGATGACATCCCAAAAGGGTAATATAAAATACGCTAGAGCCAGTCAAAGCCTCGCTAGCCCATAGCTCAGGTCAGTTGCTTGAACATCAGATTCTACTATCCAAACATTAAACTAGCCTTATTTGGCAAAGTCCCCACCACGCATCTTGGCCGCAACAATCTTCACCTATATTTTTGTAGAATGTAGGTGAGGGAGGTAAAGCATTAATCTACAGCTGCACTAAGTCTACTAGAATAAAGCAGCCACGTAGCTACACCTATTTATACTGCTGTAATTTTTAACTGTATTTAGTGATCTAAATCTATTAATATTTTTATTTTAGTAGCAGCCACCTGTAACCTCGCTAGACTGTTAATTTTATAAATTAGGTGAAGATTGTTGCGGCCAAGATGCGTGGTGGGGACTTTGCCAAATAAGGCTAGTTTAATGTTTGGATAGTAGAATCTGATGTTCGAGTAACTGACCTGCCCATAGCTGGACTTAGCCCACCTACATCCGCCACCCCTCTCGCTTATGGATGCCACCCTACCTACCACATACTTAAATGGCCATAGTTTATACGATAGTAACTTAACTAACAGTAAGTTAAGCAGAAAATAAGCAATAGGTAATCAAATTTTACAGTCTGCCTAGGTACAGAGCAAGAAGTAGACTACCCAAGTAAAATAAAATACAAACTATAAAAGAATTAGAGGGTGGCATACGTAGCGAAAAGGGTGGCGGATGTAGGCTGGCTAAGCTGGACTAACTAAGCACAGTATAGCGCAGCACGGCGCTGTTTGCCCCACGTAACCCCTGCATTCCTCTGACGTTGGTGTAAGTACAGCACATTGGATGCAGTTCTGGACAGCTCTGCCAGTTCAACGCAACGTAAACGGAATTGTCCATCTCCACCTCGAAGCATATCAACCAAAGTGATTCTTTCAAGCCATAACTTACCAAACACACCAATTACTAATTATATTCTAAGCATCATTCCAGATCCAAACCGTTGACACCAATCTATCCCAAGATCAAACAGCGACGATCAATTCGGAGCGGCAGAGCGGCGTCACCTGTACCAACGACAACCCCATCCCGTCAACCTCCGAGCGCCTGCCGCCGCCCTGCCTTGGCTTAAAGACACATATACCGCCGCGCTCTTTGTTCCAGAAGTAGGCAGCCAACACCTGGCTGATACCTAGTCTTGCAACGAAACATCACGGCAGCAAGAGCGCGTCATTGAGGTCATAGACAAAAATGATAAGATCAACACAGATAGCCCGGGTGGGCGACGGTGCGTCCCCCGTCTTGGAATACTACTACGGCAGGTCAAGTACACAAGGCTAACACAACCTGTGCCAGGCTTGATGCTGTGCGCATCTGTCGACGACGAGCAGAGCGAATCGTCCTTGGCCGAAGTCAAGTCCCAGATCAAGCTGATCCTACGGAGGCTGAACCGTAATTCGGAGCAGCAGGCCAGCATCGAAAGCGGCAACTACACATTACAGTACGGCGACAACCAAGAACCCTCTCTCGTTTCTTCGTTTCTTCGTCTGCGCTAACACGACCGAACCCCGCTCTCGCAGTTACCTAATCGCCAACGACATCGTATTCCTCTGCATCTGCGACCGCTCGTACCCGCGCAAGCTCGCCTTCACCTACCTCTCGGACCTGTCCGCCGAGTTTTCCAACTCGTACTCAGCACAGCAGCTGCATAGTCCTGCGCTGCGGCCGTACGCATTTATGGAATTCGATACGTTCATCAACCGCACCAAGGCGACGTATGCCGACACCCGCGCCACCCAGAATCTCGATAAGCTGAACGACGAGCTCCGCGATGTGACCAAGGTCATGACGAAGAACATCGAAGACTTGTTGTATAGGGGCGACAGCTTGGAGCGCATGGGCGAGATGAGTTCGAGGTTAAGGGACGATAGTAAGAAGTACCGCAAGGCGGCCGTTAAGATTAACTGGGACCTGCTCCTCAAGCAGTATGCGCCCATAGGCATTTTCGGTGTTATCGTCTTGTTATTTATCTGGTTCCGATTCTTCTAAATTACGTCTAGGAGCGGTTGAAATAGTGATAGATGTGAAAGGCAATATGGTGGCCCAATCTACCAGTTCTACCCGTAACGATACGAGAGCGGATCGAAGATACCTTGTCTAATAATATCACCAAATTCCAAGCGATGTCTGGGGTTTTAGCCAGTCGAATATAGCACCCTATTCATGGGCGAATTAACCCAAGACCACCAAGTTCAAAATAAACCACTATTATGACGACCCCGAGCTCTTTTCAACTTCTCAATCTGTGTGTGGCATGCATATGACTCGCAAACAAAACCCTCGCATTTGCGGTTTCAGCCATCTGGCCGACCAAAACGCCTTGCTATCTCCCATCGCTAGGCTAGAAACATATATATATATATATACAAGGTTCAGATTTCTAGACAGGGGCACCAATCCCAAGGTCCCTTCTCATTCTGCTTTTCGTGTTCTTCCCTTCTTCTTTGGCGGATGAGGAACCACGTCGTAAATTATCGTTATCACATCATACGCCACATTCCGCGCTACAGCCATCAATACTCTTCGTACACTTCCGCCGCGAAACTTTTTGCGGCCGCTCTTCGTGGCCGGACGTAAAGCCGGCGAATGCCTACATGACCTCACAGCTCGAATTCTTGGATTTGACGTTCGCGAGACTGGGTACCAGACTAGCATGGGTCCACTCGAAGTGCTCCTGCAGCGCGGCGACGCTCTCGAACCCGCGCTCGTCCTGCGTGTACCGCACGCGGTCCATGTCGCCATCGCCCTGCTCCTCGTAGTAGTACTCGTCGCAGAGGGGGCAGAGCAGCGGGGCCTGCCACTCGCCTGGATCGGGCGGGAGGTGGTTCGCGATGGCGACGGGCGGGAAGATGATGGTCTTCTCCTCCCCCCTCAGCTCCGTATCCGTCTCGGCGTCCAGTTCCCTGGCTGTTATTGTGGTCTGAAAGCTTGGTTTATTACTCCGCTCTTTGAGCTCCACGTCCGAGCCTGGCTCGGAATATGTGCTGGGGCTAGAAGCGGAGCGCGGATGACTAAACCCCGTCGCGGCCCAGTTTTCGTGCAGGCTTGTTGATGATGCTGACGCGTGCTGCCGCGTGCTCGGCATTGAACGTAGGTCCTCCCATACGAGGAATCCATCGCAAAAGTCACAAACGAAGGCGATGTCTCGATTTTCGGGTGCCAGGCGCTGGAATTTCCCCGTCGTATTGCAGGCGACGACCTCGCCATTTTGTATTGAATTCGACTGTGTTGTCGATGCCGTACTCGTTATTGAGGCATCTCTTTGCAGATATGGTTGATGGTGCTGTCGCTGTTGTGGTTGGGATGGATGAGGTTGTTGAGACTGAGAGGTATGAGACTGCTGTCGTGTCTGGCTTCGCCATACGATTAGGGCACCTAGACACCGCGGCCGCGAGGAAGACCCCTCGAGGTCGTCGTGAATGCGCCGCACCGCGCGGCATTGTGCGCGATGTAGCTCCCGCCTCAGCCACCGTGTCTCGGCTGCCCATTCCAGTTCTATCGGGCCACCCGCCCGTACCCAATACTTAAAGTTTTGTGAGTGCCCCTGAAAGCGGGTGCACAGCTCGTGCAGTTCGTCAAGACTGTCAGCTGCGATAAGCGGTCAGCTTTAGATGTAAAGTAGGTGATTGCGCAGAAATCGTGCCTCTATGCAAAGATCATAGGGGCCATTGAGGTATAAGCACCGCAAGGGAAGCGTAAAAACAAAGTAGCAGTCACTTGACATGTAGCGCGCTTCATCGATGTCTCGCTCATCAGCGTTGCCCATTCATACGAATGCGATAGCTCATTGCGCTAGATGAGCGGCACAAGTTCCCGTCGAAGAGCAAAAGAGCATTTTGGCACCACATACCCTTGCGGTCATTCTCGTAGTAAAAGCGCCCATTGACGAGCGCGGGCAGCTCCTGGAAGTCCCGCTTCGCCTCGTCGAGGGTTTCCTCGAGCAGGCGCAGCTGCTCGAACTCGGGCGACCCCCACGCGCGCTTGTCGGCGAACATGAGGATGCGCAGGGCATCCTGGATCGAGTTTGCGATGATGGCCAGCAGCGATCCCACCGTGTCGACGACGACGCTGCCGTCGCTACTCATGTCCGCCCGTACATGCACAGAGACGAAGGAATTGGCGACGATGGCGGCAGCCGGGGCTCACTGCTCCTTACGCTTCTCTTGCGCTCCGGTTCCACCTCGCTATACCCGTGTGGTGTCGGCAATGAGATCCGATTTCTCAGACCTAATGTGTAAAGTGCTGTGATTCTGGCCGTCTTTGCCGTTCGTAATGTCCCGTTTCACCATACGTGCACCATCACCAACGGCCCGCAGTGAGCAAAGGTACACCTAAGTACCTACCTTACGTGACCTTGGATAGAGGCCTAGCACTTTCGTGCCTGGTGTGGACGAGTGGGGACCCCAATCCAGGTACGAGTTGCAGAAATAGGTAGGACTCGGTAAGCTGGAACGTGGGCGGGCGGCCTCAGTTTCTCTAACAATAGTCTTGCTCCCAAGTTATCTACCCGCCTCTTTTAGGTATCGTGATACATGCAGAAGGATGTATTCATGCAGAATAGTTAGAGGCCAGAGAAAGAGCCTGGCTTGGACTTGCAGCCGAAATCGAATTAGAAAGCGAGAATCGGGCAAAGAGACATAATCTTGGAAGTTGTCTCGGTGTTAGACTACCTACCTAAGTAGATAAGATGCGCAGATAGGTCGTTTCCAAATCAATAATCAGCGTTTCTCTTGGCAATACATGATCAGTACAGCGTAACAGCGATGTGCCACCTAGACATAGGTACCTGTGTAGTACAGTTATTTAGGTACCTAGGTAGGTGTCCACCACCCCCAATGGCCCCACGGCCCCCATGTCTTTGCAGTGTCGACAGGCAGACACATATGTACTATGTACTGAAGTGGCCTAGCGCGCAACGGTACCAGCCAGCCATCTCGGAAGGTTCTGGCCGTTGGGAAACATGCTATCTACTTGGACTTACCGTCTTGAAACAGGTAGGGCTATCTCCGGCAGGCAGAGCTGAGAGCAACGCGTCAATCCTTATTATCTGGTGCTACCGTGCGTGAAGTGCGGCCAGATCCACTTTCCAATGCTTGTCTCTGGCACAACTGAAGCAAGGTGTCGGTTAATCCATCTTCACAGATAGACAGCTTTTGTAACCCAAACCTGACATGTGAACCCCTGGTCCATGACCCTGGTGAAGCGGCCCCCGGCTTTACAAACATCGTGGAACTGGATGCCAAGAACGACTCGTCATTGGCTCCCAGGTGGGTGGGCTCAATACGGGAACGGCAGATCCGGCTACCTCGGCCTATTCCGTTCGAGGTCCTCTGCCAACGAACCATACGCAGCTTGAGATATGACCTCGAGTAGGTAGCACAAGGACTCCTAGGTATTCGAAAGGATGTAAGATACCTAGTGCATGCGAGTAAGCGATGACATAAGATTTGCGGGTGTCCATGACACGTAAGGCTGAGTAAAATTGTTAGACATACTAACGATGAAATGAACACCTTGCCATACGCTTGAGTACCTAGTTCTTAGTAAGGAGACTCCACCAATGATGAAGCTTTTCTCGGCTGTAGTAACATCATTAGTAGCGGGTTGAATCGATTGTATTAAATATCATGCGAAATGAATTCTGCGTATGGGTCTTACGGGTTCTAAACTGGGTATGTACTAACTGCCCTCGAAATTTCTGGCAAGAGTATGCAAAGCTAGATAGCAAGCATAAACCCTTGAATTGCCTGTTGTTCATATCCCCTGGCATTCGAAGCCAAAATGACCAGCCATGATTATAAATATGACAAAGAAGTAGTTGTTCTTCCACCTAATCTGAGAGCCCAGAAATGACCTTCTCTCCAATTTCCTTGCCGAGAGACGTCGCCTTGATGACCAGACTCGCGCCAGAAACGTTCACTTCAACTCGATAAACGAGCATGCGATGTGGAAACTCTGTTCCGCCTCGTTTTGGAAGCTGCTCCACTGGCACTGGAGTTTTCATGTCAATGACGACAAGCTTTTGAAATTCAGCGGTCTCACCACGTCTATTCTGAACATGTTCTTTTGCTTCATTCTCTGCCATTCTTTTTGGCGGAGTCCTGAGATTTGATCGGTAGATAGGCTCTGAGAATGATACGAAGCCGACCTCATCGGCCTCGAAAAATCTTTCGTACTCGTATACGCGCGGGCTCCGGGTCTTAACGCTTTCTCCCTGGTCCAAAGTCAGAAATTTTATTGATCTGGCGGCTGCGAAATGGGAGTACTAACGCGAAGGATAATCCATTCCATCTGGTCTTGGGCAACGCAGCGGCCGGTTAACTCTTCTATTTCAAGGTCTTCGGGGTCATGAATACGATGGCTGCGCCAGTCATGATTAGTGCATGTTCACTGAATGGAGTATTGCTCGGTTTTTAAGCATTACTTACTTGAAATCCTCCCATTTAGCCCATCCATAACTATACCGAGAGACATGTGATTGAACCTGTGCTTGGTCGTTCACATGCGCGGCTCCGGATAGGACTGCACCTCGTGCCACAGCGGTCCAACTAAACAGTAGTTAGGAACATTCAGGACATTGCAGATGTAACGCTCTTACGGTCTGTCGTTTGCCTCGAACAGTATCTCAATCCGGTCCTTATACTGTAAGTAGAGCTTGCGGTAAATGTACTCGCACCGACCGAAACCTCCATTCAAAACGATGAACTAAAACGACATATATTAGTCGTAAGAAAAGCCCTCAACCTTCCGTATAATAGCTAAAGCCGATAGATGCATACCTCGGGCATCTTTCCGGTCTCGTTCACGATCGATTCAACTTGTTCTTGTATAAGCTTCGAAATATCTGCACAAACGTAGTCGAAGATATGATTTAGATCGTCTCTTATCCGTAGATTGATTGTTAGCAAGTGTCCTTCAAGTCAATGATATCAACAGGATAGCAACCTACGCGTCCAGTAGGACATCGGGCCTCCGGTTGCCTTGGGCGCCTAAATCGATACGTTGTCCTGGCTGGCCATCATAATACTTTCGTTTGATCCCTTTCTCCCACACAGTATCGATGATTCTCTTTCGCTCTAGTTCATGCATCTGCTCCCAGGACTTAAGATTTCTATCCTTCCGCTTCTTCTGTCGTATTTTCTTTTCGAGGCGGGCTAGGAACGCTTGATCGAGAAACGTTGCACCACATAATTCACCATCCCCTTCGACGACCTCTTCAAGGATGATCTGAGGCTGGGTAGCTTTGACTCTAAAGCTGACAAGGTCCTGTGAATCCCGATTTATGTAAGATACTGTTGACAAAAGCAAATAGAAAAGGGTGCTTACCACAGTGCCACCACCCAGATCAGCAATGACAAAGGTCTGACCGGGTTCGAGAGCTTCGTATTTATTGTGTCCGTAAATAGCGGCGAGAGCTGCGGCTTCTGGCTCAGAAACAAAAGCATGTGTAGTATCGGGACATCCAGGCCGCTTGTTCAGAATTCCGGCTTTTCTCAAAGCACGTTCCATTCGCTGAATTGGGTCATCCTGCCATATAGCAGGAACTGTAACAACGACATGAAAACGACGGGTGTTGACGAACTGTCGCCCCCGAGCTCTAATGATAACGTCAAGAACATGCTCCCAAACTTTCGAAAGGTAATCGGAAATGACGGTAACAACATCTTTTCCAATCTTCTCAACACTCTGGCGGGCTTGATTTATGTGATCCGAGCCTCTCAAATGCAACTGCAAGTCATGCTCATCAAGCAATAGAAGCTTGAACCATAGTATGGCAGTTCCTTGTTCATCAGAGGCTTGCTGTCCCCAACTTATTTTCCCATCCGGTGGGTACGCTATACGGGATGGAACCTTTGGACAATCTGCATTTGCTTCGCCGTAGCCCGAGGCTGGCCAGAGCGTGATTGGAAGTGGCGTAATATCACTCGGGCCTTGGTTGCCTGATTTGACGTAGTCATATGCCACGCCGGTGAACCTAGACAAGTTAGAAATCAGTACAACTGCGCTGTATTCGGTACTTACGTAGTGCCAAAATCAATACCAATGACTATCACGCCGCCCCCGTTACCCTGAAGCGCCATTTCGAATTGAGTGGTAGGTTTACCTGGACTAAACGATGGTACTAGTAACAACCATCAGTTTCTTCCCTTCCGCACGACATACGCAGAATAATAGGGCAGTATGTGAGGGTGTATGAGTAAAAGTGACAGGAACAAGCATCTATCACAACCAAGGTAAAGAAAAGAAGTACCTAGTTATTGGGGCGTGGTGTAGATGCAGTATACAAAACAGGAAGAAGGCGCGATTTCGTACGGAATCTGCTGGAATGCCGTATACTCAGAGCCACGCAGCAGCAAGGGTGAGATGGTTGTGAAGCTTTCCGGGCGTGATATCTGTGGTTGGTTTTGGTGGAAGAAATGAAGGGTAGGGAGTAAAAACGGAACGCAAGAACGATGAAATGGAACACACTTGGTTGTGGCCAAAAGTGAGAATGTGTGTATCGAGGTGACAGGCTGAGGTAAGGATTTAATATAGTTTCGAGATTGGGAGCAAGCGAGTAGGAACGTAGTTACCCTATCTAGGAACTTGGTATCTGACTCTGTGAATGAGGTCTGATCTGGATATAGCAGAAATGACTAAGTTAGCTCGCTTTCACGCTAAGAGTTACGTCGAACCTATAATTTAGTCAAGGTGGATACATATCCTTAATTTGCAATTTTAGGATGTCAGGCACGTTAGCTAAGTACCTACCTAGATACTAAAGGAAGTAAGGAGAGATATTTATATAATTACTTACTTAGGTAGCTACTTCCTAGAGGTATATATTTTAAAGTGCCTCTGTATTGCACCTTCCTCTTTGTACCTACCTACATAAGTACATAAGTACCTAGGTAGATTTAGTTTTTAAGATTTACCTAGGTAGGGTAAGTAGGTAGCATCTGCTTATAGAAGAGCAGGTACCTAGGTAAGGTCTACACCTGGGCATATCTACCTATATTTCTTGTAGCTTAGGCAGAGGGTAATATACCTTGATACCAATCTATGTACCTACCTAATGCAGGCATGTGGGCATTTTAACCTAAAAGGACGTAAATACCTTTATATCAGAAGATCATCACATCTATATTGAGTACTACGGCTGGCTTGTCTTGCTACTGCTAATCGTACTACTCCGTTATTCTTTCTTCATCTTACTTACCATCCTTCCTTCACCTTTCTTCACACCTGCCAACCATGAATTCATTTAAAAGAAAGCTTTCCGATGCAGATGTAGGCTCGGACCAGATCGACAAGAAACGGGCATGCAAGGGAGAGGGTGTACCTGATACCGCTAGTAAACTCCAGAGGCTACTCGCTAACTTTAAGGACGATGCCGAGGATTTGGTCGAAGACTTCATGAGCGAGAAGAAGGAATTGGAAGATAAGTTGAAGTTAGCTCAGCAACAGATCGCGCAACTTGTCGAGGACCTCCAACAAATCGCTGGTGTGCAGCATAACGCCCCTGATCTCGACAACGTTCTGGAGAATCAATTCATGGACCTGAGGGAACAAGTACAATCATTTGCCTTGAATTTTTGCGACTCTAAAATCTCATCCTCAACCATTCCTTCGGGCCTCCCTGACCATGTCAAGAAGGCGTTGGCGGCAGTCTCCGGCGTCCCCGCCACTCGGCTTCTCAGTAGCAGGCTGCATGCACGATATTTCGTACAAGCCCTCATTTGGCGTTTTTTGTGCGACAGTTTTCTAACGAACCCTTTCCTGATATGGGGACATGACAATGAGATTGGAGAATTCATCAGGAGAGTTCAGAGTACGTGTTTGGCTGTCATTCGCCTCAGTTCAGCCTTGGAGGCTAACTTCATTCCATAGATTCCCAGAAACTGCCCATTAACCGCCGGCAATTTTGGCGTAAAGTGACCGGGCAAATCCTAGTCGATATAGCAACTCCTCGTCCCCTTCGAACTGCACAGTGGCTGATGTTACTGGTCGATTATATTGAGCCACTGGTTAGGGCTGAGTACAATGATAATATCGAGGAGCACGTCAAGCCGATTCTCGACAACGCCATCGAACTCGCCAAAAATCTGGCTCAATCCCGCACAATGTGTGTCATACAAAGAAAAGGCCCTGGTGCTGATGACAAAAGTTCCCAGGCATATGATGACAAATGGATGGAAGTTGTCGAGGTTAGTATTTTGTTTCTTTTTAGGGGACGGGAAAGGGTTTTGGTAGTCTTTCACTCTCCCGTTCTCATCGTTTGTCGACAGTCTGATTGCCTAACCGTAGACTCTCCTATTTAGCTACTCTTTGGGCTCCCAAACCTCTAAGATATTTTATCACAAACAGCCATGACTGACTTGGGGTTACCGTGCAGAAAAACATCACGTCTTACGAAGATATCGACTTCCTTATTACGCCCGCATTGGTTCAGCTCACTAATTCAGTAGGTGAAGCTTTCAACTACCCAAGAGTGATCGTCAAGGCCGAGGTTTGCTTCGGACAAGGTCGGGTACCTGCATCTGCCCCTCGAGCATCAGACTCGTCGCCGAGCAAAGATCGAGCAACAAAAACTCAGTCCGGAAGACAGAGCCGAGGAGTCAACAGACTGGGAGAGGTTGCGAATGAAGCTGAAATAAATGAAGAGCTTGGAGACGATGTTGATGAAGTGCGAGATTCCGGTTCCGACGAATATAAAGACGAACCCTCCCCTGAGTAATACCATCTTATTACACGAAGGGATATGGCGGAACTAGATGTTGAGAAAAGTTGATGACTATGGGTTTTCGCAAGTTGAAGGGCGCGAGACTCAAGCTATACAGTCGCAAACTTTCATACATCAAATCCTTGGTTTGATAGCTTTGCTATTTGCTCAGAGCATACTTGGCCCTTCGCTGAGGAGGTGGTCTTGTCACACTCAGTTCCTTATCTCAATATTGGCATGAATGCTGCAAGTAGGCAATGGAAATCCCGCTGGCTCCAGGCTTGGCATTCAGAACTGATAGCAAATCCGAGATAGTTATCTAAAAGACCTGATTATCTTTACAAAATGTTCAAATTGAGTGTCAAAAGCGGTTGAAATCCAGCAAAAGCCTTGGGAGGTTACATTATCCAGCCGCTTCGTTGAATGTTGGTAAAGTCGACGCTTACAGCGAGAACCCCGCGGCCTATTCAATACCGGGGACCCTGCGGGCGGCGGCACTTCATTCCTTAGTAGTCGGACAACTGTTGTCTTTCACGTGATCTTATAGGTATGTATTAACATGGGCTTCAATACACATAGGCCTTTGAGTCTTCTGTTAAAGCTTGAGAAAATTTGAGCGTGCGACTACCTACCTAAATAGTTATGGCATTCCGCAAATGTGCCGGATGAATAGTCGTGGGAGACAGGACCATTTAATAAAAACTATTTATCACGATCGCTCTCTCGGAAGATGATAGTGCGTGCGGCTAGTTAACTAGGTTCACTATAGAGGATCTCTAAGTCATGGGCTTCTGCATGGTAGGAGCAACACGGTGAGGTTTAAATTCGAGTAGCCGTAGCCACCTGTTTTGCCTCGACAGGGGAAGATCTCGGTCACCGAGCCGCAAGCATCCATTATAACTCCTAGCCCCAGACTAATTACACCTATATACCTACCTACTTTATCTAGCTTTTATAGCAACAACTATAGTTGAATCCGGGCTAAAGCGTTATAAATTATATTATAAACCTTGTAAAACAACTTATATAGTTTATCTTTATTTTTCATAATTTATTTCAGAACGTTAAAAGCTTAAAACCAAAGCTATAGGCACACTTAGCTAGTTGTATATCAAATATCGAAGGTTATAATACTATGTAGGTACCTACATAGTCCCCTGCTCTAAGGGGCGCCACGTTGGCCAGAATAGCCAAAAAGCGCGTCGAGGTGTTAGCGCGACACTGCATGTAGGTGGGGATAGAAGCACGTGGCGCTTTGCCACTAGTATTGGAGAGAACTTTTAACAGATGCGCCTGCAACGAGCATGCCCGCGGGAATTGGGCCGAGCGTCATGATTTCGGAGGCTTTGCGCATAGTTATGTTAGAGTTGTTAGACATAAACGTGAACATACACTTCCATCTGGTAGAGATTTGTCTTATGATTACGGAGTAGGGTTGGCGAGATAGAGCACCAGAGGGGAAGGGAACACAGAAACGCGGTATATACCTTATCTGTCTGTTCAATGTGGAAAATGTGACATGACTATTTATGGCTCTCAGCCTGGCTTTTAATCCTTGACCCTGGACACTTGGCGCGTATTGCTTCACTTCACTGGACGCATCTGGCAGTAACCCAAGGGAAAGGATCCGGAAACTGAAAGAGAGAGAATACGAGTTGCCACATATGCAAAGATAACGAAAACAGCGGCTTCCTTGCTAGTTAGGTGCTGAAAGTTCCATCATGTTCACAAACGTGCAAAGCTTAAGGATCCTGGAGGTCTTCTATTGAATGGGGGTTGCGGGAGCGTTGAGGTTGGCGTCTGCATCTGCATCTGCTGGGGTTGCCTCAAACGGAACACAACCTCAGGTGCGGCTGAGTCTCATTTCCCCTGGACGATAACGATCACGGTTGCAGAATAAGGATCCGATCGCGCAGAGTATTAATTTCATGGCCTATATTCAGGAAACATTCTTCTCTCCGTCCTCGAAAGTCCTTCGACTTTGCAATATATTACATAGTAATGACTGACAATCATGATGATTCACGCTATTTTCCCCCTTTTACTCCTGCTTCATTTAGCTGCCTCTGAGACAGCTAGTATAACACAAGCAGCAGTTTTCGCGTCGCAACGGCCCTGCGCCCAGGGTTGTTTCACCTATGACCTTTCCGAAGGGCCTGACAGGCTTGCCCAAGCCATTGGTAAGTGTATAAAAAGTCCTTCTGCATCTAGTTTATTTCTAATACGTTGTTGGACAGGATGTGATTACGATAATCCACCAAATGAATGTTTCTGTCGACCAGATCTTCAAGCCGACGCAGATGCTTTTCTACAGAGCTGCGTTAACCGCGAATGTTCGCAGAACACTCTAGACACCAATAGCGCCACTTCAATCTATGATGAATATTGCACAGGCGCCGGCTTTCTACGGAACACGCCAACCATGACAACTTCAGGTACGGGCGACTTTCCTTCAACCGTCACGGTCACGGTGACGGCCACTGTTCGGGTCTCATCTGCCCAAAAACGGTTCACCTCACCTTTGGGGGCCTTGTCTGCACAGCTCGCAAGTTTTCGCAGAATAGGGCGAGGTTGATGTGTGCGTTAAAAGCAGATTCTTCCACTACACTGTCCACACCGCCTACACCGTCTTCGTCCAGCTTCCAGTCTCAAGACACACTACATACATCTCAGACTTCGCCGTCGAAAGCTTCTAATTCGGTAGAAGACCCTAGTTCTCCAACCGTTGACGGCGAAACTCCGGTTTCGGCACCTACCAACTCTGCAGCCGGTGGTAATAGTGGCGGCGGCGGTAATTCACTTGGTACAGGCGAGATCATTGGCATAGTTGTCGGGGTTGCTGGATTTATAGCCACTGCTATAGGAACTTGGTTTACATACAAGTCGATAATGAACAAAAAGCATCCACGGCAGATAGAGATGATGTAGCAATATCTAATAGGCAACGAGGATTCATTGTTATGCTTTGGCAACGTTGGAATGTCATCAGACTGAATGTAGACATTAGCTACTACGTAGTTTTTATGTTACATCGCACGTTTCTAGTCGGGCAGGGAATCTCGAGGCATACCTTTCAAGCAATTGATATATCTCTGGGCGAAATTCTACGGTGACGGTCCGAGTATACAGAGACAGAAACGGACCATCGCCACTTCTCCCCGTTGTGGTCGCTTTTTAGTTGGTTTGCATTCAGAGACATACATCTGCTGGAGTGAGATGCCTAAGGCTGATGCCTAGAAGAGGACACAAAGACTATTTGTGTATTTAAAGAGATAGAGGTAGCAATAGTTTATGATTGATCACCTTTGCACCTCTACACTTTCTAGTTTTTCCCTGGTTCTGGGTTTACGCCGCTGGTAAACGAAACGCTGGCCAAGGCTGCAGGTGTTTTGGTTGACAGCGGGATTAACGGAGGTAATAGTACAGGCCGGAGTCGTACCCGGGCAATTAACCCCTATGCCCGCCTCTTCTATGGCGATGATGCCTGGGATATGGTCCAATACCGGTTCGCGACGTATCCGACAGGGGGGTTATAGAATACGGACAAAGGAGCGACTTTCTGGACCGACGGCAACTTTGGCCTTACAAGCGGTGTTACTGAGAAGCTCCTGCAGAGCCATGCCGGTATCTATATTGTGCCTGCTCCCCGGGTGTGATTCCTACGGGAAGCGTGAAAGGATTGACTGGTCGTGGAATTTCATAGTTGACGCTGAATGGGAAGATGGTGCTTGAAAGTGCCTGTCATCTCGAACAGTGGATCACACACCGGGTGTCAGACGGGATCGGCATCTTGTAGATGGAGTCGTATATACTGGACCTGTTCAGACTGTCAAAGGGCAAAAATATGTTATCACACTTCCATAGGCAGGAGGCAGTAATCCAGGCTGTTCATATTGAACTGGCCCGGGTGACTGATCACAGAATCTGGGCCCTAGCCAAGGAGGTAAGCCGGACTATACGCATCCGGGGCTAGACTTGATCACTTGAATGAACGGGAATTCTCTTGATCGAATAAATGAAACGCAATATATTAACTAAAATTTATCACAATAGCTGGAGTAGCTATGGAAAAATAGGTGGGTGGTGAAGAACTAAGGAACCCAGTCTTGTGGCTGGAACAACCGGGGTGCCGATAACTCGGCCGACGATATAAGCCATATCAAGAGCGCTATTACCCAGGTGGCATCCGAAACGGGAGCTAAGCGGCGCTTTATTCTGCTTATTATGATGTAGGAGAGCAAAGGTTGCGTGTGTATACCGACTACCGGTAACGGTATTTTTAACCCTGGCCTGATGCAGTCACACAACGGCGCCGGAACTTGCGCTGGGGTCAACCCATGTCCTCAGTCCCAGATTTTGCAGATGATTAGGGACGGAACCGCCGGCACTCCTCCGGCGACAGCCTCAAGCAGGTCCTTGCTAAAACGGTTGCCCACTATGGCAGCTATTAGCCTGCCGCCCACTACGCTGCCGCCCGTCTCTATAACTGCGGCTCTGTGGACTACAGCTACTTGGAAAACGGCTTCAGCAGTATTGCCTGCTACGCTAGCGGCATTGCCAACCGCGCTCCTGGTTGGACTCTGGCCGCCTCTACATGCTAACTGGTCAATCTTTCTTAATGGCATCAACTTTGGAATTATTTCCTGTACATAATTGTCACGATATTATTACATTTGAAATAGTAGAGCATGGTAGTCTGTAAATAGTCTACGTTTAGCTATCAAAGGGGGTTAGAACCCCTTGCACACAACACCATTGATGACCCCTCTCTATGTTTTTAACGATAGTAGCGTTATGTAGATGTATTTAGTGATGGACGAAAACCATGCTTGCACTATTGAAGAGATTGGAACTATAAAGGTAACAGAGTCAGCGTTCCACACAGACAAAACATTATCTTGTTTAGTTAACAAATAATTTAAACAACCAAGACAAAACAAGAGCTTGAATTTTATTTTGAAACAAGATAAAGATTTTTATTATTTCTAGTTAACTGACAATTAATTGCAAATAATTTTTCCTATTTTTTTCTATTTTTTACAAGGTATTTTTGATAAGAAATATGGATTGCAGCTCTTGTTGTAGATTTTTTATCGATAGACTTCGCCACACCTAGCCACACCTAGCCACCTTCTCTCCACCTCTCCACACCTCTCCACACCTCTCCACACCTCTCTACACCTCTCCACACCAAAGCTAGTCCAAAGACCTACTTACGAAGACCTATTTACGCAGGCAGACTTACCTACGCACCTACGCGTACGGGCTAGCAAGTGGTCTAGCCACGCAGACCTACCTACGAAAACCTACGCGTACGGGCTGGCAAGTGGTCTGGAGACCTAGCTACGTAGACCGACCGACCTACGAAGACCTACCTACGAAGACCTACCTACGAAGACCTACCAAGACTTTCGTACGAAGACCTACCTACGAAGACCTACCTACGAAGACCTACCAAGACTTTCGTACGAAGACCTACGCGTACGGGCTAGCAGTTTTGGATCCACTTGTTTGATATATTTAATCAGTTAACTGATTCAAATCAAATAACAGAACTAACCAAACAAGACAAACAAGCCTTTTTTTCGACCCAAATCAGGTAAAACAAGATAAAAGCGATTATCTTGTATTGTTTTGTCTGTGTGGAACGCTGAACAGAGTCTTTGGCCAAGCGGAGAACCTCCTCACAGCTGCTACAAGCTATAGGGGACGTTAGACCACGAAACTTTACTAATAACCATATTTAGTAGAGGCGTAGAACCAGAAAGTTCCACTACCGGTTGAAAGATGATAACCTGCGCATTTTATAGGGCTAGTATAGAACGGGATGGAGGAGCTTCCGGGACCTGAGACCTGAGACCATTGACACACGGCTGAGGCAATGTGGAAAGGGGCAATAGAGACCACAGGGAGCGACGTAAATCCGTGGTGTAGATTTACCTTGGTATTCCCATCGAGAATTACAGGGAATCAAGGGCTTTAATACTGTGGAAGATTATTGTTAAATCGAATATCATTCCAAGCCCTTAATCTCGAGCCCTTGTTATATTACTCCACATCTTTGACAGTTGCGAGAACTACGTCTTCTGCTTCTTCCTACTTCATACTAGCAGAAGGAATCTAAGACGGCTGCGAAGCAATGCATAGATGTATATGTATAACAGCAACACCTCCCAGTAACCTGTATTCCTCGGATATTTCAGCTGATACGCTACAACTTTTCTCTAGCTCTTGGTTCTTCGGATATCCACCGTCCTGGATAGCCTTTTCAGCTTGTGCCAATTCCGGAGTAGCCTCTCCTAGCTGCAACTCAAAAGCATCCTCTGGGGGGACCCAGAAAGTGTGCCACTTCCACGAAGTGGCAGTTTCACGTGAACTGATAATGAGTGCCTCCTTTTTCCCGGGTTTGATCGTCAGATCGACCAGGACACCCTCTGATAGGCCGTCTAAGCTTCTAAGTGGATTAATTTGTTGGTCAGACAGATAAGGTATAACAGAGATCTCTAGTATGCTTTTTTGCATGCTGAAACGGTCCAGAGGGAAGGTGCTTATATCGAGTAGACTGTCGAGGGGCTCAAATGTCAACAGCACTGCAGATTGACACGGATAGGCGACTGCTCCCCGAAGTAGCTAGTCCCAGGAACGGCTAAGGAGTGACATTGAGTTTCTGCGGTATTCATGGTCATCCGGTGCATGCTCTTTACTCTGCGACAGCACTGATCTGATTGGGCTGTAGTTCTCTGAAATAAAAACGTTGAATCGTTTCTTTGTTGAGATTTTGCTGCTTAGAGGTATAGGTATAGGTGGGTACGAAGTCCGACAAACTTTCCCAGAAGAAAGATCTCCGGCCATTGGTACGCCAAAAGTCTTGTGCCCTTCAGATGACTCGACCTGCAAGATGCCGATGAAATGGTGACTAGACCAGCAGCGAAGGACAGGGAGCGTCATGGAAAGTCCTGCGTTTGTCATGAAATACGGGGTCGGTCGTAAGTCCCGCTGGCCTGGAATAAAATGACTGCAGTCCTGGAAACAGGAAGGGGAGGGAGAAAGAAAATCCATGTAGGGACTGAGTTTCCGCGTCCAGCAAAAGAGAGAAGAATCATTCAACACCTTCATTATCTCTTCTTGCAGTCTGATAAAGGCCTTCGGCCCTTCACCATACAGCAAAGGCATGTTTATGTCGAAGATTCCAAGAATGCAGTAAGCCATGTCCTCGGCCCTTGTGGTTGTTCTGCGGGAAAGCCAGGACAATCTTTCTGCCACGCTAGCTTCCGTGATCGAAGCGGCATACTGAACGCTTCTAACAACGAAATCTCCAGAGAAATATCGATCGCCGATGAACTTTTGCGAAATGTATCTATCAGCGATTCCAGTTATTGATGATATGCCGGAACAGAGAGAATCCTTCGTTCCCAGGAGCACCCAGTCGTGGCTGTAAAATTCGATTTCTCGAGGAGCGAGTAGTTCCTGCAGTGTCCATCCTCTCGTAAACCATCGACTTCTAGCAAGATGTTTCGAAAGCACTTCTCCCTCGGCCAATGGAACATCAACGAGGTATGCGTAGCAGATCTTCGCCATCTTATACCACATGAACATAGAATTGATAGCCTCCGTCAGCTCGGCGGAGCTAGACTTATCAATACAGTTCGTGTCCACCCAAACATAATCATATCCCTGCCTGCTTGCCAACTGGCAGGTCTTCCGAATTTTCTGGTAGTCTTTCCCAGACGCCGCTCGATCAGCCCAGTCTCCAAAAGTGATCTCTCTGTCGGACCAAGTGTGGGACAAGATCGCGTAAGCCGGGATTTGATCACCGAAGAACTCGTGAAGCTCATAGGTCTTCGTGTTGATCAGTCTCATTTTTAACAGAGGTCTGCTATACGAGACAAATTTGAAAATGTAAAATATTCTTAAGATTCTGTGACGCCGCTGGTATCCGACTTTGTCCGGCTGATGCGTCGTCGTTGCCTAGTAAGCTAGCCTCAGCTGTTGAAGCAAAGCTGTGTGCTGATGGAGTTAATTAGCTCGTCTCCGCTCCATCTCACCTTACCCCAACTCGTCACCTAACTTCGGGGCTCGTTCGGGAATAGACGCCTTTGTGCGGAGTGTTCAATATCGTGATTTCTCCAGACTATTGTACACTTTGACCCAGTATAGTAAGTGACAATAAAAACCCCAACGGTGTGAATACATGGTCGAGGGAAATTGTTTAATTCAGATTCTTCTTGTTGCATCGTCCACTCAAGCCAATTAATGAGGCGACGTAGTGTCGTAACGTATTGTGTCGGAATATTGCGTTATAGGCGCCGATCCTCCCAGTTGCATTTCGCACGTTAGATTCCCCAGTGTCCGGCTCGTAATTCATGTCTAGCATATGCTCACTAAAGGATGCCTTCCTCCCTCAATAGTCATAAGACTCATAACGCCTGGGAGTGGTCGTGATCAAGCTCAAATGAGAACCTAATGCTATTCGTAGCCTAGATATATGTCAACTTGCCAAAATACAAGCTATCGAGATCATAGTGCATGTCGATAATTACATATTCCCCAATCTGATATGGGGGTGTTAAATGAGTACCCGATCTCCCGACAAACTCAGACTCTTTCAATAACATCGGGAATGGTAAGTCTCACGAGGACGAGCAACGGCCGAGCCCTGACCCATGATGCAGGGATTGGGAAAGACACCAAGAACAATCCCTCGGTTGGCAACGATAACGCAAGCCACAGCGGAAACGGAAACACGGTTGGTAGTGATAACGACTTCCTCAATGTAATCAACACAATAAAACGAGATTTCAGCGAGAGAACTAACGCTTGGCTGGTTCAACTACGGTGCGACCAGCCGTCAAGTCTCCGAGGTATGAGTGAGATGCGCTAATGACGAAGCAGATGATTAACCAATTGCTGCCAGGAAGTCGTGGCAGCCATGGAAAGTCTCACCTTGACGTGTCGCAGCTCTAACAGTGAAGGGGTCATGAGCTGTACATGGAGGAGCTGAACTTGATTAAATGGACTGTCTATACTCAAAGCCATATCAAAAATATTCAATTCCCCAGCAGCGTTCCACACAGATAAAATAATATCTTGTTTAATTAATAAATAATTTAAACAACTAAAATAAAACAAAAGCTTGAATTTTATTTTAAAACAAAATAAATTTTATTTTTATTTTTAGTTAATTAATAATTAATTATAAATAATTTTTTTAAAAATTTTTTTTTTTATAAAATATATTTAATAAAAAAAGTTTATTGCCGACTTTTTTACTAGCTTAATTTTACTATTATTTAATTAAACTATTAATTAAACTTTATTAATTTTATTATTATTTAATTAACTTTATTAAATTTAATTTTATTATTAAATTTAATTTTAATATTAAAACTTTTAATTATTTATAGCTTTATATATTTTATATTTAATATTAAAAATTTAATAAATTTATAATTAACGTTATTAAAACTATTAATTTATATTATTTTTATTATAATATTAATATTTTTAACTTAAATTATATAATTAAAATAATATAAAAATATTAATTTTTTAATATATAAAATCTTTTAGTTTTTTTTTATTTTTTTACGCTAATAATACTACGTATATTATAATTAAAGCTATAAAAATATTATTTTTAAACTTAAGTTTTTTTAAGCTTTTAAATTATATAATTTTTTATTATATTATTATATAATATTAACTTTAATTAATAAATAAATTTTTTTTAATTTTAGTTTATTTATATTTTTTGTTAATTTTTTTTTGTTTTTATTATTATTTATACTTTATAATTAATATCACGTTTAATATTCTTTATAAAAGCAAAGCTCCTAGTTAAAGTCTTATTTATATATTAATTAAAGGATAAAAAAAGAAAAAAATATTTATAGTAAAAATTATATAGGTAAATATTCTTGTATACACGGGTAGCTAATTATATAATTAAAAGTAAGCTTTATAAAAGCTATTTATTAAAGTTAGCTAGCTAGCCCGTAACTACCCTTTTTTTTAAAAAAATCTCGCCCTAAAATTTAAACCTAGTATTTATAAAAAAGTTGTTTTTTAATAAAAAAAAGGATTATTTTAAATATTTATTTTTTAGCTATTATATTATAAACTTTTATTTTATAGGAGTGTTTTAAAATATTTTTATAACTTAATAAATATTGTTTTTTTAATATTGTTTTTTATTTAGTTTTTTATTTTTTGTTTTTTTAATTAACGAAATATTTTTTTTTTAAATATTTTTTTTAATATATTATTATTTAAATATATGTTTTTAAACCTATTTTTTTTAGCGGTTTTTAGTTATTTTTTTAACTTTTTTAATAGTTTTATAAATTTAAGGTTATTATAATAAAATATAAACAATAATTTTAAAAAGTTTTTAAAGTTATTTATAAAATATTATTATTTATTAAATTTTTAGTTTTTTTAATTAATTTAGTATTATAATATTTTTTTATAATATACGCGAAAGGTTTATATATATTTAATTTTTTATTTAAGTTTATTAACGTTTAAAAATATAAATTTATTTTTAAAATATTTAACTTTTTGTTTTAATAATAAGTTGTTTAAATATTTTTATAAACAATTAATGTAGTAAAAGTTAAAAGTATATTAGTTTAAAAATATTTTAAAATAAAAAATTACGGGTATTATTTATTTAGTTATTTTAAAATATTATTAAGTTATTAAGTAATTTAGTTTATTAAAAAGTTTATTAGTAGCTTAAGTTTAATGTTTTTTTATAATAAATATATAATTATTAATATTAAAATTAGGTTTTTATTAATATTAGTTTTTTTTTTAAATTATTTTATTTTAGGTTTGTTTTAAAATAGTTTGTATTATTTTTATATATTTTTTAACAGTTTAAGCTATTTTTTATATTTTTTTATAAGTTAGTTATTTTTTAGCCGGTAATTTAATAACGTTTATAGTACAGCTTAGCTAGTTATAGTATATAAGTATTAAAAAACTAAATAAAACTTTATAGGGTTAAAAACCTATAAATTTATATAGTAATAAAGCTGCTGCGAAGTTTATTACTAGTAATGTTTTAGTTTAATTATTTTAATAGTAGTTATAAAATAATTATAACTTTTAGTTAAAGTATTTAATTATAATTTTAGCTTGTTTTATTAATTTATAATGTTTTAAAAAAAATAATTTTTATTTAATATTAAATATTTTTATTAGTTTATTTATAAAAGCTAAAATAAATTATAGTTCTTAGTTAGAATTAATTTTTTTTAATAATTTATAAATATAAAAAAAGTTTTTATAGTATAGTTAAGTAACGTTTTAAATAATTATTAATTTATTATAAAATATTAATTATAAAAATTTATTTAGTTAATTTATAATAATAAATATTAAATTTTTATATTTTTTATTAATAGCTATTTTTTTAAAATTTATAACTAAGTGTTTAAAAAAGTATAGCAGGATTAGTATTAGCTGTAATAATTTTAAAGTTTAATTTCAAAGAACTTTAGCCGGTTAGTATATAAAATAGTTAAATATATACTAGTTATATTTTACGGCTAAGCTTAGCTATTAATATTAAGCGGCTATAAACTATTAAGTTTTACCTTAGCTTAAATAAGCTATAGTTATTTAACTATATATTTTTTTTATAATTTAAGTATATAAATGGTTTGTTTTTAATATTATTAAATATTTTTTATACGTTATTAATTTTTTATTTAAGGCTTAGTTTTCGCTTTAGCTTTTTTAAGCTTTAATTTTATAAAGCTTTAGCTTTAAAGATTATTAGTTTTATTAAAGGATTTTATTTACTAGTAGTATTTCTTTTAATAAAGTATTAATTTTTAACAATATATTAAAACTATAAATTGTTAAAATTTTATTAATAAAAAAAAAACCTAGTTTATTTATTATTTAAAATAATATTATATAGCGCTAATTTTTTAACTTGTTTTTTTAGGTTTAAAGGTTTTTTTATTTTTTTAATATAGTATTTACTATTATGTTTTTTATTTTAAAACGGTAAATAATTAAAAAATTATACTATACTATAAGTTTAAATTATTTTATTTAATAAAAGTTTAATTTTTATTTTATATTAAAATATTTTAACGTTTTATAGTTAGTAATAATTAAAAATAGTTGTTTTTTTTATATATTAATTAGATTTAGTTTTTAATATTTTAAAGTTTTTATTATTATTAGTATTTTTTTATTATAAATATTATAATTTAGTTTAATATTATATAATATTTTAAAATAAAATATTATTAAATATTATTAGCTATTATTTTCTTGTTAAAATAAATATTTAATAATAACTTTATTAAATATGTTTATTTTAACCTGTGTTTTTTTATTATAGTTAAAATATATTAAAATAAAAATATTAATTAATTGTTTTTTTAGCTTATTAAATATTTTTTAGTATATTTTTATTTATTTAAACGTAGTGTTTTTTTTAATTGTTTAAAATAAAGGTTTTATTATATAGCTATATTTTAAAATAAAGCGTTAGTAAAAGTTGTAAAAATTAATAAAAAATTATATTTTTTTTATAAAAGTTAATATTATTTAGTTTTATATAATAGTTATTTTATTAAGGTTAATTTTAATTTTATTATATTTTATAATAAAACTTAAATATTTTGTTTTTATTATATAAAATTTATATTTTTTTATATTAGTTTAAAGGTTTATGTTTTATAGTTGTTTTAGTACTTTTTTTATATAAATTTTATATTTTTTTAAGTTATTAAAGAAAATAAAGATATTATTAATATATATATTATAAAAATTATTTAAATAATTAAATAATATATTATTAATATATTTTTAAAAAATTGCTGGTTTATTAAATAGTTTAAATAATAATATTTTATATTTAAATAATTTATATTTAGTTTTAAAAGTAGTAAAGTTTTTATTATTAAAATATATATAAATTTTATAAAAGGTTTATTATATATTAATTTTTATAAAAATTTATATTTTAATAATATAAGTTAACGTTTTATTTATTAATAGTATAAAATAATAGTTTTTTTTTATTAATATATTAATTTTTTAATAGTTTATATAAAATTATAAACTTTTATTAAGTTTAAAAGCAAATAAAATAAGCGTAGTAAAAAATATATTATTTAGCTATATAAATTTTTTTTTTAAATTGTTTATAATATATTTTTATATAATTTTTAATTTATTTAACAATATATAATATAATAGGTTATTTAAAATATTTTTTTATATTTTTTTAAATAAAAGTTTAATTTAGTAGTTTATAAGCCGATTAAAAAATAAAGTGTTTAAATTTATTTTATTAAATATTTTTAATAATAAATAGTATTTTTTAAGTATTAATTTTTATATTTTTTATTTTAGTTTTTTATTTTTTTTATTAAGGAATATTTTATTTTTTTATTTATACTAGATAATTATATTAAGCTTGTTTATATTTATAATATAAATTAATGTTTTATATTGCTATGCTATATATAAAAAAAGCGTTACGTTAATAGTTATAATATTAACGATTAAGCAGTATTTATATTATTTTATAATATTTTTTTATAACTAGTATAGATTTTATACGTTATATTTTTATTTTTTTTTTAGTAAAAGTATAAATATTTTTTTTTAAAAGTTAGCTAAAAGTAGTATATTTTTTATTATTAATTATTAGTTTATTTTTTTTAACTTTTTTTATTATTAATTTATTTATTTAATATATTTTAATAATTATTAAGGTTAAAAAAAATGTATTGCTTTTGTTAAAGCGGGTTTTATTATTAATATAATAAGTTTTTTTATTTTATATAAAAGGGTTAAAGTTATGCTTAGTTTAATAAAATTAATAATATATTTAAGGTAATATTAGTACGCTTTATGTTTATTAGTTTTTTTTATATTATTTTTAAGTTTAAGTAGTAGAAAATTTAGTAGAAAAATATAATTTTGTTAATATATGTTAAATAATATATTATATATTTTATAAAAATTTTTTTTAATAATAAGTTTATATTTTATTTATATTATAATTAAAAGTATATTTTTAAATATCTAGCTTTAAAGCTTAAAGTTTACTAATAAAGCTTAGTTAATATTTTGCTATAATTTAAAGTTATATTTTAAAATAGTTTGTTTATAGAAATAATTTATAACTATAGTTTTTAATTAGGTTATTATATGTTTAATTATATTAATATTTATAAAAAAGTATTTATTTGTTTTTATATTAGCAAAGTATTTATATATAGTTAATATTTATTTATTTAATATTAAAATATATAATATAAGGAATAGTTTTTTTTTTAAAAATAAAGTTAAAAAATCTTTTATATTATTAACTTTTATATTTATTAATAAATTTTTTAAAAAAAAGTTTATAATTTTTAAAGTTAAGTTTTTTTTAAGTTAACTAGGATTAATTTTTTTTTATTAGTATTATTATTATTATTATTATAATAAATATATAAAATAATAAAACAAATGTTTTAGTTTGTTGTTTTAATAGGTTTAGTTTTATTAAAATAATTTTTGTTTTAATAATTATATTTTTAATAATTAAAGTATTTGTTTTTTTTAAAAAAGTGTTTTATTTTATTAAAGTTAGGTTAAATATATATTTTGTTTTAGCCGGGAGGTTTATTAGCTAATATATTAATACTTAAACTGTTTGTTTAGGACTTATTGTTTTTGTTTTATTTTTAGCTACTATAACTGTTGTTTTAATTTTTACTAGTTGTTAACGTTTATTAGCGTTTGTTTTTAATATTTGATTTTTTTAAGTTATAAGCGGTTTATTTAGCGTATAAAACTAAAGTTTTAAAATTATAAGTTTTATTAAAATATTTATTTATTATTAAGTTTTTTAGTTAAATAAAAAACTATATATAAAACTTTTTTTTTTATAGGTTTTTAGTTAATATATATTTATTTATAAGTTAAATAAATTTATTTTTAAAAGTTTAAAAGTTAGTAAAAAAATTTAGTTTTATTTTATTTTATTTTTAACGGTTTTTTTTTTTTTATTAAAGTTTATATATTATTTTTTTAAATGTTTTATTATAGCTATAAATATTATAAGCTTTTTAAAATAAGTTTTTTTTAAATATAGTAGTAAATTATTAGCTGCTGTTTTATTTAAATAAAATTTTATATTTATTATTTTAATAATATTATTAATAAACTAGTTATTATTATTTTTTAATTAATTAGTTTAAGTATAGTGTTAGATTTTAAAAATAACTTTGTTTAATGTTAAGTTGTTATAAAAAGTAATAATATTAACTTTTGCTGATTTTTTTAATCGGCTTTTATTATTAATTATTATAAAAAATATAGTTTTTTAGTTTTAAAATATTAAATTAATAATAAGCTAGTTAAACTTATTTAGTTTTTATTGTTTTTTAATTAGTTTTTGTTTTTTTTGTTTTATTTTAGTTTATAGTTTAGTAATTTATTTTTTAAAAGTTTTTTATTATTTTTTTAATAGCTAGATATATTTTTATTTTTTAATATATATTTATTTAATAATATTTATAAAATTATTAATATTTATAGTTTAATTTAAACTATATTAATAAAGGTTTTAAAGCGTTATATTAAATTATAAACTAATAAAGTTTAAGTTTTTATTTTATAAAATAAAGCTTTATAGTTTATATTATAAATATTATTAAAAGTTTTTTGGTTTATTAAATTATTAAATTTATTAAAAATGTTTTTTTTAATATTTATAATAGTTTTAAAATAAAAAATAAGTTAGTTTAAACATATATTTAAAGTAGCGAGTTTTTTAATTTTTTTTTATATTATTTTTTTAAATATATTTAAAATAACCGTGCTATAAGTTTTTTAAAACTTTTTATTTTAGTTATAGTTATATTTATATTTATTATAAATAAAAACAAGCTTTTCGGGTATATTATAAAATTTTTTTTTTTTTTTTTTTTTTTATTAACTTATAGTTTAAAAACTATTTAATAAAAGTGCTAGGCTTATAAAGGATTATTATTAAAACTTTTTTTCGGAAAGATTATATTTGTTATATAAAAATAAATTAATTAAGTTATTTAAGTTAAAAGTAATTTTTTTATATATAGTTTTACGCGTTATAACTACTATAAAAAATATATTATTTAAGTATATTATATTAGTAGTAATACTATATTAAAGATTTTTGTTTTAGTATTAATTTTATTAAAAATTAAAATAAAATTAAATAAAAGTGTTAGGTTTTTTTAATTAGCTAGCTATAGGGTAGGTAGTAGTATATAAAGTTAAAATATAAATTAAAATAAATTAAAATATTAAAATTAAATATAAATAATTTTTTAATTATTATGTTTAGTGTTTTTTATAAAAATAAAACTCCTAGTTAAGGTTTTATTTATATATTAATTAAAGGATAAAAAAAGAAAGAAATATTTATAATAAAAATTATATAAGTAAATATTCTTGTGTACACGGGTGGCTAATTATATAACTAAAGGTAAGCCTTGTAAGGGCTACCTATTAAAGTTAACCAGCTAGCCCGTAATTATTAATATTAAAAAACTAATATTATTAAAATTAATATACTTTATTTTTTTTAATAATATAATTTTTATATTTTTTATTTTTATTATTATTATTTTATTTAATTATTGCTTATATTCTTTTTTTTATTATTATTTTTAATACTAGCTTATATTTTATTATTATTATATATATTATAAATAATATTAAAAAACTAATATTTTTAAAATTAATATATTTTAAGTTATATAGTTATATATATTATTTTTTAAATTTTTTATTTTATTTTATAAAATAATTATTTTTATACTATTTATAACTATTTTTAATTATTTTTAATTATTTTTAATTATTTTATATAATTATTTTAATACTAGTTTTTATTTATTTTTATTATTATATATATTATAAATAATATTAAAAAATTAATATTTTTAAAATTAATATATTTTAAGCTATATATATATATTATTTTTATATATTTTTATTTTTAAATAAAAAATATAGTTTTTTATATTATTATTTTTAGTTTATTTAATTTATTTATTTTATTAATATTAATTTAAATCTTAGCTTTTATTTATTTTTATTATTATATATATTATAAATAATATTAAAAAACTAATATTTTTAAAATTAATATATTTTAAGTTATATATATATATATTATTTTTATATGTTTTTATTTTTAAATAATGTTACAGGTGGCTAGGGGTGGCTAGTGGCTAGCCTTAGCCACGGCAACCCCCCCCCCCCCCACTAAGGTGGGTCCCATAGCCCACACTAGCCTACGTACATAGATCTGTAGACCTGGCTGGCCCTAGGCCACCCACTTACCTTCTACATCATCAATCTACTACTATTCTACTGCTTTTACAGCCTACCCCCCCTAGCAGGCTTTATAAATAAAAAATATAGTTTTTACCTAAGTTTTTAGCGAAGGAGGTACGACTAAGTGAAACGAAGGTTTCCTTGGTTTAAAATTTTAGCTGGGAAATTTTTAGTCGCTTAAATAAGAAATTTTGCTTTTTTATTTAAAAAACCCTTTTATAATTATTAGCTTTTATTATATATACGTGGTTATATTTAGTATTCCGGCATAAATAAACAGTAATTAATTATTAAATAAATATATATAAGTAAATCTATTTTTTATTTTAAGTATAAATAAATATATAATTATTATTATATATTTATTATTTTTTATTTATTTTTTTATTTATATATATATATAAATTGTTTTATTTAATATTTTTAATATATTTAATACTTTTAATATATTTAACGTATTTATTAAAGTTTTAGCTTTAAAGTAGCTAGCGGTTTATATTTATTATAAAACTTTTTTAATTTTATTTAAGTTAAAATTATTTTAAAAATTTTAATATTACGATATATTTTTTTAACTTAAAGCAGGAACTAATAATTATTTACTATAGTTAATAAATTATTTTATATAGCTGGAAAATTTTTTAAAAAATAACGCTAGTAAAATATAAGCTAAGTTTTATTTTTATATTTATTAATAACTAATAAATTGTTTTATATAGCTAGCTTTAGTTTTAATTATATAAAGTATTTAAAAAAGTTTTAATTTTATTAAAATTAAAAATTGTTTTAAAAATTTTAATATTATAATATATTTTTTTAACTTAAAGCAAGAATTAATAATTATTTATTATAGTTAATAAATTATTTTATATAGCTAGCTTTAGCTTTAGTTATATAAAGTATTTAAAAAAGCTTTAATTTTATTTAAGTTAAAAATTGTTTTAAAAATTTTAATATTATAATATATTTTTTTAATTTAAAACAGGAATTAATAATTATTTACTATAATTAATAAATTATTTTATATAATTAAAAATTTTTTTAAAAAATAACATTAGTAAAATATAAGCTAAGTTTTATTTTTATATTTATTAATAATTAATAAATTATTTTATATAGCCGGTTTTAGCTTTAGTTATATAAAGTATTTAAAAAAACTTTAAGCTTAATAAACAGGTTTTTATTATTATTTTTAATAATAATTATATTAATTATTTTAAACTTGTTTAATTTTATATTTATTTTAATTTTAAATATTTTTATATAAGCTTAAATATATTAGGTTTAAATTAATAATTAGTATAAAAAATAAACTAGTTATTAAATTTATATAAAAAAAATTTATATAAATAATATAATAATTAGTAAATAAATTTAGTATAAATAATAATAATAATAATTATTAGTTAGTTAAACGGATTATATTAATTATTTAAGCTTAATTTTTATTTTTTAACGGAAATTTATTTACGCTTTTTTTAAATAAATAGCGTGGCTGTTTAAGGAGTAGCTAGTATATTTTTGTTTTTTTTATTAAGCTTTTATAGCTGCTTAAAAAAAAAAAGTTATTAAATTATTTATATAATAATTATATTAATTATTTTAAACTTGTTTAGTTTTATATTTATATATTAATTATTTTCGACTTGTTTAATTTTATACTTATATATTAATTATTTTTAACTTATTTAGTTTTATATTTATATATTAATTATTTTTAATTTATTTAGTTTTATATTTATATATTAATTATTTTAAATTTGTTTAGTTTTATATTTATATATTAATTGTTTTAAATTTATTTAGTTTTATATTTGTTTTAATTTTAAATATTTTTATATAAATTTAAATTTATTAGGTTTAAATTAACGATTAATATAAAAAATAAACTAGTTGTTAAATTTATATAAAAAGAATTTATATAAATAATATAATAATTAGTAAATAAATCTAGTATAAGTAATAATAATAATAGTTATTAGCTAGTTAAATAGATTATATTAATTACCCAGGTTTAATTTTTATTTTTTAACAGAAATTTATTTATGTTTTTTTTAAGCAAACGGCGCAGCTATTTAAAAAATAGCTAGTGTATTTTTATCTTTTTTATTAAGTTTTTATAGCTGTTTAAAAAAAAAAAGCTAATAAATTGTTTATATTTTATATAGTTATTATTTTAATTATTAGTTGTAGTGTTATATATGTTTAATAAGTAGTGGATAATGATTAATAAATAATAAGTAGTAATAAAAAAAAGGGTTTTATTAAATAAAAGGTTTTAAAAACTTAGGTTTTTTTACCCCTAGGTTAAAAAAGCCTTTAGTTTATATTATTATTTATTATATTTAGCTTGTTTAACTTTATTAACTTATATAATATAATAAATTATTTTTATTATTATTATTATTTAAATATATTAACTTTTTATATATTTTATATTAATATTTATATAAAAAGCTTAATTATTATTAAAGTTAATAAATATTTTTTTAAAATATAAAGTTATAAACCGTTTTAAGCCGAATAAACTTAATATAATACTTTATATAATTTTTAACAGCTAAAGCTTTTATATTAAGTTTAAAATATTATTTATTAAAATATTTAGTTATTATTTAAATAATATTTTTAATTAAAAATCTTTTTTTAATATTATATTATTAATAAGCTAAAAGATAAAACTAGTAATAATATTATTATACGGTGTTAATAATATTTTTTTAAAATATAATGTTTAAGTTTTTAGCGAAAAAAGTATAACTAAATAAAATAAAGGTTTTTTTAGTTTAAAATTTTAGCTAGAAAATTTTTAGTTGTTTAAATAAAAAATTTTACTTTTTTATTTAAAAAACCCCCTTATAATTATTAGTTTTTATTATATATACGCGGTTATATTTAATATTTTAATATAAATAAATAATAATTAATTATTAAATAAATATATATAAATAAATTTATTTTTTATTTTAAATATAAATAAATATATAATTATTATTATATACTTACTACTTTTTTTTTACTTTTTTATTTATATATATATATAAACTATTTTATTTAATACTTTTAACGTATTTAATATTTTTAATATATTTAATATTTTTAATATATTTAACATATTTATTAAAGTTTTAATTTTAAAATAACTAATAGCTTATATTTATTATAAAACTTTTTTAATTTTATTTAAGTTAAAAATTATTTTAAAAATTTTAATATTATAATATATTTTTTTAACTTATAGCAAAAACTAATAATTATTTATTATAATTAATAAATTGTTTTATATAGCCGGAAAAATCCTTAAAAAATAACGTTAATAAAGCGTAAGCTAAGTTTTATTTTTATATTTATTAATAATTAATAAATTATTTTATATAACTAGCTTTAGTTTTAGTTATATAAAATATTTAAAAAAGCTTTAATTTTACTTAGGTTAAAAATTGTTTTAAAAATTTTAATATTATAATATATTTTTTTAACTTAAAGCAGGAACTAATAATTATTTACTATAGCTAATAAATTGTTTTATATAGCCGGAAAAATCTTTAAAAAACAACACTAGTAAAATATAAGCTAAGTTTTATTTTTATATTTATTAATAACTAATAAATTATTTTACGTAGCTAGCTTTAGTTTTAGTTATATAAAGTATTTAAAAAAGCTTTAAGTTTAATAAACAGGTTTTTATTATTATTTTTAATAATAATTATATTAATTATTTTAAACTCGTTTAGTTTTATATTTATTTTAATTTTAAATATTTTTATATAAACTTAAATATATTAAGTTTAAATTAATAATTAATATAAAAAATAAACTAGTTATTAAATTTATATAAAAAAATTTATATAAATAATATAATAATTAATAAATAAATTTAATATAAATAATAATAATAATAATTATTAGCTAGTTAAATAAATTATATTAATTACTTAGGCTTAATTTTTGTTTTTTAACGGAAATTTACTTATACTTTTTTTAAATAAATAGCGCGGCCGTTTAAGGAATAGCTGGTATATTTTTATCTTTTTTATTAAGCTTTTATAACTGTTTAAAAAAAAAAAGCTAATAAATTGTTTGTATTTTATGTGGTTATTATTTTAATTATTAGTTATAATATTATATATATTTAATAAGTAGTAAATAGTAATTAGTGGGTAATAAGTAATAATAAAAGAAAAGGTTTTATTATATAAAAGGTTTTAAAAACTTAGGCTTTTTTACTTTTAAGTTAAAAAAGCCTTTAATATATTATTATTTATAAATAAATAATACTTTTTTATATATATATATTAAAGCTAAAAGTTTAGCCGATAATAAAACAATTTAAAAAATAAACTAAAAATATAAAGCTAGTAATAATTTTATTATATAGCGTTAATAATATTTTTTTAAAGTATAACGTATTATTATTTATAAGTAAATAATACTTTTTTATATATATATATTAAGGTTAAAAGTTTAGTTAATAATAAAATAGTTTAAAATAAACTTTATTATTATTATTATTTTAAAAACCGAATATATTATTTATTAAACTTTATTTATAGATTTATTTTTATATTATTTTAAATATAAAAATATTAATCGATTTTTATTTAAAAAAAAAAAAACTAAATATATTAAACTAAAACTTTTTTTAGCTTAAAAGTTTTTAATTAAATTTAAAATTTTTTATTTATAATTAAATTATTATATTAAATTTTAAAATGTTTTTTAATAATATTTAAAAACAACTTTTTAAAATATAAATTATAAATATAAATTATATATTTTATATTTAATTAATTAACTATATAACTTTAAATATTTTTTATTATAACGTATATTTTATATTAATTATTAATATTAATAATTAATTAATATTTTTATAAATAAAAAAAATTTAAATATATTATATTT